>CAWUFW010014447.1:0-413189 GCA_963921515.1 Calotriton arnoldi
AAGTTCACTATTTTCTTGCTATTCATAAACTATGATTGTAGTTTACATGAAGTATTTTTACGACTGCAGAGACTGTCCTAACGTTTAATTTTCGGAGTTCTCCACAGTCGCAAAGATACTACACATAAAACTTCATTCGTAGTTTCTGAAGAGCAAAAAAAGTAAACTTACACCAAAAGTGTAAGTTTATCTTTGTGAATAAGGCCCTGTGATTTTAACCAATAAGGGCTTTTTAAAATTGCCAACACTGTTTTCTAATGATTGTAAATAATTGTACAATAAGTTACACATTGATATTTGTGCCCCATTGTGGTCCTGTGCTGGACATTTAGGAACATTCTAAAGCACAATTATGTGTGATGGTGACATCACTCCAAGAGACTGATGTCAGAATATGACACAACTCAAGGAAAACAACTCATTACTCAAATCTGGCTTCAAGATCCAATGACACTCGAGTAAACTGATATCAGATTGTGACATCACTCCAAACCTCATTCTGGAGCAACCCTCCGTGAACCTATCATCAGACTGTGACTTCACTCCAAAAACCTGATGTCAACCAGTGCCATCACATCATGAATTATATACCAATTACACCAGCGACCTGATTTCATACCGTGACATTACTACAAGAAACCGACATTCAACATTGGCATCATGTCAGGACCTTGATACATATTGAAATCACTGTATGAAAGTGACATCAGACTGTGACATTACTCCAGGTATCTGGTATTAAATGCTGGCATCTCTCCAGAAACAAGACAGCAAACCGTAGTATCATTCCAGGTACCAGGCATCACAATGGGACACTCCGTCCAAAACCAGACCAAAGGCGGTGACTTCATTCTAGGAGCTATCATCCTGAAAATGCAACAAGGGACTGTGACATCACTGTAAGTACCATTCTTCAGTCTGCAACTTCACTCAGAAACTTGCAGGGGTTATCATTACGCCAGGATTCTGAGGCCAGACTGTTGCATGCTGACATGAGCAGACACGAGCGTGACGTTCCGTCATAGCTCGTGGCTGTCTCGTGTCGCTGGGAGAATGTTTGGGTTCAAATGTATGGAGTGTTGCAGGATGACTGGATGGTGGGAGTTGGGGCATTCTTAACTTGGACTTCTTGACTGCTAGACGTGTTCTTCGTTATTAAACTCACGTCTCCACAACTTTCGGCTCTGCCTTCTCATTTCGTGCGGACCATCGACTTCCTACACTGGCGACGAGCGGGATCACCCTCAAAAATTTCTTTTCGGCAATTTCGTCGGAAACTGATTGTACTCCGGAGAGTACATTTCACTAAGCTATTGTTGTAAGCTTAGTCTATGCCGCTTCCTGCCTGTTTCCGCCTTACCTTAATTGAAGGGTTTCGGACTTTACTCCTCGGCCGCTTCTGCTTCAACAGTTTTTGTGTCCACGAGCTTCTCTTACGAATTGGAATTCCGGAGCAGCCATTTTCACAGACGCACTGGATTAGATGCGTCCATCACGTTCACTGTCATCACGTCATCACGCACATCACGCAGCGTGATCGCCGACGTGTCTGCCTTTTTGTTGTTTTCCCCAGCACTGTTACCTAGCAACTGCTTCCACCGGCATTCATCACGAAGTAGCAGTTCTTCTCACGCTGAAATCAGGAGATCAGGACATCAAGGCTACTGTGGTAATATTTACCCTTCGGTGACACGCACACCGCGTGCCATTAAAATGCATTTGTACTGTTTTCACTTGTTTTTTAACGCTACATATTAGCGTGTTTCCCAGTCTTATTGTTTTTTTTTTTCCTTACTTTACTTAACCATGTCAGGGATTGTTCCTCCGCCATCATTTCTATCTTCTCCTGGTGAACCTCCCATGGCCTGGGAAATATGGGAACCTGTTTTTTAGCATATGTGGAAGTTTTGGAAGGGGTAGAGTGTGAACCTGAGAGGAAACTTTCATTGCTAAAACATTGCTTAGGTGGTATTGCTTTAAAAGAATTCAAGACTTTGCCTCCTTTAATTAATCCAGGTAATATTGACGTATATAAGTATGCCTCTTCACAACTTAATATACGGTATGGTAAAAAGAAAAATATTGTGATGGAAAGGTTTATTTTTTATTCACGGAAACAACGAACCGATGAACCTATTGAAGATTTTGTATCTGCTCTTAGGTCACTGGCTGTTACATGTGATTTCGAGCACATATCATATGAGCAAGTCCTCAGAGACCAGATTTTAATGAGGACAAACAACAAGAAAGTTCAAGAACGTTTATGGACTACATCTGACAATTCATTGAATAACGCCATTGACATAGCCAAGTCCATAGAACACTCTGAGAAATTTGTGAAAGAAATTAGAGGCAATGATAAAAGTGACGTTTTCAACGTTTCTAAAGAGTATGATAAACAAAAGAAATTTTTTCCACAGAGAAATGATAACTCATCAAAATTTGATGGTAGATTTAAAGGAACAAAGTACGAAAAAGGAACTCTCAATTACTTTGCTATAGATGTGGTAGCGACGGGCATTTGGCTGATTTTAAATATTGTCCTGCTATAGGAAAAACTTGTTCAAAATGTAATAAGAAGGGTCACTTTGGAAAATTTTGCAGAGCAGTTCCTAAAAGAGTGAATTACGTTCAAGACACGTGCGATCATGACCCTTCTCATGAAGAAAATGAATACGAAGTCAATACAGTCATCAATATTTGTGGGGGTGGAGAATGTACTAAATTTCCTTCATGTTTTATTACTGTTAATGACATTGATTTGGAATTCCTTGTGGATTCATGTGCATGGTACACCATTATTTCCTTAGACATTTTTCATGACAAGTGGCCTAACGAAACACTTTCTCCACCTGATGTATCTCCTGGAGGTTACACAGGACACAAGATTGACTTTATTGGTTTTTTCTGTGCTAATCTAGTGTTTTCAGGTCGCGATATGTTTGGGAAAATTTATGTAGCAAGATCAGGGCAGTCATTATTAGGGTGGCCGCATCAACAACAATTGGGAATCAAACTTGACCCTAGAGCGGACCCCCAGTTTATGTTGTTGAATCTCACAATGTCAATGTCACCCACAAAGACAACTCTCTTTTTCTTGATAAATTAAAGAAATCATTTCCCAATCTTTTCAGTGGAGATTTAGGGAGATATCAGGGTTTTGAACATGTCATTAGGCTACACGACAATGCTGTTCCAGTTCGTCACATAGTGAGGAATGTTCCTCTCACTTACAGGAACAAATTGAAGGACATGCTTAAAGATTTGTGTCAAAAAACGTTATAGAACCCATTGAGTCATCACCTTGGGTTTCTCCCATTGTGATTTCCATTAAATCTTCAGGCGAGCTTAGGTTGTGTGTGGATCTTCGCAGTGTGAATAATGCTATTTGGGTAGATGCTCACCCTTTGCCCAATCTTCATGAGATGGTCTCTACGTTGGCTGGTGCACAAGTATTTTCATGCATCGATTTAGCTAGTGCTTACCACCAGGTTGTTCTTGCTGAGGAATCAAAAAACCTCACTGCTTTCATTACTCCTGAAGGTCTTTTCAGGTTTTGTCGCATGCCTTTTGGTCTTGCTAGTGCTGCCTCAGTGTTCCAGAGATTGATGAGAGACACTTTGGATGAATTAAATGGTGCTATTGCATTTCAAGACGATATCCTTGTGTATGGTAAAAATGATGAGGAACATGACTTGAATTTAGAAAATGTATTTGCTGCTTTGTCAAGGAAGGGTCTCACTCTCCGCCTGGATAAATGTAAAATCAAGGCAAAGGAAGTAGAGTACCTTGGGCATACCATTAGTGGAATGGGAATCAAACCTAAGCGTAATCACGTTGAAAGTATTGTGAATGCACCCACCCCCACTACCAAAGAACAACTAGTGGCTTTTCTGGGTCTTATCGAATTTTATGCAAAATTCATACCTAATTTCGCTTCTAAAATTGACCTTTTTAGGTGTCTTCTCAAGAAAAATGCAAAATTTATTTGGACCAATGATATGTCTAAAGTTTTTGAGAGTTTGAAGTTGTTTATTGTGAATGCGCCATGTCTTAAACCTTTTGTTTGTGGCAAAAGGTGCATCGTTATGGTGGACGCTAGTAGCACTGGTTTAGGTGGTGTTCTTATACAAAGAGACAATGAGAAAGAGTGGATTGTAGCATATGCTTCAAGAGCACTGAGAGATGCTGAAAAACATTATTCAGTTATAGAGAGAGAGTTATTGGCTTGTGTTTGGGGAGCAGAGCATTTCAGGACCTTTTTGTGGGGTACTAAGTTCATCATAAAAACTGACCATAAGCCTCTTGTGTTTTTGATGGCTCCAGGTGGAGGGCGGACCATGTCTGCACGCCTTGCTAGACTTGCTTCCAGGCTACAGTCTTTCCAGTTCCAGATAGAGTATGTTCAAGGGAAGGCCAATGTACACGCTGACTGCATGTCCAGATTAACTTCTTCTGTCGACTGTCCAGTTAAGATCCAAGAGGATGATTGTGAAGTAGCTTTCACCATGCGTGATGTTAATTTAGTGTATGGTGAACAATCTAATTTACGGGAAGATGTTTGGCTCCAGGAGATGGAGAAAGATTTAGAATTATGCAATGTCAAGAAGTGTTTAGTGCAAGGTTGGCCTGAACAGAGGAAGTTATCAGGTGACATGATGAGTTATTTCAAGGTTCATGAAGAGCTTGCTGTTGAAAATGGGTTAGTGTTGAGAGGTGATAAAATTATTCCTCCCCATTCTCTTAGAAACACTATTCTTGAAATTGCTCATGAAGGGCATTTAGGGATTTCCTTCACCAGAAGACGTGTCAGAGAGTTTTTTTGGTGGCCAAGCGTTGATAATTGTGTGGATCATTTTGTACGTTCATGCATTCAATGCTCAAATAGTGACAAATCAGCTGTTGCTTTACGTCCTGAACCTCATCCTATAGATTTTCCTGTTGGTCCTTGGCGTAAACTGGGGTTGGATATTATTGGTCCGTTTAGTACTTTACCCAGACATGAAGCATTTGGCATTGTTCTAATTGACTACTATTCCAAATGGCCTGAAGTCAAAATGGTCAATGAGGTCACCTCGCATAAGGTGATTGAGTTCTTGGATGAAGTTTTTGCAGGGAAGGGATTCCTCAGGAAATTGTCACAGATAATGGGCCTCAATTTGTTAGTAGGGAAATGGAGGATTTCATGGTGAAATGTGGAATTACTCATAGGAGAATTGCGGTTTTCCATCCCGAGGCCAATGGTCAGGTTGAGCGCTTCAACCGTGTGGTGAAAGAAGCTATTCAATTGTCAATAAAGGGTGGTTTAAATTGGCGAAATGCTTTACAATCCATGTTATTGGCATATAGAACTTCTCCCAATTCCGTCACTTTGGTCAGCCCATTTGAACTTTTAAGAGGGCGCAAACCCAGTACCAAATTGGTTCCCTGGTGGTTGAAGAAAAATCTAGGTGACACTGATGAGTTTTTTAGGGTAGATTATGATGCAGTTCAACGCAGGGTTGGTTTGTATAAAAACAAAATGAAACAGGCTATGAAAAAAAATGGGTTGTGCAACTAAACATGAGATAATGGTGGGGATTCAATTCGTATTAAAAAAAAAGAAGGGGTTAATAAGGGGTTTCCTGTCTGGTTGAGTCCAAGAAAAGTCATTGAAGTTTTCAGGAATGCTGTTAGAATTGAAGGTGGTTCTGTTTGGAATTTAAACAGAATTTCTTTATTTAAAGGGGTTACTGATTTACAGGATGATCATAACAGCAATGTATTTTTAGATGTGGGACAACACAATGACCAAGGAAATCATTCCTTTCCTTCTTGCAGTTCTGAGAATCCTAGAGTAGTGCGTAACCATCGTCTTCCTGCTAAGTACAAAGATTTTGTCATGAATTGATTATGTATTCATTTTTGTTTTATTATTTATTTAATTTCTTTCTGGTTTTTTTAAGGGGGAAGGTGTGTTGCATGCTGACATGAGCAGACACGAGCGTGACGTTCCGTCATAGCTCGTGGCTGTCTCGTGTCGCTGGGAGAATGTTTGGGTTCAAATGTATTGAGTGTTGCGGGATGACTGGATGGTGGGAGTTGGGGCATTCTTAACTTGGACTTCTTGACTGCTAGACGTGTTCTTCGTTATTAAACTCACGTCTCCACAACTTTCGGCTCTGCCTTCTCATTTCGTGCGGACCATCGACTTCCTACACAGACTATGACATTTGCCCGAGAAACTCATACAAATTGTGACATAACTTTAGGAACATCACATTATGACATCAGGAATTTATATAAGTGCATCAAAATGCGGCATACCTTCAGCAAGCAACATCATACTGTGACGCCACGGCTAGAATCTGGCATCAGAAATTTACATTAGAGGAGGAAAATTGATCATTCAAACTGTGACAACCGTTCAGGAAGTTGATGTCAGACTGTGAAATCACTCCAGGAAACAAGCATTACTCTTCTGAAAACGAAATTCAGAAGTTTTATGTAGTTTTGCCCAGTGTGGTTTGTATATTATTGGTATTTGTGTAGCATTTTCCTACCCCTTATGAGGCCCAGAGCACTTTTGACTGCTTGGGTAAGAGGGAGAGAGTTTAGTGTGGGTTAGGTAGGAATGTGTCCCTACGCTGGAGCATGGCATGTAGCAAAAATGTGAGAGATTGATAGTGACACTATAACATAATTCACCCTAATAGTGGTACCTTGTTTACCATCTTCAGGATTGCGTAATCAAATATGAAGGCAGGGCAATGGTCCCTCTGGAGTCTACATTGGAGAGGCCGAGGAGATAGTGCTTAATCCCACTCTATTGCTATTTCTATGTGCTGTAAATAACAGGTGTTATCACTTTCCATTTTAATAGTACTGTGGCAGGCTGACTTGGGTTTGTTGGGATTCAAACTCATGGCCTATAGATCACATCAGTTGTGATCAGAAACTATTTCCCTCACTGAGCTACAGTTCACCTGAGCACCTTGCTCTCCGTATTTGTGAAAAGCTAGTAAGGTAGGTTGTATAATCAGATTTTGCATGAGAGGTCCATTATTGCTATTGTGATTCCAGAGAAGGATTGAGGAAATATCTGGCTGGTCTTGGATTTCAGTATTTCAAGATGGAAGGAGCTTCTTGAGACTATAGTGCCTCTAGAGATGCAAAAATGATGGAGAGGTAATTCGTTTTCACCAAATACATGTCCTGTCTCTACAAACTGATATTTTCATGGGGGCCAATTGAAGCATCAGCCCAACTTTGCTGTTCTTCATTGTCACTTGCCTATCCCATTGACCAATGTGGTTATTTGAAACATGCAAAAGCCCCAGAGGGACACAGGTCAATACTGTCATTAAGCATGGCACCACTTCAGAGCACATGAGAAACACTCTTTACAGTCATGGGAAGGCATACAAATCAGAGTGATAAAACCTGGCAGCATTCCAAGCTTAAGGAAGCACTGGTTGGTTTAGAGCCTGCAGGCACTGAACGTTTCAGATGCTTCGTTGTGCTCCTGGCTCTTTTCAGAACCACATCATTGCACCCACAGTCTCTGAGACTTAAGAAGGAAATATCACTACTCTTAATGGAAGTGTACAACTGGTGCATGGTCCCTGCCTCAGCTAAGGCTAAGAAAAAGTAGATTATCACACTTCAACACATGGACTGAGAGCACTCTTATGTCAGAAGAGCTTTTGTAGCCCGTGACTGCAGATTTGTAGGACTCCAGGGTTAAATAAACTTAATGAGGCAGGGGCCGATTCACAGAACTAATCTGAGATAAAATCCTAAACTTACTACTTTTGGTATTCACAGAAGGCATTTAGTAGTAGTAAAGTTAGGACTCCTAACTTTACTACTACTAAACTGAGACAAAATCCTAACTTTACTACTTTCTGTATTCACAAAAGGCATTTAGTAGTAGTAAAGTTAGGATTCCTAACTTTACTACTACTAAATGCCTTTTGTGAATACGGAAAGTCGTAAAGTTAGGATTTTGTCTCAGTTTAGTAGTAGTAAAGTTAGGAGTCCTAACTTTACTACTACTACTAAATGCCTTCTGTGAATACCAGAAGTAGTAAGTTTAGGATTTTATCTCAGATTAGTTCTGTGAATCAGCCCGCAGTGACTAAACTAAACAAATGCAGGATGTAACACAGACAATATATACTTTGTCAAATAAGAACACAGGTAGCCGTAGGAAAGGAAGCATTTGCACAGCTCAAAAACGATGTGTCACATGCTGATGAGCTCAGAATATTAAAAGAAACAAAAATAAAGAAACGGGCAAAGGTAAAGATCAGCTAAAATCAGTATATAACTTGTAGACCTCTATCTATGGGAAATATGTTGGCAGATTTCAAACTAGGCTATGTTCCTGTGAAGGATGAGTTTGAAATGATGCTCCATTTCTATGGAAATCATGCAGAAACTAAAGTACCTTTGGTGCTTTTGAAAAAGTGATTTCCTCTCTGTTTGTGTTCCATACAGTATTGTTTTATCGACCTCAGAAAGACAGCATCAGCTATAATTTGAAACTCTGGCCACACCGGGTAGGTATTTAAAGGAGCCTCCCGGTACAGAGGGAGTACCATATTTCATTTTTACATAGTAGCCTTATTGTTGTTTTTTTTTTGTTTACTGTAAAGACGATAAGCACTCAGGGCCGATGGTCTCGTTTTACTTTCACTGCATCCATGCTCAGGGGCATATCGTACCCCTGAGCAATGATTGCTTTGGGAGAGGTATCATTGGAAAGGGAGGATCTCCCTTTCCAATGGTACCTCTGTCCAGTGGATTCCTGCTCGGTGATTGCCACGGGAGAGCAAACCCAAGCAAGAATCCAACCACTAGGCCCCAGGGATGGGAGGAGTGGCGCCTTAGGAAAGGGCTTGTGCTCCTCCTAGCACCTTTGTATATTTCAGTCTTTTTGCTCACCCCTGGGGGCTAGATGGGGGTAGTTACCCCATTCTGCCTCCGCCGGGGGGGAGCAGAAAGCCCACGATGACAGAGAATTTTTTTGGGGGCAGTTGGGTGTAATTACCCCTTAAAAGCCCCCGGGGGGGAGAAAGACCACTTGATGCCAGGGAAAGCTTAAAAAAATATATAGGATTGAGGGATGCCCACCATGGGCATTGGGATCAGTCTAACTGCCCCTCCCAGGGGAGCATGGTGGTGGTGATTATGCCCAATCTGCCCCCAGGGGAGCAGAAAGCAGACTAGACACTGTGGTGGGGGCTGCCCACTATGGGCAAGGCCATGTCTCCAACCCCAAAACAGAACAGTCTTTCTGCCCCCTCAGGGGCGGATGGAGCGATTACCCCCAAAAGTACACTAGACACTAGGGACTGCATTCATGCAACATTTTTTGGGGAAGAGGGCAGCCACTGAACATTTGACCGTGCACCCCCCCACCCCTTGCTCCATTTAATTTTCTGACCTCCTGGGGGTAGCTAGGGTATTCACTGTTACTCTGCCCACCCAGAGGCTGGAATCCTACTTGACACCCGGGATTTCAAAATGGCAGAAAAAAAACAAAAGTATGGGGCGGCCTACCCTGGCATCGAGCCATTCCCTGTCCCAGTGGGGTCAATAGTGTCTTTCTGCCCCCTGGGGCCAGGTAGGAGGCTTGTCTCAATTGGGGAGGTTGCCCCAAACAAGCCCCTGGGTGGGAGGGGTAGAAAATCCACCTGACACCAGGGATTGTGCCTTTGGGGCAAAAGAAACTGGTGCAGGTTTTGGGTGCTGGCATTGGCCACACCCCCACCCCAAAAGGGACAAGCCAGTCTTTTCTCCTCCCTCAGTAAACAGACAGAACGTGTGCCACCAATCTGCAGCTGAGGGGGGCAGAAAGCTCACTGCTCACTGTCTGGCAGGAATATATATTTTTAATAAAATAATTGGATGGGTCTGATCCATCCTAACATCAAGTCCCACCCTCACCCCTAACGTCTCAACAGTCTTTCTGCTCCCCTGGGACTAAAGCATCCCATTCCAACGGCAAGCGAGAATGCATTTGATTCTTTTGGGTGTTGTTTTTACCAGGCCTGGGCGGAACTCACAGAGTTTTACTCCACGGAATTCTGTGGAGTTACAAAAATCTCTGTGAGATTCTCTGGACTTCTGCGAATGGGTGGAAATAGCACATCGCACTGCTTGTGCTGTGATTTAGTGCCTGGTGCTTGTTCCGTGCTGAAACATCTGAGTGAATGCGGTATGCCAGAGCACGCAGCTTCTATGGTTGATTTTGCTGCCGGTCGAGTAGATTGTCTACTAAGAGTAAGTGAGGGGAAGAGTGTGAGGGAGTGAGCATGAATGAGGCAAATATTTTGAAAAATGGGGTGAACTCCTGGCAGGTATTATGTCCCATTACGTTCAAAGATCACCCGCCACCACTGGTTGTGTGAGCTACAAACAACTTTGTGAAAGCCTGAATACCTAGACTCTAAACCCAACACATCTGGAGGCATGTGCACTGCTAGCTGCTCATCTATTGCCAGGTTGGAAATCCAGATGTGTAACAAAGAATGCACTTGCCAGCAAACTCTTTTGGTATATTGGCCAATATTTGAGCTTGAATACAGATTCTATCTAACTAGGTTAAGGATGGGTATATTACACTTTTTAGTAGCATTCCCAAAAATGGAAAAGTGGCGTCACAAATTACCAAACTGCCCGTGTGACGGAAAAACTGCACAATCCACAATGCATTTCATTCTGTTTTGTAGTTTTTATAGGGATATTCGGAAAACAATTTTAAAGCCCCTTTTTTTAATCAAATATGCTTTATAATCATAAACAAACTTTTATTTTTGTTTGCAGTCTGGGAAATGTGAAAACTATAAACTCTGTTATCCGATATGTGCAACTTGCAATTAGAAAAAGAAAGGATTGCACACACCTGGATGTATTGCTATATGAAAATATGGATGACATCTCTTAGTCCTAGCTGTTAAGTATCTATCCTGACAAGATAAGGTTCTATGCACTTTATGTAGCCTTATGAACTTATGAGCATTAGCACTTTATATGTGGACGTATTATTCCCTGTACAACCTGTTGTGCAAAAATCTGACAAGTTCCCAATCTCCCATATTTATTTGAGAAATGTATAGAGAAAAGATGGGGCCTCATGCACTTTATGTACTCTTTTGCACTAATAAGCACCAGCACTTTAAGCGAGAATGAATTTGATTTGCCTTCAATCCCTTATGGTTGTTTTTATAATAGTATTGTGTATTTTATGTATTTTACATGTATTAGTATTTTGTCTTCGTTATTTTTAGTCTGTATAATTATAAACTGTCATTTCCAATAATTTTATCCATGATGTATTGTAGGAATGTTTTCCTTGATTTATATGCTTTTATGGTGATTTTTACTTGCACCGAATAAAGCTGAATTTGAATTTGAGCTTGATCTTGATTTCCCTTTGCATCTCAGGCATTTTCCTTGGTTGGTGCAAATCAGGAAAGACCTCACATTTCAGTATTTACAATCGTCCTACCATATTCAATAGCAGCACCTGCCTTCTCCCGTCTGAGAAAATAATTTTTCTTCTGCATTGTTTTACTTATACTGTTCCATCTATTTTTGTAAACATACCAGTATGCCTCTCTATATGGGATATGGGGATATGTATTGTGTAGTTTGTACAGTGCTCTGCTGTCCTCCCGGACTAGGCTTTTGCTCTATAAATACTCCCAATAAAATAATAAAGAAATGATAATATAATGAATGCTTCTCAGTCAAATCTGGATTTGCCATGCTGATTTGCATTGCATAGGATTGAAGCATCAGGGAATTGTCCTTTGCTGAAGTGTTGTTTAACTGTTGGAAGAAGATAGGCTGGCTCTGAATAAAGTAAATTAAGCCTAATCACATGTGAGTCATTCTTCAATATAGTGACAAGAATTTATTTTGATGTCACAAGAATTTATTTTGATAAGTCAGACAGCAGTCACCTGGGTGTCTAGCTTGTCACATCTGAAAAAGAGAGAGTGACAGGCACAGTATTGGTTCTCAGGTCCAGCTGCCACCATACCTTTCTTACTCAATTTCACTTCAATATCGCTTTTATTACAATGACACTTTTTGGCCAGGTGCCTTTCTTGTCAAAGACAATATAAACATATGTTAGCCGGAGTGCTGAAATCAAGTGAACATTTTTAAAAGGTAAGACTTTGTTTTAAACATTTTAAAAATATAAGCATGTCAAAATTTAAAAAAAATGAACATATTGAAGATCACACTAAAATAATCAAGTGATACATGTAAGATCCACCAAGTAAAGAAACACTAAGAACACATGGACATGACTATAGAAGGGAGCAGTTCTAAAGTCATCACAATATAGTAGATGTTGTGGCTGTCCTAGTGGTCTATATCTTATAAGTCCAGCACTTATTCCGGTGAGATGGGAGCTAGCTTACACAACTCTAAGGGCAAGTCAATGTCCCCATGCATCTGTAGGTACAAGTTTGGAATTATAAAGTGGCTTTTACTATGTTGAAGAAAGATAGAGGACCTCATTAGGGATGACTAGGCACTCTTCTAAGGACATGGAGAGAGTATGTATTTAAGAGTCTCGATACAGTGGCTCCTTGATGGATAAGACGCAATTTGTTCACAATGTAATAAGGTCATTAATGGTGTTTTTGCTTATGCTTTGATGCTTTGCCACCTTTAGGCCCCTACTTTGGAGGCTTGTCTTCTGTAATAATGTGAGAGCAGGCCCATCAAGCCCCATGGCATTACAAAACTCCCATCATAGATGAATGCCCATCACATTGCCCCCTGTGGAGTGGCATCCACCATGGATGCAAGAGCCAACGCGGTGGAGAAATTTTCACCAAAAGGACTCTTGCAGACACAGCTGGAGCACTTAAGGAGCACTCTAGGACAAGATCCCCAAAGAAGGGGTTTATTTCTGTGAAACCAAAGAGAAATGGCCTGACATGCTGGGATTTTTCTCCCTGCACTTGGGGGTCATTGCTGATTTTTCTGGTCCAAGACCCCCATGCTTTGTGAGGGCTGGTCTTCTGACTATTACAAACCAGCAGCCCTGTGACAGATGAACTCTCAACGTTTATGATGGCGTAGCCAAATGAAGCAGAAACATTGGAAACAACACAGTTCCCCACGGCCGACCCTACGGACCTGAAGAACTACCGGCCCATCTCTCTCTCCCATTCACCCCCAAAGTCGCCGAAAGAGTCGTCAATGCCCAGCTGACCGCATTTATCGAAGAGCACTGCATCCTAGATGCCTCCCAGTCCGGATTCCGCAGTAACCACAGCACCGAGTCCGCCCTCCTCGCCGCCACTGACGACATCCGCATGCTACTCGACCATGGACACACCACAGCCCTCATCCTACTAGACCCCTCCGCGGCCTTCGACACCGTCTCACACCACACCCTCGCAGCCAGACTGCACGACGCCGGGATACAAGGAACCGCCCTCAACTGGATCCGATCATTTCTCTTCGGCAGAACCCAGAGGATCAGACTCCCCCTTTCATCTCCTAACCCACAAAGATCAACTGCGGAGTACCACAGGGATCATCGCTCATCCCCACGCTCTTCAACATCTACATGGCCCCCTCGCCGCCATCGTCAGACAGCATGGGCGCAACATAGTATCTTACGCCGATGACACCCAACTCATCCTCTCCCTCACGAAGGATCCCGAGGACACCAGGCTCAGCTTCCAGGAAGGAATGAGGGACGTCGCGGCATGGATGAAGGACAGCTGCCTGAAGCTCAACTCTGAGAAAACCGAGGTCCTCATCCTGGGACCCTCGACCTTCGCCTGGGACAACACGTGGTGGCCCTCTGCCCTCGGGAGTCCTCCCACCCCGACAGACCACGCTCGGAACCTCGGCATCATCCTCGACGCCTCTCTCACCATGACACGCCAGATAAACGCCGTCGCCTCCACCAGTTTCAACTGCCTCCGCATCCTCCGAAAGACCTTCAAATGGATCCCCCGAACACCGAAAAACCGTCACCCACGCACTTATAACCAGCAGACTAGACTACGGAAATGCCCTCTACGCCGGCATCAACAGGACCCTTCTACACAAGCTCCAAACCATCCAGAATGCCGCGGCCAGACTCGTCCTCGGGACCCCTCGGCACGAACGCATGTCGCAATACCTTCGAGACCTACACTGGCTCCCGGTCGAGAAGAGAATAACACTCATGCCTACAAATCCCTCCACAACATCGGACCCAAATACCTCAACGATAGAGTCTGCTTCCACGCACCCAAAAGAATTCTCCGATCCGTCGACCTCGCCCTAGCGGAGACACCCCGCATCCACAGAAGCAGAACAGGAGGAAGGGCCTTCTCCTACATCACAGCCAAAACCTGGAACAAGCTCCCTGTCAGCATCAGATGTTCCCCTAACCTGCGCATCTTCAGGAAGGACCTCAAGACCTTGCTCTTCGACTGAGCCGGAGCTGCCTACCCCTCCCCCCAGCGCCTTGAGACCCTCACGGGTGAGTAGCGCACTTTATAAGCCCCTGATTGATTGATTGATTAAAATTGGGCCTTGGAACTGCATGTGAAGCAGCTCTGGAACATATGGTTTGCAACATCTGCTACAATCTAAATAATCGCCTAAGTGTGCGGTGGCTGCTGTGAGTGAATAGAGTGAATAGTGGTTAAGAGTGGATGTCCTACATCTGCTAGATTCTAAATGATCCCTTAAATGTGCAAGGACTGCAGCGGGTGAATAGGGAAGTTTCATTATACAATGACATTACAACTGTGTACTCGGCAGAATTGGTAGGGGAGGTTGAAGCTACACACTCTGTGATATATAAAGCCCTTATCTTGTTACTCTGAAATAAAACAGTGGTTCAGTTGGATGTGGCATTTTCCCTGTGTTAGGTTTATCTGACAATAGATATCTTGGTTTAGTATTTTCATCATTCATTTTATGCATTTAATTGTTAGGCTGCTGTACTCCTCCCGCTGAGGTGGTGAAAATGGGTGGGCAATGCACAGAATTGTTCAATAGATCAGTAGTGAAAAATATTGGAAGAATATGGAAAGGAAATAAGAGTCTCTCCAGTGTGGTACTATGTATAATTTTGCTGGTCATAAGGAATGCCCCACATGATGGCAGGTGTCAAATGAACGTGGTGTAATAAAAAGAAGGAAAATGGTAAAACTTTGGAATGTATAGACTAAAGTGGGATGAGAAATCTGAAGATGGTCCCAATGGTGATTTTGCATTGAATATACACAGTGTATAGATGTCCTGGAGACGGGTCCTTCAAATTTCGATTGGGAAGAATTGATTCAAATGAAGGCGATTCTTGAATACCATATCTCTGCGAAGACTCCTTTCTATTCATGGTCATGCACAAATTTACCTTACATGCCAACCTTTGTTGGACGTTGAGAGATGTTATGCCATTTTACCGATCTTGCGGTAGCATTGGAACAAATGCTACCACAAGTCAAAAGAGTATAAAGAACTCATTGCATCATGCTTGCGAGGTTTGACCTATAGTGTAACAATGTTTATGAATGCTACATGTTCAATAGAGTGTGCCGGGTACCAAGAGAATCAATGGATTGCTAATCTACGTTATTTTGGCAAATAGTTACACATTGAGAACTTTACAAATTCAGTCTCATTAAGTCATACCACTTCACATTATAGAAGTTTGATGCTTCATATTATTGCACTAAAAACTGTTGAAGGAACCATTGACTCTCCTGTAAATTCTCACTATAGCTAGGACCGTGGCCAATGAAGACACTTGCAGAACAAAACAAGAAGCTGGGAGAGATGAAAAATGCATACAAATGCTGCAAATGGTTGACTGGATGTCATGATCTGTAGATCCAATAGTCACTTTCTTACAACACTATAGGTTCTGCCCTGTTGAGGCCTGACCTCACAAACTCCATCAGTAGAGCAGTTGGCAATTCCCCACATATCAAGACCATTAAGACTCGCTCCCAGAATGGAATGAAATAAGGTATCCGATCTTCGGTTCATTGTTCTCTGCATTCTTTATGCCATCGGACACATCATCCCAGCAATACAGTTTCACCCTGACAAAGAAAAACACAAATGTTACTGCATGCACTGCCACCCATTAAACATGCTACACAATATATTTGAGTAATAGTAGACAGGTTAAGGCCAACTAACGCGTGGACACAAACATAAATTAGTCACTTAAAGAAGATGTGTATCTTCTACAAAAGAGAGGACTAAGAAAGACTCACAAAAAGAAGTCTCCTAAAACATTGAAAGTCATTCCTGCAGGTAAAGGCTAAATGCAGTTAATGTGATGTGCTTGCTGTTGGTGCACTAATGCTTATGTGAAGAGCTGTATGAAAATTATTTTTTAACTCACACATCTTCACCCTATTGTTAGCATGTGGTGACAAGTCTTCTTACATGATTCTTGAAATTCTTAAAGGACACCTACAAAGTTTTGCACAAGAACGCCGTGTCATTTCACAACCCTTAAGTATTTAGAGTTCTCAGTTGGGTCAATCTGCTCCTTTTTTAGACCTTCACATTTGAATAACATTTAACCTGCTTGAAAAAGTCTTTAGATCAATGTTTTATGTTTTAAGATATGAATGACGCTGCTATGATATTTTTGGACATCACATCGCACTTTACACCACTCATGAACGAAATATGAGTTTCTTTGCTCATTGGTATATGGCATCAATCATGCGATGAGGCCCTTGTTAGGCATTAGTTTTGAATCACCTTGCTTATTGTGCACTTTGAAACAATTTCTAGATTAAGGGCCTCATTACGATGTCGGTCGGAAAGCATTCCGACGGACCCCTTGTCGGAATCATTTCCGACCGACTCGGGTTCGGGAGTCCGACCGACCGATTACGATGTTTCCGAACACCGTTCGGTCGGACTCCCATTGACTTCAATAGGAGCCTGTGTTCCGACCGACTACACAGGCTCCCATTGAAAAAAGGGGTGGTTGCGGAAAACCTTGCACCCTGTGGCGGGCACCCCATGGTGCCTGCCACACGGTGCATGGTTGTAAAGAGGGGTTCCATGGGTACTCCCACGCACCCCATCCGGAGGCCTCCTGGTGAAGGGGGGCCAGCAACGGGCCCCCATAGTCAGTTTCCGACAGCCGTTTCGTGTCGGACAGACCGACTTGGAAAGGCTGTCCGAATCCGTCATCGTAATATGTCGGTCGGAAACGTGGTCCATAGAGCTGTACGATTCGGCTCCAACCGACTCGTAGTCTCCAAATGTCGGTCAGAACCGAGTCGGAAAATCCGAACGGTTACCTTTCCATCATAATTGGTCGGTCGGAAATGTTTCCGAGTCGGTCGGAAACATACGTTCTGACATGGGTTAGGAAAATCCGAATGCCATTCGGAGCCTTTCGACAGACATCGTAATGAGGCCCTAAGTATCCTTATGTTTTATGTTTCAACAGAAGAATGATGTTTGTGTGATATTTCTAGTTAGCATTATATATTTTATGACTTTTAAGAATGAAGTTGGAGTCTTATCTTGCTCATTTTGCACACAGTACCATCACCAAGACATGCTTTTATTCAAGAACGATATACCAGTTTTTGTCTGCTTATTTTGCACACTTAATTTACCTTCAGAAGATATTCTGACCACACTTTAATGTAACAATGCAAGAAATTCATCTCTGTTTTTATGAATGAAGTTGGAATATTATCTTGCACATTTTGCACACTGTTCCGTCACCAAGACGTGCTTTTATTCAAGAACAACATACCCATTTTTATCTGCTTATTTCACACACTTATTTTACCTTCAGATGATATTCTGACTATGCTTTAATGTAACAATACAAGGAAGTCATCGCCTTTTTTGTTTTTTTGTTATTTAGTTTTTAATTTAAGTGTATTAATCTAGTTAGTTTGAGATAACAAACTAATGTTTGATGAAGTGTTAATTAACATTTTCTGATTTTTGATCTGTCATGTACTCTTAATATTGTTATGGTTTTAATTAACAAAACAATAAAACTTTACCTTACTATACCTTCTTACATGACTGAAGGACCAGGCACCATGCAGTTCAGCAAAGTAAGGTGACAACATCTCTGTTAAAATGAAGTATGGTAGGTAGACAGGTCATGTAGGAAAAGGTTATAGGTTTATTCTTCAAGTTACTTCTTCAGTTACAAGTTACAGGAAGATGGTAAGATCCATATTATGCCCCACCAGGAGCAGCCTCTCAGCCCATCCACTCTAACTTATCCTTTTCATGCGCAAACACTGTCAACATTCCAATGACCTCACCATTGGCTGAGCAGCAAGGCAGAGAACAACAATGGGGAGGATGCATTAACCCAACAAGTAGATTACAACAATCTCCAACCAGTTCAAAATTGAACTATAAGTGTTTCTCTTCGCCTTAACTCCTATTAAACTCTAGTTGACTCTTGGTTACTGCTACACTTACACAGAGGAGTGGGATAGAAAAGAAAATGGGATCTGTGTCACTCATGCAAGGGTTTCTTGCACTCAAGATCACTGGACTAATCCCACAAACATACCTTGCTTGAGCAACAAGGATCCCATATGAGGCTTATTGGCGGACCTTTAAAAGAGTAGCACACAAAAATGATTGAAGGAGGGTCCAAGGGACAGTTTTAAGACCTGCACAGGATTGTATCCCCAATTACATAGTACAATATAACACAAAGAAATCCTTGGGTCTAGAGTATGATCGAGATATGCAGAGATACTGAAAGAGATAGAAGGAATAACTATGGGGTAATCCCTTTTAAGGACGTAATCCCTCACCCACCCTAGGTGGCATGCTTCATCATATGGGATTCTCCTCTTGGTGGTAAGGCCTGGTCCCACCAAGGGCTACAACCCCCTCTCTACGAGGGAGGAGCTCAGGGATGTTTTAGATCTACTCTGTAAAGGATTTACTAAATCCACCAAATGAGAGCAATATGAGCTTGGGGAGGCGCAGCGCAAAAGAAAATACAGAAGGTCAAAATCTGTTTCGTCTGACACATGCAGTTCATATCCATACTGCAGGTGCACTATTTTTAATCCTGACAGGGAGAACATACTAATAAAATACGTTATTCGTTCTCACTAGTTAGTTTTAACATCACGTCTCACACTGTATTTTCTTTTGCGCTGCACCCTCCCCCAGCTCATATTGCTCTCATTTGGTGGATTTAGTAAATCCTTTACAGAGTAGATCTAAAACATCCCTGAGCTCCTCCCTCATAGAGAGGGGTTGTGGCCCTTGGTGGGACCAGGCCTTCCCACCAAGAGGAGAATCCCATATGATGAAACATGCCACCTAAGGTGGGTGAGGGATTAAGTCCTTAAAAGGGATTACCCCATAGTTATTCCTTCTATCTCTTTCAGTATCTCTGCACATCTCAATCACACTCTAGACCCAAGGATTTCTTTGTGTTATATTGGACCTTTAAAAGACCCTGCAGACACTGCAGCAAGAATAGGGGACTCTAAAAAGGGTAGCCTCGCTTTGGAAGAGAAAGCCCAAGTGGTTAGGGAGGTATTTTCAGGTTTTGCCGAACAGATGGACTAAATTCGCTTGCAACTTGCTCCAAACGTAATAATATCCAAGCCCATAAAATCCCCAAAACCTTTTTGAAAATATGACCATACAGTTATGACAATCTGAGTTCAGTTGGTTTTGAGGTGAATATATGGGTGCAGAAACACTTTACCCACAAGAAAGGCAAGAAACTTGAGTTCAGGAAGTGCAATCTATCCAAGTTGCCACTCTGACTACAATGCTTCTAAACTCCACAAGACTGGTTTACCTATGTTTGCTGTCTTTATGAGTTTAGGCCAGTTGCAAAATAACTGCATTGTCCAAATCCACCTTTGTTTTGTCATATTTAGGAAATCATACTGCATCTTGGTCCATGCATTTTGCACAGCAGTCTTTGAAAATTCTTCTGCCAAGACCTCCAAGAACAAAAGGTATTTGAATTCAGCACCATTTCAAACCTTAAAGCATGTGGATAGGGAAGGAGTGAAAGGGGAATAGAGGAGGATAGGCAGTGATTAGCCAGGCACTTTTACTATATAGAACATTAACAAACACTTATACAAATTGGTACAGGGAATTAATTTTGGCCTGTGCAACACTGATTAGAAATTCCCCATATTTTTGCTGGCAATATTCTACTTTTCTGGTACATTTAACTTCTGAACATGCAATGCTTTTCTCAACTATAAACGGGATGCTTAAAGGCCTGACCCGTAGTCAGACCACCTGCCGGATTACGAGTTTAATCCTGGTGTGTGGTCCTGTGCCGGCAGTCCCACCGCAGTGCCTTTCTAAGGCTCAAAGAAGAGCCATACAAAGGCAGCACCATGGGAGCCCTGAAGCAGGTTCCTGCACAGGAAGAAATGCACCAGGTCATGCATTTCTTCCCATGCAGGAACTGGGGGTGCTAACATACGAGGGCACACCATGAGCCCTCCTGCATGCACCCCCTGCACAGAGGTGACCCGGGGTCTTGTAGGGCTCCCAGAGTTGCTTCACCGCGACCCTTTCCATGGCGGGCTCACCGCCGTGGATAGGGTCACAGTGAGGCAACTCGTAATATGCTCCATGGTGCCACAACGGCCCGCAGCATATTGCAGCCTCAGACCGCTGTGCCACCGCCACGGGATCCATGATCTCCACTGGTTGTGGTGGTCCTGTGGCTGTCCGACCGCCAAACTTGAAATATGGCAGTATAAACTCTCAAAGAGTGCCAGATGTTACAGGATGAGAATATGTTAACATATCTTTCATCAATTAGAATGTAATCCTGTATTGTGATATGTGCGAGCAATGACACTTAAGAATTTGCTACATTTTACAAAAATATCTTAAAGGGTGCCAGATGCCATGGGATGAAAATTTGTCACCGTACTTTATATTAATTGAAATGTGACTCTGTACTGGGATTTTCACTAACAATGCTTTTGAATCTGTCATGTGCACAGAATCTTGTTGAGTTTAATCAACTTTATTGAAAGTAAAATTTGCATGAAAAGAGGTACATCAAATAAGGGAATTATAGAAGAAAAGAGTATACATATTAACAACATGAAATACAGGAAAGTTGTTTATACTTTTGTATATTCTGAAGGGAAAGAGGGAAAGGTACAAAAAGAGGAAGGGATAATACAAAATTAAAGATCGAATAGTAGCATTAAAATAAAACAAATAAATAGTTAAGGGACTAAATAATAAGATAATACAAACTATATATACCAAAAAAGCAGAGAGAATTACAATTACGGAGTATCAATTACATGTGGTTTAGCAAGAATATTCAAGTAATTAGTTAATGACATGGTCTAGATGAAGAAAAACCAATATCTAACCTATGATAATGACAAACATTATTCCACCAAGCAGAAAATTATATATTAGTGGGACATTTCCAATTAGTAGTAATTTGCTGAAAGACTAAGGTCAGCATAAGATCAAATAAACCTTTGTCATGAAAATTTACCATAACTGCATCAGATAAACTACCTGAGAAAAGCATAGCTGTAGACATAGGACAGTGCAGATTAAAAATTATTGAAAGTTGGGACCAAATTGTTTCTCCAAAACGTAGCAGTAGGAGGACAGAAAAAAGGAGATGTAATAAATCACCATGTGAATGTCCCCATGACCAGCAGGCCTTATTGGTTCCCTTTGAAAAATTGGCTATATAGAAATGTGTATGATATAGTCTATGATACATAAAGAATAGGGTTTGGGAAATAGAGGCGGTTTTGGAAAATTTGAATATTCTGTACCAAATTGTGTTGCATCGTATAATAGTCCATTCACACCCCAAGTCAGCCTCCCAGGTAAATTCTATCTTAGTTTTAGCACGAAAGGGTTTGGGGCTCAAAAAGTATCGATAAATAGGGGAATCTTTAGGAGCTAGTGTAAGTAATGTTTAAAAGTGAATCGTGGGAAGTGGGTATTGGTGGAAGTTAATGGAAAGGAATAAAGAATACCCAAAATAAGTTTCATAAGAATCAAAAACTTATACCAGAATGACCGAGGACAATTAAAAGGCCCTTGAAATTGAGGAAAAGACCGAGGATTTAATCCAGCAAATAGGTCCTGAACCCAAATGATCCCCTTTTGTCTCCAGGATTTCCAATAAATGGGCCTATTATCAATAGTAATAAGACGATTTTCCAAAGGGGAGAATGCAAAAAAGAATTACAAGATAGAATCTGAGATTGATAATGAGGCTTCAACAAAGAACACGCAGGATTGAATAGTGGTGAAGATGTAATTTTATTTTTTGAGGAAAAAGCTAACACTCATTTAGGAGTAATGATGAAAGAAAGGAACGTTCTACATCAAACAACAGAGGCCATAAAGGGTAGGAAAGAGGAAGAAGCCACTGGGAAGCCTGTCTTAAACAACAAGCTTTGTGATATGTCCGAACGTCTGGAAAATTTGCACCACCATCTGACTTAAGCTTCTTGAGATGAGAAAGCGAAATTCTAGATTTTTTGTTATTCCAGAGAAACTTGGAGTGAAGAGAATCTATTTTAAAAAATATATAGATGAAATGCGAACTGGGATCATGCATAATATATATAATAAAATAGGACTAATCATAATTTTAATGGAATTGAGACGGCCCCACCATGACAAGAAAAGACAAAAGCTTATCAATTCTATTTAAACCTTCTTTCATATTGAGTTTGACTGAATCCACAATAGAATTAGTAAACCAGATACTCAAATATTTAGGGCCTTAATACTACTTTGCCGGTCCTTCACTGGACGATGCAACACACCGTCCGCTATAGGACCGCCAAAGCCGTTGTGCTGCTGCCCGCCATATTAGGAGTTAAATACTTGTCTGGCAGGTGGTGCTGTGGCAGTCTAAGGCGGCGGTCTGTCAGGCTCATTGAAGAACCTGTCCTGCAGACCGCCACTCTCAGAGCACCGACTGCACCTTCCCGCACACCATGCAGTAACTGGGGGTGCAAAACCAGGCCCAGGAGTGACAGGGGGCCCTGTTAGGGCACCCTTTGTTGCCTCTCTGCCACCCTTTCATGGCTGGTTCCCCGCCCTGAAAAGGGCGGTGGACAGGCAACTCTTAATATGCTTGGTGGTGCAGCAGCGACACCCTCAGCATATTAGTGCTTCTGACTGTTGCCGACCGCCGTGGGCTCCTTGATCCCCGGTGGCTGCAGCGCTCCTGTGGCGGTCCGACCACCGAACTCGTAATACTGCAGGCAGCCCGCAGTGTGGCGATGGTCAGACTGACAACACAGGTTTGGCGGTCCTATGGATCGCCTAACTCGTAATAAGGCTCTTAATCTTAGTATTGTTCCAATGAAAACCTGTGGATTCAAAGCATTGTTTGAGACAAAAGTTTGTAATGGGCAAAACTTCAGCTATATCAGATTTAACTTTATATCCTGAAACAAAAGAGAATTCAGAAATTTCATGAAGGAGGGCAGGAATTGAAGTGTCTGGATTGGAAATAAAAAGAAGAATATCATCCGCATAAGCAGATCATTATAAGTGCTTATCACCATATTGAAAACCTGATATATGATTGTTCTTATGGATACGAGAAAGAAATGGTTCAAGAGCTAAAACAAATAAAAGCGAGATAAGGGACACCCTTGACGAACCCCTTGTTGTAATGGAAAATAAGAGAAAAGACGTCCGTTGACTAACACTGAAGCACTTGGAGTTGTATAAAGTAAAGATATAAGTGAAATAATCTTGGGACTAAAACCATGCCAGGTAAGGGATTTAAATAAAAAAGACCAATTTGCCCTATGAAATGCTTTTTGGCATCAATAGACACTGCAGCCAAGGGATAAGAAATAGAAGAAGCTTTATTTAATACATTAAAGAAAAGTCTTACATTGTCCTAGATTAAACGGCTGTTGACAAACCCGATTGTCCTTTACCCATTAATTTGGGTAAAATTGGTCACAGAGCAAGTAATTTGGCAAACATTTTGCAGTCAACATTTACAAAAGAAATAGGATGATAATTTTTACACTGAACAGGGTCTTGACCATCCTTATGGATTAGGCAAATTGTAGCATCCAGGTAGGTACCTCTGGCAGGACAGGTAAGGTAAAAAAATTGAAAAAGATGTAGCAATTTAGGTAATAGCAAATTGGAGAAGTGCAGATAGAATTCTCCAATAAAGCCTTCATGGCGTGGTGATTTACCTTTTTAAGTGAATTAAGGGCACTCGATAACTCTAAAATTTATAAGTACTTTTCTAGGGATAGGAAATTAAGAGTGTCATGAGAAGGTGGAGAGGTATCATAAAGATACGTCTCAATAAGGGAAGATTGAGCAGAGGAAGCAGGAGTATAAAGGTATTTATAATATTTCGTGAACTCCTTTAGAATGTCTTGATCCTTGAATAGACGCTTCCCATCACAGGAATGAATAGAAGCAATAGAAGTACATTCTTTACGAATCTTTAAATAATTAGCTATAAGTTTTCCTACCTTATTACGGCCTTCGTAATAACTAACACTAGTACGTAATAATAGGGAAGAAGCATTATCCGTATTTATCCTGTTGAATTCTAGTTTGGCAGAGACAAGTGCTTGTAAAGTAGAATCTGAGGATGTAGTATAGAATTGATGTTCTAGTCGTTTAATATTAGATAAGAGGGATTTATGCTGTGTAAAAATCGTTTCTTTTTTCAAAAAACAAAATCAATGATAAATCCATGCGCTGCAACTTCAAAATATTCCCACACAAACTGTCGAGAGATATCAGAATCTACATTAAGTAGAAAAATTCATCAGCAAAAGATGTAAAGGAAGGGGAAAAAGCTGGATCTAATAAGAGAGAATTATTAATTTTCCACCTCTTTGACTTGGGATGTGAAAGGAGTAAATCCAAATCTACAACAACTGGGGCATGATCAGAAATAACAATGGGTTCAATAGTGGAGGAAATAAGGTTTTGTGCTAGTGATTTATTTAGAAAAATATAGTCTAAGTGGGTAAGGGGACCATGTGGAGGAGTATAAAAGAATATTCCTTAATAGTAGGATTGCATAATCTCCATGCATCAACTAATCAATTTTGTGAAATAGTGGATTGAAACTGTTTGTGAGATTTGTGGGGAACAAAACGAACTGGAGAGCAGTGATCAATAAAAGGATCCATAATCTGGTTACAATCACCACCCAAAATAAAAAAATCATCTTTGAACTGGAGACATTTCTTAGTTATATTAGGCCAGAATAAATAATCTGGTTGAGTCGGACCATAAACATTAAACACAGTTAATGGAATGTCATTAACAGGTAGTTTGACAATCAACCAACGACCGTCCAAATCTATTTCTTGAGAAATAGCAGTACAATTTAGCATTTTGTGCAGCGGCGGCCGCTCCATTAGAGCAGAGGAGCGCCGCCCCCTGCCACCACCAGCAAATAAAATGACAATAGAACAGGTTTTTAAACCTGTTTTATTATCGTTTTATTTTAATCCCCTGGACCCGCCCCCAGGATTCTGACGAGTCTGGGGGGAGGGTCCAGGGGATGACACTGCTGGTTGGGGAGTCCCTTCACTGCGCATGAGGGTTTGGCTGGCAGTCTGCCTAGGAGCGCATGTTGCCAGCGCTAAGGCCAATCCTGAAGCTGCTCTCATGCAAGAGCAGCTTCAGGATTGGCCACAGAGCAGGCTGGGAGCCTGTGCCCGGGGCCAGAAGCAGGAAGAGTGCAATGTGGCAGAAGACGGTGGCGTTAATGTAAGTTCATTTTATTTTTATTGTCCTGAACCCTCCCCACCTCCCTCCCTCTCCATTTCCCTCCTCCCTCCTCTGGCCCAGCCCACCCCCCCCACTTTTGCAGGGGACGGGCCGCAACTGATTTTGTGACTCCATTTTTCTTCGTAGACGTAGGAGAGGCAAAAACTAAACCAATTTCATTTGAGCTTTAAAGCCTCTTCTTCTGTGAGATGAGTCTTTTGTAAGAGGACTAAATCAGGGTTATAAGAAGCTAAATGTGATAAAATTCTCTGGCTTTTAATAGGATTAATAAAACCTTTCATGTTTCAAGATATTACTCTGAATGTAATAAGCAGCAAACAAACAGAAAACTACACGATCAACAATATAATAAAGGGGAGAAATAGAGAGAAAAGAGCAAAGTGGAAGAAAAAAGATGAATATGAAAGCTGAAGAAAAAGAGAAGGAAAGGAAAAAGAGGAAAATACAGGGAGGAGAAACAAATATAGCAACAGAAGACAGTAAGGGCCCTATTACGATGTCGGTCGGAGTTGCCTCCAACCGACACTGTCTTAATGTGGTAACCGACCGACCGTAGGTCGGTGGTTCCGAACACCGTATTACAATGCGACTCCCATTTCTCTACAGGAGCTTGTGCAGCTGGCGGAAACCACCTGCAGTACAAGCTCCCATAGAGAAATGCCTATGGTGCATGCCACACGGCGCAGGGATTTACAGGGGAGCACCATAGATGCCCCACAGGCCTGCAACTGTAGGCCGCAGAGGGATTGGGGCCCTGCTAGGGGCCACCAAAGTCGCTTCTGACAGCCTTCCCATGTCAGAAAGCCCGACATGGAAAGGCTGTCAGAAACCGACATCATAATCCCGATGGTGGAAACGCCGTCCGTAAGGGATTATGATGGGTATCCAACTGGCGACGGGCTCACCCATTGGAACACAATTGGATTGACCGGCCAGTTTACACTCCAACCGCCGACATTGAAATTCGGCGGTCGGACTGTAAACCTACGTTGTCGGTCGGTAAGCCTCCGAACGTTCGTCGGAGGCTTACCGACCGACAACGTAATGAGGCCCTTAATGTCAAAACTGACGACTGAAATACGTACCATAAAAGAAACAAAAGGGAACAATGAGTGGCGACACACAGGAGATACCACAACCCAAAAGGGAGAATGCACCATACCAGAACGTCATATCCAACGCATATGAAATGGATAACAGTGGAATCTTAAGACCTGCAGAGGAATTAAAAAGAGTTAATTCAAACAGACAATGAATATGAAATATTAACACCTTATGAAGAAGTCAATAAAAACAATACAATAACATTTCCTAAAAACAGTCAAGATGAGGAGGAAGGGCCGGGGGAGTGGCTAGCCACCCATAATGGCGGACACAAGTTTCTAGAGCTCCGATACCAATCCTCGATTGTCCTGCCAAGATCTACTATCCCGTGCCATCGAGACACATGCAGTGACAGAAAGCCGGAGTATACATGCAGTCGCCGTTCGTGACCCAGAGCCCCCGTGAACACACTGATTGCTGACAGAGCAGACACCTGATGCCCTGGTGGCAGACGTGTGGGCTCAGGGGACGGTGCCGGCTCAGCAGAGACTGCGAAGCGGACTGGGAACCGGTGCAGCTGAGACACACTGCCCGCGGACTCTAGTGTGTGGGAAGCTGTGAGGAGCTGGCTTGTGGCCGTTGCCTGCGTGCCACCTGAGAGGGACCGTGCATGTAGTGGGCCGGGCTCCGCATCCCAGGCACATGCCACAATGCGAAACCCTCACCGGGTAAGACGTGACGCGGCGGTGACGTGCTCCCACAGCAACCGGGGAAATACGAATGCCATGACGCGGGAGGCAAGGAAGACAGCGCCCACGTGCATTGGAAGAGAGTAATCAATGCCCGAGTCGCAGGCCTAGCCTGCGGAGACAACGCAAAGCGCAGACCGCGGGAGACTGGTGTGAGGCGTGCAGAGCGGGGGCACTGCCCAGCGGAGGGCAGGGGCTCTTGGCCCAGGCCGCAGAAATGAGAAGCGACAAGGCCACGCGCCAGACGGCGTCGGCATGGCAGTGGTGGATGAGGAGGTCAGCGCGATTGGGCGCTTCGCTGAGATCTTAGCCGCAGTAGAACCGCTAAGGACCCGCGACACAGGTCAGTGAAATCCCCGGGAGAGGGGCCAGTAGATGAAGGGGCAGACGCCACAACGCGCATCCTCACCTGAGGTACAGCTCTACGGGTCCGGGGGTCAGGTCGGGCCCAAGCGATACATTAATGGAATGGGAGGCCTTAAAGGTAGCGATGAGAGGACACTGCCAGGGAGCCACCTGGAATATATGCAGGCAGTTGTCTGAATCCCTCATGAAAATAGAAACGCAATTACTGTGGTATGAAACAGAAGGGGAGGGAGGAGGCAGGGACGTGCGTCATCTGGAGACACTGCGCACAGAGCACGCTAAACAGCTAGAACGCCTCCGCTGCCATAACTATGCCGCACACACAGCTCGAACACATGCCACCGTGGACCGGGGGGTCGCATGCTCGCTTGGCTAATACGACAAGAACACACCCGTAAGCCAATAGGTGCACTGCGTATGAGCATGGGGCGCATACTGTACACACAACGGGAAATTCACACAGCCATGGCACAGCACTACACACAGCTATATCAATTCCAGGGGCAGCGCAACATGCAAAATCTGGAACTGTTCTTATGTCATATACAACTACCTGAGGTGAAACCAGGGCACAGTGAAATACTGAACGAACCGATATCGTCAGACGAGATCAGGGACGCGATAATGTCCCGGGCTACAGGGAAGACACCGGGGCTGGATGGGTTACCGGCTGAGTATTATAAGGCATACCAGTTGTCGCTTTTGCGCAGCGCCTGCAGGCCCTATATGAGGCCACGGGTGAGAAGCGGCGTCTCCCCCATCCATGCATGAGGCACACTGAGGGGCCGATTCCGATTCGGGCCGGAAAAAGCACCGACCGACTCGGATCCGGTAAAAATACCGACCGACACGTACCAGTGGCGCCCGACACGCCAAGTACGATGCAAGCCGCGATAAATCCGACCGACACGTCAGGAAACCAAGCCGACCGACCGAGCCGCTCGGAAAATAGCAATCCGGCCGGAAAAACACGCGAATCCAACCGACCGACACGCACCCGGAACAAATCCGACCGAATCGTACCCGCCAACTCCAACCCGCAAAGTACGATGCAAGGCGCGAAAACACGACCGAGTCGGACGGAGGACAAGCCGTACGACCGACACGCATACAAAACCGAGCCGAAGCAACACAATACACCGCGACCGACGCGTACGCAGCATACAAAACTGCACAAACACAGCGTGAACGAAACGGAAAACACCGTACGAGACCAATGCACGGTCCGACTCGGTCACAAGAACGTTTCCAACATACACAAACAGCACAAAGGAAAAATCAACCAAAAAAGGCCAAACAAGCAATTACCAAGCCAATAAATACTGGGGGGGTGGGGACAGAGAACAAAGACACACCCACAACTCCACCTATATAAAGGACACAAATCACTACCATGAGCCTTTGCAAATGCCATTCCACTACCAGCACCCAAGAGAAAGCAACCACACACCCACAGCTCATCCCTCACACAAGCCACACACCAGCAGCACACCAACAAATACCTACCTCACATACACCCAGCACAACACACACCCACACACCCTCACCTGCACACCAACACACACATCACCCACCATCACCACCCATCACCATGCCCCCCAAGAAGAATCACAAGTTCCTAGATTGTGAATTGGAAGTCCTGGTAGACGAGATCCTCAGGGTAGAGCCACAGCTGTTTGGCACATTGGTCCAACAGACCCCCATGTCGCAGAAAACCAAGATGTGGGAGAGGATCATCAACAGGGTGAACGCCCAATCACCATGTCGGCGCACAAAGACCGACATCCAGAACAGGTGGTATGACGTGCGCAGGAGGGTACGGAAACTGCTGAAGCAAGATTACATCAACAGCCAACACACCGGCAGTGGCCCTCCTGCCAAGCCAATATACCTCAGGCCCTGGGAGGAGAAGGTGCGGGCCATCCTACCGCCAGTGAGCATATATGGACTAGAGGACATCCCAGAGCCTGGTGAGTACACAACAAATGTACACAATATACTGCCACAAAACACACACATCACTGTCAAGGGGAGAGTCAAACCATGCACTCATAGCAATTACACAGCAACTAGAACAGAATCATCCCAAAATGTGTATGTCAGTCAGATAAACACAACACATGCCATCAAAAAAGTCACATCCAACTGTGCCAACACATGTACAAACACAACCACAACTACAGCTAGGCAGTGGCACAAATAGAACTAACACACACATCCACACATGTAGCCACCACAACAACACCAACACACAGTGAAGACCACTCAAAGGAAGGAATTCTGTGTATGCTGGCCAAGTCAGTGTAGCCAATAGCATCATGGGAGTCGCAGTCACACATATTGCCCCCCCCAACTGTCCCATCAACACCACCATGAACCATGCGCACATCACAGGGAGTGGAGAAGGACTCACAAGATGGCTGACACTGGCTACTGCTGTGGGGAGCACAAGGGCATGCTGGGAACTGCACACCAACCAACAGCAGGACACCACTGTCAGCCATCTTGCCATTGCCCTCACACCCACACACACTGAACTCCCCACAAAAGCAAGTAAGTATGGGAATGCTGGGAAGTGGGGTGGAGGCAATAGCATGATGGGAGTCACAGTCACAGACATAGCTCACCCCCACAACTGTCCCATCAACACCACCCTGAACCATGCTCACATCACAGGGAGTGGAGAAGGACTCACAAGATGGCTGACACTGGCTACTGCTGTGGGGAGCACAAGGCCCTGCTGCCAACTGTGCACCAACAAACAGCAGGACACCACTGACTGACATCCTGAGAGACAACTTACACTCCCTGCAATGCAAGCACGTTCCATGGTGGGATATCTGGCTGGCTGGGTGGGAAGGGGGACTTGCAGCACTGACCATAGTCACCAGCACCTCCCCTCACACCCCCCCAACACAAACTCCACAGTACCCACCTGGTAGAATGCAATGCCCTCCATCCTAACACAAGATCCCACAAAGCACCACCACCCTGGGTTATGTTGTGTGAAGCACAGGGACACTCTTGGGACTCTTAGCCAAACAACTGCCAGGACAACACTCCCAGCCATCCTGTCAGCACAGCCAGCCCACCCCACAGGGAAGCAGAGTCAAAAGGAAGGAAGCATGGGCATGCTGGGAAGGGGGTGGAGGCAATAGCATGATGGGAGTCGTAGTCACAGACATTGCTCAGCCTCACAACTGTCCCTTCAACACCACCCTGAACCATGCTCACATCACAGGGAGTGGAGAAGGACTCACAAGATGGCTGACACTGGCTACTGCTGTGGGGAGCACAAGGGCATGCTGGGAACTGCACACCAACCAACAGCAGGACACCACTGTCAGCCATCTTGCCATTGCCCTCACACCCACACACACTGAACTCCCCACAAAAGCAAGTAAGTATGGGAATGCTGGGAAGTGGGGTGGAGGCAATAGCATGATGGGAGTCACAGTCACAGACATAGCTCACCCCCACAACTGTCCCATCAACACCACCCTGAACCATGCTCACATCACAGGGAGTGGAGAAGGACTCACAAGATGGCTGACACTGGCTACTGCTGTGGGGAGCACAAGGCCCTGCTGCCAACTGTGCACCAACAAACAGCAGGACACCACTGACTGACATCCTGAGAGACAACTTACACTCCCTGCAATGCAAGCACGTTCCATGGTGGGATATCTGGCTGGCTGGGTGGGAAGGGGGACTTGCAGCACTGACCATAGTCACCAGCACCTCCCCTCACACCCCCCCCAACACAAACTCCACAGTACCCACCTGGTAGAATGCAATGCCCTCCATCCTAACACAAGATCCCACAAAGCACCACCACCCTGGGTTATGTTGTGTGAAGCACAGGGACACTCTTGGGACTCTTAGCCAAACAACTGCCAGGACAACACTCCCAGCCATCCTGTCAGCACAGCCAGCCCACCCCACAGGGAAGCAGAGTCAAAAGGAAGGAAGCATGGGCATGCTGGGAAGGGGGTGGAGGCAATAGCATGATGGGAGTCGTAGTCACAGACATTGCTCAGCCTCACAACTGGCCCATCAACACCACCCTGAACCATGCTCACATCACAGGGAGTGGAGAAGGACTCACAAGATGGCTGACACTGGCTACTGCTGTGGGGAGCACAAGGCCCTGCTGCCAACTGTGCACCAACAAACAGCAGGACACCACTGTCAGCCATCTTGCCATTGCCCTCACACCCACACACACTGAACTCCCCACAAAAGCAAGTAAGTATGGGAATGCTGGGAAGTGGGGTGGAGGCAATAGCATGATGGGAGTCACAGTCACAGACATAGCTCACCCCCACAACTGTCCCATCAACACCACCCTGAACCATGCTCACATCACAGGGAGTGGAGAAGGACTCACAAGATGGCTGACACTGGCTACTGCTGTGGGGAGCACAAGGCCCTGCTGCCAACTGTGCACCAACAAACAGCAGGACACCACTGACTGACATCCTGAGAGACAACTTACACTCCCTGCAATGCAAGCACGTTCCATGGTGGGATATCTGGCTGGCTGGGTGGGAAGGGGGACTTGCAGCACTGACCATAGTCACCAGCACCTCCCCTCACACCCCCCCCAACACAAACTCCACAGTACCCACCTGGTAGAATGCAATGCCCTCCATCCTAACACAAGATCCCACAAAGCACCACCACCCTGGGTTATGTTGTGTGAAGCACAGGGACACTCTTGGGACTCTTAGCCAAACAACTGCCAGGACAACACTCCCAGCCATCCTGTCAGCACAGCCAGCCCACCCCACAGGGAAGCAGAGTCAAAAGGAAGGAAGCATGGGCATGCTGGGAAGGGGGTGGAGGCAATAGCATGATGGGAGTCGTAGTCACAGACATTGCTCAGCCTCACAACTGTCCCATCAACACCACCCTGAACCATGCGCACATCACAGGGAGTGGAAAACAACTGACAAGATGGCTGACACTGGCTACTGCTGTGGGGAGCACAAGGCCCTGCTGGCAACTGTGCACCAACAAACAGCAGGACACCACTGACTGACATCCTGAGAGACAACTTACACTCCCTGCAATGCAAGCACGTTCCATGGTGGGATAACTGACTGGGTGGGTGGGTGGGTGGGAAGGAGGTCTGGCTGTCAACCAAACACAATCAATGCAGACCATGTTCACACCCCAGAGAATACATAGAAATGCCCAAATAATGCAGGACAATGTGCCACACCAATATCAACCCCTGACTGTGACGACTTAGGACAATACAATGTACAGGCCCGCACCCCGAGGCACAGTCACAACTGTCAGGTGTGTCAACCACTGATGCCTGCAGAAACATGACATACATTGTTTGTGTCTCCCAAAAACAGGTGATGATAGGGACACAGCAGCAGACGCTGAGGAGTCCCAGTCCCAGGCTCAAGAGGATGCCGAGCTCACTGGCGTCGTACAGCCTCTGTCCTCCTCGGACGATGAAGAACAACCTGGCACATCCGGTGCAAGTCAACATGCTGCACCAGCAGGACCACCAGCTGCAGCACCAGCAGGTCCACCAGCTGCACCCCTGCACCCACCCCTCCAACGACTGTCACCACGAATACCATCCCTGCCGACATGGACAGAATAAGGAACAACACCAGCGCAGTGACCCTGGACCAACCTGGGGCCATGGACACCACCACCACCACCAACCCCCAAGGTGGACCAGGGTTATCTGTGCGTGCAACTGCACACACTGCACATGTCAGCAGGGGTGGTGGGAGGGGTGGGAGACAGAGGTCGCTGCTTGCAGACGTTGCTGGTGTGCATGAAGACCCACAACTGGTACGCATAGCTGATGCGTACCAGTCCAGCACCGGAGAGCTCAGCCAGGTAGTGGGGCTCCTCAGAGACATCAAACAGCAGCAGGCTGCCCATCATGCCCGCTTGGACTCCCACATGTCCCACGTGGAGTCACACATGTCACGTGTGGACTCCCACATGTCACGTGTGGACTCCCACATGACCCGCGTGGAGTCCAAGTGGGATGTACTACATGAGATGACGGCGGTGCACAGGGACATTTTACAATGCCTCCGCCAGATGAACAGCAACCAGTCCACACCTCCCTGTGTGCCAACAACATCTGGTACCGAACAAACTGCAACTGCCACAGGGAGGGAGGAGGACTCTGGCGGAGAGTCCCCTGCACCGCAGCAGCCTGCACTTGAGGGCCCCCCCAAGAAGAGGGGTCGTCCGAGGAGGGGAAAGTGAGAGGCTGATGGCCAAGCGCAACTCCCAGGAAGCCTGAACCTGTTCTGGATTTTCGCCTTTGTGCACAGACTGTTCACCCTGTTGATGGCAACACTACTCCCACACATTGCATGGGGAGTATAAGTTGGAACAATGTGTCAGACAACAGTGGCCCCGATACTGGGGATCCTGTCTACCTGGACTTTCTATTCATCTAGGAACTTGGGATTGCAAGATTCATGTACAGCACAATCCATCCTATGCACTATTATCACAATAAACACACTAATACACCATACTTGCCTCTGTCGTGATTCCAACGTGGGTGCTGTTATGGGGATGATGAACTGCAAAATTACACAGTGTATGCGAACTGCAACAGCAAGGACAACACAGGCATGTGAGTACAGGCAACGTGACACATATGAGGGAGACACACCACCAGGGCTACACAACACATACACACCTAGGCCATCTGACTCATTGCCTACACTGATGTTGCCAGGGAAGACGGTGCAATGCACAGACACCACACCCATTCCCAGTTGTAGTCAAGTAGCCCACAGGTGCAGTAAGCAAATGGCAGTCAAATGTGTGACCACAGACAACGCACATCACTAAGTGAAGCACAGGTTTATTACACAGTAGCAACATGCCGTAACCACTACAGATGCAAGGTAACCCCACCTGGTAGCGGGCACACAGTCAACAACTGTAGACAGAAGGAAGTCCATGGGTGTGGCGCACATCACCTGTAGGGACACAACAGCTACCAGCCTGGATGTGCAATCACGTCGTCGGTGGACACAGTTGACCAAACGAATCTGAAAGTACCCTGTGAAGGACAGAAATGACACACAGTCAAAAGCAATGCAGTACAGGACAGAACAGCAAAACTCATGCACAATACATGTTACAAGATACCCACCCAGAACCAAGTTAGCATGTCAACACTGTTGGGGAGTACAGCCCACCTGTCACCACACATCGCAACACACATCCTGTCAAGTAGCCCATGGACACACTCCAACAGCACCAGAGCACCACCCACACATCATGCCAACTCACATCATTCACATGACACCTCAGGATACTCACATTCAGCTAAAGAAGTTGGTGATGAGCTGTGTGCGGACATCACCATCACCATCATCATCATCATCGTCACTGGCATCGTGGTCCAGGCCAGGATCCTCCACAGGTGGCGGATGTTGGTCATCGTCATCCTGGATGAGAGGCAACTCCTTCCGCACTGCCAGGTTGTGGAGCATGCAGCAGACGATGATAATCTTGCACACTTTCGCAGGGGCATATGGGAGGGACCCTCCGGTCTTGTCCAGGCAGCGGAAGCGGCTCTTCAGGAGACCAAAGGTCCGCTCAATCACTCTCCTGGTCCGACCATGTGCCTCATTGTAGCGCATCTGGGCAGGTGTCACAGGGTTCCTGAGGGGTGTCAGCAACCACGGCATGTTGGGGTATCCCGAGTCACCTACGGACAGACAAGTGCACATCAGCTGACTTGGAAAAGTGGGCGGAATACTACAGATCAGATCACACACAATGGCACAAAGTCAGTACACACCGACAAGCCAGGCACGCTGGTTCTGCATCTGTGCCATCAACCTGGGGATGCGACTACTCCTCATCACAAAGGCATCGTGTGCTGAACCAGGGAAACGGGCACACACGTGTGTGATGGTCATGTCTGCAAGACACACCACCAGTGCATTGACCGAGTGGTAGTGCTTGCGGTTCCTGTAGGCCTGCTCCTGGGCCTGTGGTGGTACCAAAGCCACATGTGTCCCATCAATGGAGCCAATGACATGCGGCATCCTCCCCAGGGCATAAAAGTCACTCTTCACGTCAGTGAGTCGTCGCAGTCTAGGGAAATATATGTACCGGTTCAGGAAGAGCAACATTGCCGCCAAGAAATCGCGGAGCACACGGCTGAACATGGTCTGTGACATCCCACCAGCAGACGCCACAGTATGTTGGAAGGTACCGGTGGCAAAGAAGTGTAGGGCTGCCATCACCTTCACCTTGGTGGTCAGCGCTGTAGGATACGGCCGGCCAGGCTGCAAATGTGGGGACAACTGCACTGCCAAATCCTCAATCAGCTGCCTGGTGAAGCGGTACCGTCGGATGCTGTCCCGTTCCACCATCGTTGCCAGGTCTGGGAATGGCCGATGGACAGCAGGAGCCCTGCAGTGCAGAGGAGAAGTAAGCAAGATCGTCAGTCACCCCACATATGCGGCATTGAACACACTCAAGATCCCAACATACATCATCATGAGGCACAACTACATGAAGTGTGCAGTACCGGAACGACATGTATGGTACATACATGGCCAACATCTGTCAACACGGTCCTACAGGTGGCATCAATTTGGCCCAGGTTGGCCCATTGGATATCATGATGCTGTGTCACAGTCACCCCCCAGTGACATGTGAGGACAGATGTGCCCCAGGCACCACAGCTCAACGACAGGCACATTCCCAGGGACCCTGTAATGCCACATGGACACTGGCATCACCTGGAGTATCATGTGTACACCACAACAAAACAAACATGACCCCCACAGGTAGTGGCCACACTTGCCATGGCAGGAGAGCCATGGACGTCTGTGACACACACGCACAACATCAGAGTCCATGCACACACAACGTGGATGTGGAGACTGTCTCCCATTGTGCACATGAAATCAGAGACATTGTAAACACTACATGCACAAAGACTGTGGAGGGCCATCACTATTGTGCCACTGGGACACCCTGGCTCAAACATACCGTCCCACATGGGACTCACGGGGTATGTGACATGACATACACAAACACCACTGTGAAATGTGACCATGGCACATGCACAGATATGAACAGTTGCACATCACAGTGGTCTCGTACACGTAACACCCAGGATCCTGTCCCCATTAACACGTGCACAGCCTGGGGGTGGCTGCCCACAGGTGACACCCACAGGACAACATGTACACCAACATACACACAATAGGAAATGCAGCCTTACATGCCTTCATGATAAGGTGTGGACAGGCTGTCGTGATGTAGGTGTGCCCCTCACTCCCTGGGAGCTATCTGTGGCTGGCATATGTCCATCTGAGACAGGCATGCTGACATATGCCAGTCACATGTACAGTGATGCGTTGAACAGCAATGGACCGATCGGTGCCTCCGGCCGGCCCATTGCTTTCAATGTGTGCGGGTACGCGTTGTACCCCTGTGCGCGTTGAACAGCAATGGACCGATCGGTGCCTCCGGCCGGCCCATTGCTTTCAATGTGTGCGGGTACGCGTTGTACCCCTGTGCGCGTTGTACTGCAATGGACCGATCGGTGCCTCCGGCCGGCCCATTGCATTCAATGTGTGCGGGTACGCGTTGTACCCCTGTGCGCGTTGAACAGCAATGGACCGATCGGTGCCTCCGGCCGGCCCATTGCTTTCAATGTGTCGGGTACGCGTTGTACCCCTGTGCGCGTTGTACTGCAATGGACCGATCGGTGCCTCCGGCCGGCCCATTGCATTCAATGTGTGCGGGTACGCGTTGTACCCCTGTGCGCGTTGAACAGCAATGGACCGATCGGTGCCTCCGGCCGGCCCATTGCATTCAATGTGTGCGGGTACGCGTTGTACCCCTGTGCGCGTTGAACAGCAATGGACCGATCGGTGCCTCCGGCCGGCCCATTGCTTTCAATGTGTGCGGGTACGCGTTGTACCCCTGTGCGCGTTGTACTGCAATGGACCGATCGGTGCCTCCGGCCGGCCCATTGCATTCAATGTGTGCGGGTACGCGTTGTACCCCTGTGCGCGTTGAACAGCAATGGACCGATCGGTGCCTCCGGCCGGCCCATTGCTTTCAATGTGTGCGGGTACGCGTTGTACCCCTGTGCGCGTTGTACTGCAATGGACCGATCGGTGCCTCCGGCCGGCCCATTGCATTCAATGTGTGCGGGCACGCGTTGTACCCCTGTGCGCGTTGAACAGCAATGGACCGATCGGTGCCTCCGGCCGGCCCATTGCATTCAATGTGTGCGGGTACGCGTTGTACCCCTGTGCGCGTTGAACAGCAATGGACCGATCGGTGCCTCCGGCCGGCCCATTGCTTTCAATGTGTGCGGGTACGCGTTGTACCCCTGTGCGCGTTGTACTGCAATGGACCGATCGGTGCCTCCGGCCGCCCATTGCATTCAATGTGTGCGGGTACGCGTTGTACCCCTGTGCGCGTTGAACAGCAATGGACCGATCGGTGCCTCCGGCCGGCCCATTGCTTTCAATGTGTGCGGGTACGCGTTGTACCCCTGTGCGCGTTGTACTGCAATGGACCGATCGGTGCCTCCGGCCGGCCCATTGCATTCAATGTGTGCGGGTACGCGTTGTACCCCTGTGCGCGTTGAACAGCAATGGACCGATCGGTGCCTCCGGCCGGCCCATTGCATTCAATGTGTGCGGGTACGCGTTGTACCCCTGTGCGCGTTGTTCCTCAATGGACCGATCGGTGCGCACCCATTGACAATGGGCTTGCCTGGCAACGGACGCGTTTTCGAATATTCGAACGAGTCGGTTGCTGGAAAATCAGTTGGTCACCCACAACAATGTTGCAAAATCATGTATGTCATGAAGTTGAAATTTTGAAGGATGCTGTGGGCGTGTTTTGGTGCTGCTATTCCATGGATTGGCCAGATTCAGAAGATGCAAACGACTTGGACCTATCACTTTGGACACAAGGGACAGTATCTGCCTCTCCAGCACATATATATTGCTGCATGTTCCCCTGAGAGCCCACTTGCCTGCACTACATGCTCCAGGACGACATCTGCCACTGCACTGCTGCTGTCTCTGCCCCTCTGGACCCTGCAATGGCACGTACTGTGGAGAGAGCCCCAGCCTTCAGCCTTGAAGAGAACCAGGCCCTGCTGGACAGCCTACTTCCACAGTACAGCAAGCTGTATGGGACACCAGGGGAGCAGGTGAGTGTTCTGTGCACTGCCTTTCTGAATGTGCATTTTGTCTGACTAGCAAGGCTGAGAGTCAGCACACCACTGGCTAGCAGGCTCACTGAGTAGTTGTCACCCCCCATAGTGTGTAGTGACTTGCACTGGACAGGTATGGTGCAGTGACAGTGCTTCTGAACAGGGTTTTACTCCCCATGCTATGATACCATGTAGTGACTTCTGGAAAACTGTCCATGGGCAGCCGTGCACTGCCTGGGTACACCATGTGCCCCTGTGATTGCGACATGTATATGCAACTGTGTCATGCACGGATATGTTGCATGTGTAGTAATGTCCTTATCACTTTGTCATCCTGACAGGCTTCTGCCCATCGGAAGCATGAGATCTGGAAGGACATCGTCCGGGCTGTCCGGTCCGTGGGGGTCTACAAGCGCCGGATCCGCAACTGCCAAAAGAGGTGGCAGGACCTTCGGGGCTGGACCCGGAGGATTGCACGGGTCCAGCTGAAGCTGTCGCCTCCTCGCAGGAGGGGCGGAACACGGACCCTGACCCCCCACATGCTCAGGATCCTGGCGGTGGTCTTTCCAGACCTGGATGGGCAGCTGAAGGCCAGAGAGCAGCAAGGAGGGGGTGAGTCAAAGACTGCACTGTGTACTCTGTCTAACATGTTATGTGCCCTCCTCGGGCCAGGTTGAACTGCCACAGTACAGCAGTCATGTTGTCCAGGAGCCATGTCCCTCTATTGTGCACTGCCCACTCCTCATCTGATACCCAGGTGTGGCCCTTACATGCAGGGAATCCTGTCACTTAGGACTGTGTCCTTGCAGTTTGCTTGACTCAAGGTGGGAGACAGCATCTGTTTCCCTGACTCTGTGGTGGGCATCATGGGTGGGTCCATTGCTTACACAATGCCTGTATTCTGACATGTATTCAGCGTGTTACTTTGATCTGTGGTCCAATTGCTGAGCTGATCCACAACATGTGGCTGGGGTACCTGGCACACACCCATGCTGCGGGTGGGAACAATGTTTGGGCCCCAGGAGTATGTATATGACGTGTGTCACACATACTTAGCCAGCTGCCTACAGTCCAGGGCTCATCCCTCATTAATGTGGGGCTGGACAGTCATGCCTACTCCAGGCCATACAATACACTCTGTACTCCCACTCCCGTGTATCAGTGGACACATTGTGCACAGTGATTTGCCCCTCAGGTGTCTGCCTCTGTGTCAGTGTGCTGTGGATTAGTCGCCAGGACTGCTGTGGAGTTTCTTGGTAGGGGCTCAGCATGCCACTGGAGATGTGACCATAGGAGACGATACTTGTGTGACACATAGGTGTCTGATCAGCTGCCCATGCAGACTGGGGCATGTAAATGTGAAGTTCAGGTAGCTGTTCCCCATGCACAGCAGAGTGTGAGGGGCTCAGGTTCAGAGGGTAGTGTCACAGGTCTCCCATATGTCCAATAGGTATGACCTGGACAGATGAGGGTTAAGAGGATGTGTTGTGGGGGATGTACATGTGCACTTGTGCAGCTCCAGGACTTGCATTCCCCATGACCTACTATTGTGACACAGTGCAGAGTGTTGTTGTCTGGCTGCAAAGTCATACATCACTGAGACAGTGATGTATGACTTTGCAGTCATGCCTCCGCCATGGCATGTGTCTACTGATTGGTGATCCTGCAGGGGAGTGACATGTGCTACATGCACACCATAGTGGCGCTGGCTATCAGGACATGGGTGCATCATGGTGTCTGTCGCTGGTATGCATCACATGCATTTCCTATTTGACTCTGGGCATCCCTTACATCCGTAAACCTGTACTGACTCAGTGGCAAGAGCTGTGATGTGTCCACACCGTGTCCTCTGCACTGTCCAACTACTGTGTACTTGGTGCATGTGTCAACACTGGGGTGTTGCAATCCAACAGACACCAGACAGATGGGTGCAAGGCCATGTGGGATGTGAGTGCCATGCTTGGCATCAGACTGACAATTGACTTCTCCTGTTCAATTAGTGCACTTTTAGCAATGTACAACTAATGATGCCAGGGCTTGCTCTGTGATGTGCTGTGCTCACAGTGGTGTGTGCGTTATGTGCAGGTGACTGATGTCTGTCTGTTTCCCCATTGTTTGCAGATACATCCACGGCCACGGAAGGGGACAGCTCCACGGACCAGGAGGAGCCGGAGAGCCAGACTGGGTCAGCAGCCGAGGAGTGGTCGGAGGGACCCAGTGGCACGGAGGGCGAGGGGAGCCACACCGAGGAGTCCTCAGCAGCATCCACCTCAGCTGAGGACCAGAGCAACTCGGAGGATGACTCCCTTGTGGAGGCGGGTGTCAGCAGCCACCACACCCCAGCTAGTGTTGCTGTCCCCGCCACCACCAGCACCACCACCGCCCTCCCATCGGCTCCCATTCCCCAGGTCCGTGGAGGCTCCCATGTCCGGGAGCGTGTCTCCTTTGGGCCAGGCACCGCACCCCTGCCCCTGTGTCCCCTGCTGCCCTGAGTGAGGAGTCTGTGTACCTCCTTCGCCAGCTCCATGTAGGGCAGACAGCCATGCTGAGTGTCCTCCATGCGCACACCGCGCTGTTGACTCAGCTGGTGTCGTTCATGGAGGGCATCTCATCGGGCATGTCTGACCTACAGAGGGGCAATAGGTCCATGGACTCCTCCCTGACGGCAGCAGTGTCCCTCCTCAAACGGTCCCTCACCCCTCCTGCCTCTGCTCCATCCACACTCCCCAGCACCTTACCCATCCCAGGCACACACACACTGGCACACACCAGCACACACACATCCAGCACACTGACACACACGCCAATGACAAAACGCACACGCACGCACATTCAGGGGACTGAAGCCAGACTCACAGGGGATGGGGCCCTGGAACACACACACGCATCCACATGCACTGCGCAGTCCTCAGTTCCCTCTCCCTCCAAAGCACCCTCCCTTGCCTCACCTGCAACCCCAAAGTCACAGCAGCTCTTCCTCTGTGACCTCGGCCTCTTCCCCACCGATGAAGCTGCTCCAGCATCCCGGGGGAAGAGGAAGCCCACCCACACGGAGCAGAGTGCCCCTCGCCCCCGGACACCCTCCCCCAGGCGCAGACGGACTGAGGCCCCCACCCGCAAGTCCCCCGGAGTGCTAAGAGCAAGACCCCGCCACCGCCCTGCAGCTCAGGCACAAGGTCTCCGTCCTCCATCCCTCAGGCCCCCACTGCACAGGTGCCCCCACCACACCCTGCCCCAGGTTCCCCCACCCACAGATATACCATCCCCAAGATGCTCCGGCCTTCTCCCCCTGCCACTTGCTCTCCCAGCACCACACCCCCCGCTGCGCTTGTCTGTGCCACTGATGTGGTGAGGGTGTCCCCCCCTCTGTCCAACCCACCTTGCCTGTTCCCCATTCTCCTCCCCTGGAGGTAGGCACTGCAGTGGAGTCCACTACCGCCCTGTCTGACTTGGGCACTGCAGTGGCGGACCTGTCCACCCCATCTGCAGGGTCCACTGCAGTTGTGCCGGCACCCACGACATCTGTGTCATGCCCCCAGTTGTGCCGGCACACACCATGTCAGACACCTCCACTGCAGTTGTCAGTGGCTCTCCAGCACCCACCACCCCTTCCCTGACTCCCCCTGGTGAGCCCTGATCCTGTCCCTGCGGTGCCTGGCCTGCCCCCGGTTGCCCCTCCTAGTGGATTGTCCCTGGTATTGTGCAGGCATGCGTAAGGTGACATCTGCCAGTGTCACCCTGTTTGAACTTTGACAATGGACTGGCCATTGGCCTTTGCTCTTTTTTCAGGACTTCGTTTGGCCTCAACACATATGCTGAATAAAGCAACTTTCTTTTCTCTAGTGCTCATGCTTCAGATGTACATGTTGTTGGTGCAGCTAACCATGCCCTTGCTGCAGTGATGGTGATATCTGGTCTCATGATTATGAAGTGTTACTGTGCAGGAACCCATGTGGTCCAGGGGGAATGTGTCCTATCATGTGGTGTATCCATGTCATCAATAGCAGCATCTGAGGGTGTCATGTGTTCAGTATTTGGCAATGGGTTTCCTACTTACATTGGCAATTTCATATCTGTGGCTTCCACCCCTGCACATCTGTTGTGCCTGCCATCGTTGCATTTGTCTACTTCCCTGACCGTGTTGCCATCTCCAGTGGACATGCAGGTTTGGGCATCAATGGGGAGGGACTCATCCGTGTAGTCAGTGCAACATTGCTATACAAGTGTGTTGGATCTGTGCTGATGATTCCGTTGGCACATCCATGACCAGGCTGATGTGATGGGAGCCCTCATTTGGTGCTAATTGTTGATTGTGTGACCAAGTGCTCAGCTGACATGATGGGGCCCTACTGAGGCAACATATGGCACAGCTTTCCTCACACAGGAGTGGAGTCCCCTCATGGCAGTGTGTACACGTGTGACATTGCCTGCGCCCAAGGTGTGTGTTGTATGTGCATGTCTGTGTGTTCACTTCCATTCATCTGCGCATGCTGTGATCCCTAGTGTTGTACCTGTTTGTGATGCTTGCTGACTTGAGCTATGTTCCCCCAAAGTCTTCTCCCTGTGTTCTCTGTGATGTGGGTGCATGGCACATTACTGGTCATCAGGGTGTCACCCATAGGTGTGTTTGCTGTCAGGGCAGAGTTTGTGTGCTGACGCAGATGGGTCACAGTCAGGTTTCCCTTTGGCACTTGTTGTTTGCCCCTGTCATGTGATTTCCAGTTTGTGTTATCTTTCAGTGATTGTGACACGTTGTGTGTGTGACTGCTGGCACTCCTTAGGGTCCGGGCTGCAATGTTGGTTGTTGTCTATGTGTGTTCTTTGTGGGTGACCTTGGCTTCTTCATTGGTGTGTGACTGTGGCTGGGATCCCATTGGTCGGTGTGGTATTGCCGTCATGTCCATGTACAGCGTAGTGTGCAGTGTGTCAGACATTCAGGAGTCTTGTTGAGTGTCCATGTGTGATGTGTTTCTACACCTTGGTTCCCACCCACCACCCTGGAATAGTAATGGGTGCATGTGCAATGTCACCAGTGCATGTGTACTTCACTGCTGCACATTGTTGGAGGTCGAGGGGTGTGGTGTTGAGTGTGTGCAGATGAGAGTTGTTGCCCGGCTAGTCCCCTGCCTCCATGTTGGCCTTGGCTTACTGGCCATGCTGATTGATTTGTGCTTGTGTAGGTGTGATGGTAGTTAGTTGCTCAGGACACCTGACTGTGGTTCACAGTGTGAACGACATTTCGCTTTGTCATCACAGTGGTATTTTTCTTCAGCCCAGGGTCACCACATTGTGGGGGCCCTGGGGGTGGTGCTGTGGTGTGTCTGTGACTTGCTGTGTCAGTTGTTGTTCCTACGTGCCTGTGTGACATGTGTGTTTTGTGCTCCCTCTCACCTGTCAATGCCTGCTTGCCCACATAGGGGATTTGGATCCATGAGTTACCTTAGTGTGGCAGTGTATGCACATCTGTATGATTGGTATTCAGCTCTCCTCATGTGTTGTGTTGTTGCCTGGGGACACTGGCACCCCCACCCCTCACCTGCTGTGTATGATGACAGTGTTGGTCTGCCTGTTTGTGTTTGTGCATCTGCACCACTGCATTGGCATATCTTGGGTGTGCCATTGGCTGTATGTTGTTTGGTGTGTTTCCCCTGCTGTCCCTGGGACTCCTAGGTCATCGGTCAGCACAGTGATCATGGTTTGTGTGTCCCATTGCTGCCATGGTATGGTATCTGTTCACCTCACATCTGCTGTCTCCACAGGGTATCTGCATTTGTGTGCCCATTGGTGCAAATATGTGGGTCTGCATTCTGATGGTCACTTCTGTCATTGTGTTATTGATGACTGTTGACGGTCTCAGCCCCCATGGGTGTTGTTTGTCTGCACATGGCCAAGGGAATGTTTCATTTGCACTGCAGTATTTGGCTCCCCCAATTTATGTTGCAATGGGACACATACACTACTTTGCCACAGATGAGTTTTTGGTTCTGTGACCAGGAATGATCCATGCAGTTTGGCAGTTGCAGCTCTTTCTTTGTCAACAATTACCTTTTGGTCACTGTGATGATGAGGGTGTAGACCCCATTGCCACAATGGTCAAAATGTGCTTCAGCTATGGACCCCACACTTGCCTTTTGGTCACTGTGATGATGGGGGTTTAGGCCCCATTGCCACAATGGTCATGGGCTGCTTGCATTGTGGGTGCCACACACATATATGTGTGGCACATGTGCTAGGGGGTCACATTGTATGTTCAATGTCATGTTCGGTGTTGTAGGCATTTGACACAGCCTGCTCACACGCTTGTCATGGTGGTGGGGGATGTCTTAATCTTGCATTCCCTAGGTTGTGGTGTGCTTGTTGTGTCATGCATTGTCCATCCTATGAGTGGGGGTGGTAGTAGTGGTAGGCATCCAGCCCCCTGGCTAAGGGTGGTAGTAGTGGTGGGCATCCTGCCCCCTGGGTGAGGGTGGTAGTAGTGGTGGGCATCCTGCCCCCCCTGGGTGAGGGTGGTAGTAGTGGTGGGCATCCTGCCCCCTGGCTAAGGGTGGTAGTAGTGGTGGGCATCCTGCCCCCCTGGGTGAGGGTGGTAGTAGTGGTAGGCATCCAGCCCCCCTGGGTGAGGGTGGTAGTAGTGGTAGGCATCCTGCCCCCTGGCTAAGGGTGGTAGTAGTGGTGGGCATCCTGCCCCCCTGGGTGAGGGTGGTAGTAGTGGTGGGCATCCTGCCCCCCTGGGTGAGGGTGGTAGTAGTGGTGGGCATCCTGCCCCCTGGCTAAGGGTGGTAGTAGTGGTAGGCATCCTGCCCCCTGGCTAAGGGTGGTAGTAGTGGTGGGCATCCTGCCCCCCTGGGTGAGGGTGGTAGTAGTGGTGGGCATCCTGCCCCCCTGGCTAAGGGTGGTAGTAGTGGTAGGCATCCTGCCCCCCTGGCTAAGGGTGGTAGTAGTGGTGGGCATCCAGCCCCCCTGGGTGAGGGTGGTAGTAGTGGTGGGCATCCTGCCCCCTGGGTGAGGGTGGTAGTAGTGGTAGGCATCCTGCCCCCCTGGGTGAGGGTGGTAGTAGTGGTGGGCATCCTGCCCCCTGGGTGAGGGTGGTAGTAGTGGTGGGCATCCTGCCCCCCTGGGTGAGGGTGGTAGTAGTGGTAGGCATCCTGCCCCCCTGGGTGAGGGTGGTAGTAGTGGTGGGCATCCTGCCCCCTGGCTAAGGGTGGTAGTAGTGGTAGGCATCCAGCCCCCCTGGGTGAGGGTGGTAGTAGTGGTAGGCATCCTGCCCCCCTGGGTGAGGGTGGTAGTAGTGGTAGGCATCCTGCCCCCTGGGTGAGGGTGGTAGTAGTGGTAGGCATCCAGCCCCCCTGGCTAAGGGTGGTAGTAGTGGTAGGCATCCTGCCCCCCTGGGTGAGGGTGGTAGTAGTGGTGGGCATCCTGCCCCCCTGGGTGAGGGTGGTAGTAGTGGTAGGCATCCTGCCCCCTGGCTAAGGGTGGTAGTAGTGGTAGGCATTCAGCCCCCCTGGGTTGGGGTGGTGGCGCGCATTCAGGCCCCTGTGTGCATATGTGGCATTGGTGATGGGCATCCCGCCCCTATGGTGCTGCTGTTGCAAGTATATTCAGATTCCCAGTGTATGTGTGTGATGTGTCGTGTACGTGTTGTATGTGTTTTGTGGTTGGTGTCTGACTTACCTTCTGCGCCGTACGCGTCCGTGCCTGTTCCGGTAGTAGATGTAGAATATTGGTATGATCGGGACGAAGGGATTCATGGTTGGTTCGTGTCGTTCGTCCTTCTCGTTGCTTCGCGTCGTCCTCGTCGCTTGGCTTCGTCCTCGTCGCTTCGCTTCGTCCTCGTCGCTTCGCGTCGTCCTCGTCTGTGCTGTGTTCGTCTCGTAGCCGTGGATCGTGTTGTGGCGCGATTCGGAGCTTATGTGCGCCTCTCCCGGATGCTTTGACGTGCCGTGCGTAGCGACGGGTTCGGCGCATACGGAAGCGCATCGTACTTGTCCGGCCGGACGGGGCTGCATTTTCCCTTCCGTGCGACTCGATTCGGCGTTTCCGGATTCGCCTCGGTCGGAGAACAGGACCTGGTTTGGGTGAGTACGGCTCGGCCGGAATTTTTGCTGTTGTGCGCATCGTACTTGCTCGTTCGGTGTGCTGTACGGATCGGTCGGGAAACTGGCTTTTGCATGGCTTTTTTCCCGACCGAATAGTATTGGGTGCGCCTCCGACCGAGATCGGAATCGGCCCCTCAGTGTTCTCTGGTATCAAATATGAGGGCACCCCTGTCCAAAGAGGTGCAGGGCAACACCCCAGAGCATGACCATTTCCTCCAAATTGTGGCAGAATGGTCTCCCAGAAAGCACTAAGGGGCACATGCATCAAGAAATGCTTTTGCGAGTCCTTAATTGCGATTATTAAGGAATCACAATTAGGGACTCTCAAAAGCCTATGCATGTAGAAATCGCTATTAAAATAGCGATTTCTAAACATTCCTTAATTGCGACTCACAAATTGCGAGTCGCAATTAAGGAATGGCTTCCCATTCATTCCTATGGGCCTGCAATTTCAAGGGCGCAAAGGTGTCAAAGTGACACCCTGTTGCACCCCTGAAATTGTGATGTGCACCCATGTTGCGCACACACATGCCCTAAGGGCATGTGTGTGTGTAGCCTGAAACCTTGAAAATGCACTTTAGTGCATTTTCCAAGGTTTTGCAAAATACAGACCAGAGTAATTCCTCTGTATTTTGCGGCTCCAAATATCAAATTCGCTATTTCTAAGGGGTACATGCATTGCATTTAAGGAATCGCAAATTGCGATTCCTTAAATGCAATGACAATTTAAGATGCAATAAATTGCGATTTCTTAAATTGCGAGTGCCTTTCACTTTGATGCATCGCAAAAGGCCTTGTTGCGGGCGCAAACGGCCGATTTTTGTGAATCGCACCATTTGCGCTCGCAAAAACCGTTGATGCATGTGCCTGTATTTCTCCTAAATTCTATATAGCTGAAGTCTCAGCAGAGAGGCAAGAGCTAGCTAAACCAACCCCCAGGATGGCACATCTCCATAGTCTCCCTCCCCTGGCAACTGCACATTCCTTCCTTAAGTCTGCCATCTGGCTGGGTTCAGAGGGTATGGGTGTATATAGAGCTGACTTATTCTGCCTGTCCCCTCTTTCCTTTTAATATCATGATTTATGACCCCTCCCCCTGTTCTGGCATTTCTGTGCAGCAGAACACTCTCCTCCCAGGTGGCTCATCACCCCAGGTGCCACTTATTACTTCATCAAAGCAGCCTGGCTAATCCCCTTAACTCTGACCATTCAGAGCAGACCACTAGAAGGCTGAATTTTGGTTTACAGACAAGAAAGATGTATAACTTATTTTTTGTACATTTTAGGATATATTCAACAACAGCATGTTGTTGGATTTATCAATACCATTCTCCTAAGTCCTTGAAAGATATTTTTCTGCAAAGCCTAGCGTTGGTTATTAATTAATAACTGAATGCCATGTTAACCTATGAGGCTGGGGAACTACAATGGGGAAAACGATTTGGCCACCACCAGGGCTTATAAAACATCTTTTATAAGGTCCCTGCCTATATCTACAGGACCCCCCAACCCTGGAACACCTAGGGGAGACTTTAGGGGTTCTGAATATGTAAATAATTGCCGATCCTCATTCCACAGGGCTCCTAGCACATAAGTCGATTTTGGGAAGCACTTTACTGCTCTTTACTACAATAAGGGAAGTGAAATGTACAAGTTCTCTATCCCCAGGGCATATAAAACTTTTTTTATAAGGTCCTAATAATAAGTACCTGACCCCCCACCCCTGGGACACCTAGGGGAGACACTGGGGGTATCCAGGATGCCAAAATATTTTAATTTATTACTTTGTGCCAAAAACACCAAAGTCGAATTTGGACACAATATACATGTTAAAAGTAGTCCTGCAACACAGGGCTGCTTTTAAACTGACCTCATGCTTCAGAAGTGAACACCTGCAAGTGCAGAAAGGGCTGCTGGCCTCTAAACTGCCATATACTAGGAACTTAAAGTTAGTTTTTTCCCCCTACCCTATTATGTGCTAGGGCCTTATAGGAGAGGTCATGGCAATCATAGGGGTACCCTAACCCATAGTGTACACTAGTGTAATGCAGGCGTTTTCACTGTATTCTAAGTGTGTTTTCAGCATAGCACTGGCCTTGGGCCAGGTTAGGCGGAGCCCAGGGAAAGACAGAGTCAGTTACCACCAGTACAAGTCAGCCAAAAAATGGGGGTGCCCAGGGCACAGGATGACTGTGCAACAGACTCCTTTGGTAACTGGTAAAGGATCTGTATTTTCTCAAGTGGATCTGTATCTTCCATTAGAATATTTGTGTGTATGCATATTTCTTAAGGTTGTCAGTAATTGAAGAACTGTCACTAGAGAATCAAAAGTTATCCACCAACCTACATGATCAACAACATAAAATGTTGTTAGAAGACCAACAGAATAAATGAATATGTACCTAGAATATTATATTTAGAAATAATGTTATAACCTAAAAGCGTTTTCCCACATTCCATGGCCATACTGAACCCACATCATAGAGTGTCAACTTTTCATTTGACCTCCTTAACTCTACACACTCATTCTGGGTTCAGCTCCAGACCTACCTTTTCTTTTTTTTTTAAATATGCCTCATTAACCAGGTAGGTATGAAGATGCCAGTTCTCATGGAACACAAATGGGGAACGTGCAAATGTAGAAAGCAAATATGTATGGGTTATTCCGTTGTTGTGAAAACATTTCCCCTTTTGTGAACTTCAAATAAAACATAGATGCTTTCCCATACTTTGGAAAATGATAGGTAGGTTCAGAAAAGGAGATACACATGTAAACAAAATGTTTTCGACTACATAGGGGCCGATTCCGATCTCGGCCGGTAGTGCTCCGAATCGGATTCGGATTTACCGGATCCGATTCGGAGCCCTGATCCCCGCCCGAATCGTACGCGGGTCCGGCCGAGCGAGTACGATGCAGGCACCCGCGAAATCTCCGACCGACTCGAACGCGGCTTCAACACGCTCCGACCGACTCGCATGGACACGACTCGCACCGCGCTATGGAGACGTATCCCGGCCGGAGTAAGTACGATGCGCGCCGCGCGAGCAGTCCGACCAACTCGCGCCGTCCGGCTCGAAAAAGCTGTCGGAGCCGGACTTTGGGGTCCGCGTTGGACCCCCCGTACGCGTAGGCGCGCGAGTCGCACACAGGGGGGACCCATGGGTCCCCCTACCTGTGCATGTACGCCGCGATGCGCATCGACGCGTACCTGCTGTAGGGGGCGCCCTTGTCCGCCTCGCACCCATTGAGTCAATGGGAGTACGCGTTGTACGACAGGCTCCCATTGACTTCAATGGGAGTCCGACCGACTCGAGTCCGATGGCATGCGTGCGCATCGTACTCGTTCGGTCGGACTGCCAGAGTCCGATTCGGTCGGAAATCTCCCCGGGTTCGGCTCGGTCGGAGAGATTTCCGGCCCGAATCGGAATCGGCCCCTAAATGTTTATCTGTAGGCGTTACCTACATACCAGTAGCGGCCCGTGGAGGGAGTTCCGTGGGGCGGTGAGGCGGGGCGGGGAGTACTAAACACCAGAATATGGATGAACGGAGGTAAGTAAACAATTAAATAAATAAAACGAATTTCGTTGCGTGCGCTGCATCGCAAAATGCGATGCAGCGCACGCAACAAAATTCGTTTTATTTATTTAATTGTTTACTTACCTCCGTTCATCCATATTCCGGTGTTTACTACCCCCCCACCCTGCCCCTCCCCCGCCCCGCCTCACCGCCCAACGGAACTCCCTCCAAGGGCCGCTACTGCTACATACTCTTTTCAAAATTACACACTGTATCATGGACGCGCATATATAAAGGACACGGATGGCCATAATCTCACATTTATATTATTAACCCTAAACCTTCAAGATTTCTGTATTTCAAACATTGTGCATGGCTGCGTAGAAAGTTGCCTTTATTTTTAAATAATCTTTTCTTCAGAGTGCATTTTAATATATATGGCCTCAATGCACACATCTTGTTATAAATATAAAGGCATTTGTATACTTTTTACCATTTGCCCTAAACCATTGGATTTTAGATTATATTTGGAAATACATGTAAGAAATACATCTTAATACCTTTAACTTGATAGATTTCCTTGCTCATAGATAAACCTATTAATCAGAGGATTTATTTTACAGCCTTAACTTTTCCTGGTTTTAGGTAAGTGTTGACGAGTAAACGCTCCTTTATTTTCTAGGTCGGAGGTGGCCTCATTTGCAGTACCCCCTCCCTACGATCTCCCACTGTTTTAAACATTGTGCACACATATATCTCACTCCAAGCCTACGTGTTTTGTCAATCAAGGCTAATTTACACACGATCCTATTATGACTATGTCTTACGTTTAGTCAGTCTTATACCTGGAAACAACTTTCTGAATCCACCCATGGTTGATTTATTACCAATAATGATCGTCCACAGCCTATGGATTTTCATGTGTATTTGGTCTCTCTTTCGAACTGTTTGATTGCGGGATACTTGATGTGAAACATAATTGGAATAATGTATTATTTATATTTAGGATTTTCTTTCAATTTTAACAATGTAATAAACTGCAACTACTTTTGTAATTCAGCTTGTTATGCTAGCTACTTTATTAAGCTCGCAAATTATCGATTTTTCCTATTTTAAACCAAGAGAACTGTTGCCCGCGATTTCACCATCAGATCATTAAACTGAAGTACATTTATAACGTAATTTTATTACTTGGTGTTTATGTAAAATTATATTTATGATTTGAATTACTTTTAGTTAAAATTACAATTCAATGAGCTATAGCTCCATTTGTTAGAACTGCACGACCGTTTGCTATCCGGCTTGTTTTTGTAGCTGTTTTGTTCATTTTGTAAATAGACTATTAGGAGTATTCTAATTTAAGCGTTAAGTGTAGTCATGCCTAGGGTCCAATCAGGATGGGGCTCCATATACCCGGTGCAAATTGTGCAACTACTAATTTGTAACAGTGTGGTATATGCCAGTTAATGCAAATGCATTTTTGACGTAGCATGCGTGCTACATGTTTCAGCAAAATTCAACAGATTTCACCTGCGTCAAAATGCAGGAGCAAATGCCTGCAACTTGCACCCAAACTGTAAGCCCATTTTCACTGCAAGCAGAAGTGAGCCCAAAATGGGATTACATGCCCAATCATAATAAGGGTCTGAGAGTTCATATATATTGATGTAATGGTATTTTATTTCTGGAGTAGTATAAATTCGCCTGACAACAGTAGATTCCTGTTGGACCTGGTCCTTTCTGCTGGGTCTTCCCCAGATTTTTGCATTCTGATGCTGAAACAGTTTTTGTTTGCATTAGGAATCTGCACACTTTACTGCAGCTAACCAGGTTTAAAGTGTTTGTGCTTGCTCCCTTCAACATGGTAAAATTGGCTTACACCTAATTGGCACATTTAATTTACTTGTAAAATCGTAGTAAATGGTACTACATATACCGGGGAAAATTAATTGCTGCTAGTGGGCCTGCAGCACTCATTTTGCCACCAACCAAAGAAGCCTTTTAAAACATGTCTCAGGTCTGCCACTGCAGCTGTTTTAATCTGCCATTTCGACCTGGCAACATCAACCTTTGGCAGGGCTAAACCTTCCTGTTTAATACATATCTCACCCCTAAGGTAGGCCCTAAAGGCTCATAGGGCAGGGTGCTTTGTATGAAAAAAGTTGGACATGTACTTTTAACTTTTACCTGTCCTGGTAGTGAAAATCCTTACATTTGTTTTCCACTATTGCAAGGCCTATGTCTCACATAGGATGATGATGTGTTATTTTATTGCATTTAATAAAGGATAACTTTCAATTGCGAGCAGGAAGAAATGTCAAGTTTGGCATCTAAGGAATTTTAATATAACACCGTTATTAATGGTAAAATCAGATTTTAAATCACAATTCTGGAAATGCCTCTTTTAGAAAGTTGGCCTTTTGTTGTCCCAACCATTTAATGTCTGCTGCCTGTACCCTAGGTCACATGACAAGGTGTAGCTGGCAGTTGGTCTTTATGCATTGCTACCAGACAGTGAGACAAAGTAAAAATAGGTGTTGGCAGGATGGGCGATATCTGACTTGATTTAGGGGAGGAGCTGTCACCTATCACACATGCACATCGCAAAAGCTGTGCCTGAGCACACTCACAAAGGGTTGTACACTAATCTATTGTGACCCCAGACAAGCTGGGGCCAGGACAGGTAGGCAGGAAAATTCAAACACCCGTTGGGATGGAAACCTTCGGAACCTTCTACTTCAAAGAGGGCACCACAAATAAATATTGGACCCTAGGACCCAACTCTTCAGTGTACCTCTGGAACTGTGGAAGATTCAGAAGGACTGGCCTGCTGCTCTGCAAGAAGGACTGCTACTCTGTTGCCCTGCTGCCTGAGTGAAAAGACTGGACCTGCATCTTAATCCCAGGACCACCAGGGTGTCTCCAAGGGTTAGTTGGCTGGCCCATAGATCAGAACCACAGGGACAGAAATTGCCATCGTCAATTAAGCAACCGCCAATACTACACACCAATTCCCAACAGTCCCATGACACTTCTAACTAAGACTATTACAGCCATGGTCTTTACAGCTGAAGCCCAGGGCTGGCTAAGTAAAAAGGAAGCTGATTTCCTCATTAAAAAATATCCTAAGGTGCCCTACTTCTACATCTTGCCAAAGATTCATAAAGGCACCTTCCCTGTCCCCGGCAGACCCATTGTCTCAGGGATCGATTCTCTCCTTGAACCATTGTCCAAATTCTGCGACTACTTTTTGAAGCCATTGGTCAGGAAAACTCCATCTTTTCTGAAAGACACTGCTGACATCTTGCATCTCATTACTGAAATCCAACATACCAATGACATCAATTTGTTGGTTACCCTTGATGTGGAGGCCCTCTATACTAATATCCCCCAAATAGCCACCCTGGGTGTGATAGAGGACACCTTTAGCAATACCAACTGGGATTCCCCCACTCCTAGCCACTTCGTTCTGGAATGTGCAACACTCGCTCTCACTGAAAACTTCTTTGCGTTCAAGGGCCAACTATACCCTCAAACCCAGGGTACTTCCATGGGGAGTACCTTTGCCCCAAGTGTGGCCTGTTTGTACTTGGCAGCGTTTAAAGAGAGACTTATCTTCAATGATACAAATCCTTACCGGGTCAATCTACTTCTTTGGAAGAGATTTATTGATGATATTCTCATCTTTTGGAAAGGAGACTTGAAGACCTGTGAAGGTTTTTGTAACTGGATAAACACCCTGAATCCCTACTTAAGATTCACCAGTTCGATATCCCAAACCAAGATCCCTTTTCTGGATCTTACAATCAAACTTGAAGACGGCCATTTGAGCACTACGGTCTATAGAAAACCCACTGACAGCAACAGCCTTATGTTATTTAGTAGCCATCACCCAAGAGCTCTTAAGGCGAACCTGCCCTTTGGCAAGTTCTTCAGGCTGAGAAGAAATTGCAGCACCACAGAGGACTACAGGACTGAGGCCGGTCAGCTTGCTAATAACCTAAGCAAGCATGAGTACCCCCAACGCAATATTGCCCTGTCCAACAAAAGAGCAAGGAATAACAATCTGGAGGCTCTACTAGAACCCAGACAGAAAGAACAAACAGACACCCTCACCTGTGTAACTACCTATACCCCTGATTCCAATAGAATTAGGAACATTATCAAAAAAACACTGGGATATATTGCAAACAGGTTCATTAGAGCTAGAAATCCCCAGATTTGCATTCAAACGTACAAGAAATTTGAAAGACATGCTAATTCATACTAGACCCAAAACACAGAACCACGTTTCACAACAAGAACTTTGGGATCTACCTCCAGTCAAGGGTCATTTCCCCTGTGGCTCCTGCACGGTGTGTGCATTTACCGATGTGACAAAAGAAATTGTCTTTTCCAACATGTTTAAATGGGAATTTCGAGCCCACACTAATTGCAACACATCCAATTGCATCTATATGATCACATGCCCGTGCAACCTCAGGTATATAGGTATGACCACAAGATCAGTGAAGACACGCATCACAGAACACCGGAGTAATTTTAGATGCCACAAACTCACCACTAAAATGTGTACACACTTTGACCAACAACAGCATTCACCTGACACATTGCGGTGGTTAATACTTGAATCACACCCCAAAATAAGCAAGGGGGCCCTGTTCATAAAAGAGCAGAGACGGGTTCACCGTTTGTCAACCAATACCCAAGGGTTGAATGAAGAAATCCCTTGGAGTGAACTGAATACATGAGTTTTTCCAAATGTTGTTGCAACGCACCACAGGACTGTATTGCCTATGCACATACTAACATCAGCGTATGTCTGCATATAGTTATAACCCATCACCTACATGAGAAAGGTGATTGTTCTATATTTTTCCACACTTGGCAGCCTTTCGCAACATTCTGTGGCACTCACTGACGTTATTTTAATGATAGGAGAACCTATTACAAGATGGCGGCGTTTTTACATCTAGTCTCTCCTTCCAAAATGGCCACCACACAATACCCTACCTTCTTCATGACTGTTAGAAGTTCAGTGTAGTCTCAATATGGACTGAGCACTCCCCGCCCACCCCTCCAGTTCGCGGGCACTATTTAAAGTACGCTAGCGCCAGACCTACTACCTCCCGGTTCCCGGCAGCAGTGGGTAGGTCCGCGGATCAGCAAATGTGAGTATTACCTCCAACTTTTTGCACAGTATCTGATGCTAGTAAGGTTACTATACCCTTTCGAGCCAGTACTCGTGCCTTTTCCATGGACTACGCTGTCCCTTCTTGGCCTTTTTGTACTTGTTTCCCACCATCCGCCCGAGTACAGGGTGTTATTCAAAGGGTTATGCTTGCAAACCATGTCACATTAACCCAATGTTGACCATAACAGTATGCGATCCAATCGAGCTGATCATATAGTTAAGACTTAATGACAGGTGTCACGTACAATTCCCCTTTTTTAACCATGAGTCACTATGCTCCTTAGTTAAAAGACCCATTTGATGTCTGTTTATCGGAGTTTGGCCTTTTCTGACTGCACGTAATCTTTGAGTAACAATAGCCTCTTTTGAAATAATGAGGTTTATGGATTTGGACAATGAGTAACAATATACCCCCAGTTGCTATTTACACCATACCTCTAGGCTAACGCTGCCACTAAACTGGCTTAACGCTCCACACTATTTTTGACCGGCAGTCACCACAGCAACCTGCCATGTGCTTTGTGCTCTTTAACTTGTTTTGCCAGAGTAATTGCCACACACAACTCTGAATCACTTTCAATTCATTATATTATGTGATCTCCCTCATATATATATATATATATATTTTCTCCCTCGCAACCCGCCTATGACACAGGGAAGTTCCATGTGTCTTACCTGCCGGGGATTGATGTTGTAGATTACAGACCTGATTAGGGTGAGTCTCGCATTTCTTCTGCTACCAGGGTGGGGTGTCCAACCTCACTTGACTGTGCTATTTTCACGATATGATCCTTGTGAGAGCTAGCCACACGGCTCTCACTTTGTTTATAGTCACACCACTGCGTGCTGTGAGCATGTCATACAGGGGACACGTGTGCAATTGTGTTGAAATGCTTTTTCAAGTCTAACATGTGTTTTTATTTCTACCAGGCTGGTCATGCTTTAACAGGTATTACATTTAGAGTATTGTTTAGGTTGGTTTATCAGGGCAACATCACCAGCCAGCCACCCTTGTGTAGATAGAACTGATTTTACTAGGTCCTGACGAATCACCGCTAGATCAACTGACTACTAGGCGAGAAACATTTTGACCACATAACATAGTGCCAAACCAGAGACATTACCTCAGGAGTGCGCCTTCTTTCTTTTTTAACCAGGTTGAAAGGCCTATTGATTAAAGTTTTCTTTGTTGGCACTTCCATATCCTGTTTTAACTTTCCTTCGAGTCACTTACCTTCACTCACCTCATCTACACTATTTAGGCCCCTCACCCCCACTGCACCTTCCAGCAATTTGGAATAAAAGATCTCCGCTAAAGAGCCCCTCATAGGGAGCCCGTCAGGTATTGCAGCACCGACCTGATGAGGAGCATGCCCTATGATGAAGCATGACACCCAGCCGGGTGTGTGAGGGCCCTAAATTCCAACAGGAGGAACCCCCGTTCCCCCTACACTTTATGACCACATTAGCCGGTTTCCTTCCCTCTACTTTTTAATTAGGAACTGCATACTCTTTGTATTTCTGGAATTTGGGCACGTATGCTGGACCTGTCAAAAGCCCTCAGTCCCTTTTTGTTATTTACAGAAAAGGCTCCAACCACCTTGAACACAGCACCTGGACTCAGACTGCTGTGAGATTTGCCCCTTAAGTGGTTCCATTCCTTCCTGGACCCTTGGAAGTGGGTCTGAAGGTGCTCTGTCAGCCCAGCTGTGGTCCTGTTGGCAGAATTAAAGCAGTGAGACGCATCTCCTCACATCTCTGCTTCGGAATTGCCACTGTACGATGCATCCCTGGTGCAGGACTTTGCATTGGCTTCCGAAGTCTCCTCCAAACAGCTGCTGCATTACACATCCTCAGTGCAGGCATTCGCCTTGCAAACCCCTCAGTGATGGCATCCTCAATATGACACAAGACTCCGCATCACAGACCTGCAGCTTCTTTGAAGCCACCAGTGTGCAGCCCATCTTTGATGCATGACTTTGCATCATAAACTCCCCTTTGACTGCATCCTTGATAATGACACAGGACCTCGCATCGTAGCCTTGCAACTCCTCAGAACTGCCTCTGCATGACACATTCTCAACGAGATATCTCTCAACCAGAATTTAAGGTACTTTGTTCAGTGGACCTAACTTGATCCATGTGTCTGACCCAGTTTCTATTGAGGTCAGCCTGAACTTGTGGCTTTCTCCCGGTCCGGAGTGGCCAGACAACTATAGTTGGCTTTTTCTAATTTTAGGTACTATTTTTACTCAAATCTTTACATTGTGGATCTCTGGTTCTACTGATTGTTCTTTTAGTCTCAAATAATGTATTAAATTTTACTTGATTTCTCCAAATTGGTGTGAGATTTTCTTGTGTTGTGTGTTCACTTTATTACTGAAGTGCTGCATAAATACTTTACACATTCCCTCTTAGTTAAGCCTGTTTGCTTTGTGCCAAGCTACCAGAGGTTTAAGCACAGGTTAATTTGGGGTTGGCTTGTGACTTTACCCTGACAGACATTTTTGGCTGCTGTTTGAAGTAGGGTTTCACCCCCTTCAACCAGTAACCCAATTTCCAAGAGGTGGCTTCATAATTTCATGGACAAACCAGTTTTAAAAAAACATATATTTTTAATGTTGGTACCATGGGCCCACTGACTCTCGATAAACATTGTGCACACATATATATATCACTCCAAGCCTTCGTGTTTTGTCAATCAAGGCTAATTTACCCACGATCCTATTATGACTATTTCTTACGTTTAGGTAGACTTATACCTGGAAACAACTTTCTGAATCTACCCATGGTTGTTTCATTACCAATAATGATCTTCCGCAGCCTATGGATTTTCACATGCATTTGGTCTCTCTTTCGAACTGTTTGATTGCGGGATACTTGCTATGAAATAATTGAAATAATGTATTATTTATATTTAGGGTTTTCTTTCAATTTTAACAATGTAATAAACTGCAACTACTTTTGTAATTCAACTTGTTAAGCTAGCTACTTAATTAAGCTCGCAAATTACCGATTTTCCCTATTTTAAACCAAGAGAACTGTTGCCCGCGATTTCACCATCAGATCATTAAACTGAAGTACATTTATAACGTAATTGTATTACTTGGTGTTTATGTAAAATTATATTTATGATTTGAATTACATTTAGCTAAAATTACAATTCAATGCGCTATAGCTCCATTTGTTTCAAGCACAAACGATTTTATAAAATAATTACACGCTCATTTGGACACATGCACTACTGTTAGCAAACTTTCTCAAAGCCAATAAATCTAATCTGCAAAAGGCTGAACTGTTTGCTTTGCCATTTCTTTTTTTCAATGGCATTTGCATGAGCATTTATGCATCATGGCGCATGGTCACAATCGTGCAATGAATTTTTTTAAAAGAAATCCTATTCCCAGTGACCACCAATAAGTACTCATACATCATGATGCATGCAAGTGCATAAGTCACCATGCTGCATGCCCTTGTGCTGTGATGCATGGAGGCCATTTTTTAATTGCTATTCTAACAATGTGGGTGGCCATGCAAGAAAAGCAAACTAACATTTAAAAAAATTAAAAACAAAGTGCATGCCAGTGCAAAAAAGGACGCAAGCATCCTGGTGTCCCTCTGCAGATGCCAGACCCTGATCAAAATAAATAAATATTTTTTTAAATGTAAAATTCAAGCAGACAGGGAGCATAAGGGAGTGAAATGTGAGAGGAATAGGACGAAGTAGGCGATAAAGCAGGGTAACACAAGCACATGCACTCCCCTCAAGTCGCCAGTGGAAGGTGAAACCGAAATGCTCCTGGTAAGGAACAAAAACAAGAATAAGAAGGAAAGCCATTGAAACAAGCGTAGACACGTGAGAAACAAAAAGCCAGCCAATCATGAGCAAAAGGCTGACCCAAAGCCCTACCTATGTTATGTATTGGAAACAATAGGTCCAAGGGAACAGCAGAACAGAAACAAAAAATACCCTTCACTCTCAACCATACGTAAAATAGCACCGAGTTATGTGAGCAAGCCAGCATTTGGGGAAGTGAGTGGTGGGGGGTGCTGTCTCTTCATTCATCTCTTTTTCCATCTCTCAGGTCTTCTTTCTGTCTGTTTACCATCTCTCCATCAACCTCCTATCCATTTATCCATCCACTCATTCGTGCCTTTATTCATCCATCCACACATCCATCTTGTTTTTCTGCCGTTGTCTCCTCCTTTCAATCCCTCCATCCATACATTCAAACGTCATCCATATTTCCTTCCATCTTTTTCTCCTTTCTTCCAGTCATCCACCTTACTCTCCATCATTCTCAATTCTCCATCCTTCTCTGCATTATCAATCCATCGTTCTCTCTATCATTTTCTCCTATTCTCATCTATCCTTCTCCTATCAGTCACCCTTCAGTCCATCAATACACTCATTCCTACATCCATCCACCCACGCATACCTCCTTCTCTCCAACAATTCCTCCAGTCTTCATTCCATCTGTCCATCTATGTCCCCATCCTTCTTTCATCTAGCCATCTCCCATCCTTCTCTGCATCCAAACCTTTCTCCACCCATCATTCTGCCCACCGCCATCTACCATCCATTCTTTTGTGTTCTTTTGTACATTTTTTTCCCCAGCCACCACCCCGCAATTCCATCTACCTATTCTCTTGCAATGGCATTTACGAACTTCTGTTTGAAAACCTCTGTCCCTAATTAAGGTCATAGGAAATGCAAGTATCAATCACACTGCATATTATTACAGAAAACGTGACAGGGACCCCACCCCTCTAAATCTACTGAAATGGGGGGGGGGAGGGGGAAGGGGGGGGGTTTGGCGTTCGTGAATAGGTCTGTAGTGGAAAACATCAAACTGGGAACAAAAACAATTTGTTTTTGTTTTTTAACTATCACGTGTTAGAAGTTGAGCAGAAATTGTACTAACTCCTTTTTTAGTACAACAATTCCCATCAAGTTTCACAAGGCGGTAAAAGCGAATAATACTGTAATACTGCGCACTGAAACGTTGCTTATACCATTTTCACACTTTATTCTAAATTATTTCGGCGCAGACGAGTCTTCCTGCCCAATAGTGTTTGTGCCTCAGCAGTCAAAATAATTATATTGATTTGGGACGCTGCCCTTAGAGGCCAGACTACATATACTAAAATAAGGAGCAATTCCATTGGGTTTTATAATTGGTAATATAGTGCTAACCTAACATCTGAAGAATTCGTTTTATAAAAGAAAACATTATTCAATATAATTCTACTCGTTTAATAAAAAAAGGGGGTTCTTCATGAATGATGATTTCCATTTTGAAAACTGTAATTCTCATTCTAAATAATTGATAAGCAACTCACTGGTTACACTTGATTTCCTAATCTATTTCCTACAAATTTACTATGGCGCAATAGCCTTTCAGAGCTATAACTCAAGCCCAAATTGTTAGCTACATTAAGTGTTACAAAATCAGCAAAAATTGGGCTCATTGATTTGCCCTGTTTTCTTCGCATCACTATAAAGTTTCTATAATGTGCCCCAGGTGAGCAATTTCCTCTTGAGCGATATGCAAGCACACAGTTTTCCCCTGATAACTTCGCTCACATAGTGTATGCATTTTGTGAAAATATTATTGAGCGATATCACATTTCATATTTACGTTCTCCTCAATGCACGCTTTACTCGACAAAACTTTGCAAGATCTGATGGAGTACCTACTGGATCAGCATTAGAGAGCATGTTGTACACAATTATTCAAGCAAGAATCTGGTTTCACACATAGTGCATCACTTTAGTTCTAACCTACTGAGACTGGTAATGGCAGACAAACTTTTGAATGCTCTCTTCAGAAGCCATTTTTTTCAACAAAGGAAATATTATGTTTGCATCAGTGGAAATGTGGGCAACAACACATCTCTTTATTTGAAAAAAGGTTACTAACTGTTATAATTACTTACATTGAGGTAGTCCAGTCCATCACGACCTTACCTGGATTTGAACACTCGGCTTTCTAGCAACATACATGTTAATGCAGCCTGTTTATTAACACATTAAGGCCCTCGTTAGTGGTTTCCAGACTCCGCTGGAATGAAATGTATTGGGACCGATGTATAACTCTCATTTCCCATATTATGCCAATGACGGTGATTAAGGTTACGCACCAAAATCTGTAGTTTCAGTGTTTATCGGGTATTTTTCTCTGACAAAATTCATCAGGTTCGACCTGTCAAGGTGTATCAGAGGGAATACTGATGTAGAGCGGCGTTAACTGCCAAAGTACAATTTGTAATATGTGCCGTTACTAGGCATCATTTGTCACCCAAAGACCCAACTCCCAAATTTTTCTGTGCATCTCGTTGGATGATACCATCAGTGCTGTCATCAATTATGTCATTTGGGACACACTCATAGAATATTTAATGAGTGTTGTAATATGTGAGGTCATAAGCAGTGAATGTTGGAGGACACGTTATAGTAAGCTCTGGTAACTATAAATTGTGATTTTCTGTGATTTTTTTAAATTCAAAACATTAATGTTGTCACTGGCATATTCACCAAACTAAAACGTTATTTTAACCTTTGGTTTTTTTCAGTGAATCTCTTGGTTTTCTAAACATAAAGTAATATTTTATTACAATACTGTTGGACTTGGCCCTTTTTGCAGGGTCATCCCTAAACTTTTTGCCTTTCTCCTAGCCATTTTTCTGACATGGTGTTGGTGGTTTTAGGACTCTGGGCATTTTAGCACTGCTGTTCAGTGTAAAGTGCGTGTGCACACTGTGATAAACATGGTAAGATTGGTCTACACCTGTTTGGCCTATTTAATTTACCTGTCAGTCCCTTGTAAAGTGGTATCCCATATACCCAGGGCTGGTAAATTAAATGCTACTGGCGGGCTTGCTGTGCTGATTGCGCCACCCACCAAAGTAGCCTTTCAAACCTATCTCAGACCTCTGCCATTGCAGGGCCTGTGCACGCAGTGTCACTGCCGCTGTGACGTGGCACCTAAAGTGTGTGCCATGTCCATGACCCCTCTTTTACTACATGTCAGTCACCCCTAAGGTAGGCCCTAGCTAGCCCTATGGACAGGGTGCATTGTAGGTAAAAGATAGGACATGTACCTTAAGTGTGTGACATGTCCTGGTAGTGACAAACAGCCATTTTGGTTTCTCACTACTGTGGGGCTGCCCTCCCATAGGAATGCATTGGGGATTCCCTGATAAGGGTTTCAGTGGTAATTCCTGATATAGAGGCGCAGCGTGGTCAAGTTTGGTATATTTGGAATAGTGATAATAAATGCTGTGCAATGGTGTGCGTAGATTTATTATAACTATTTTAGAAATGCCACTTTTAGAAGTTGGCATTTCTGTGTGCTATGTGTCTGCCTGCCTGATGTGAATTGCATGTCTGGCTTGTGAGTGACAGGGGCTGGGAGGTGTGTGTGGCTCCAGGAGGGGCAGGGTGAGTCAGCACTAGGATGAATGGGACATCTGTGCTGGGAGTAGTGGGAGGAGTAATCCCCTGACCCTGAATAGGACTGTGCCCAGCCTGTACAATGCTGGCTCCGCCCTCTGTGGTGTGTCTGATCACCTAGCCCCCACCTGACAAAGGGGAAGAGGAGCTTGGAAAACAAAGTGCTCCAAATCCCCCCTGAACCAGTTGCGTCTGGTTCCCCAAGCCCTGCACTACAGACAAAGAGAGTATGTGGTATAAATATAGGGGCTGTGACCCTATGATTGGGTTCTCTTCCATGATGCTGGTGTGCTGTTCCTGAATCCTGCTGGGGCGTGCTGCTGCTGGGGCCCAGGAGGAACTGCCATGAGGGCTTGCCTCCCTGGGCCCTGCATTGCCCCCTTGATCTCTGAGGACCTGAAAGACCTTTTGCTGAGGAGCTGTGGCTCCTAGCGCCTGGGAGCGCTATATTCTAAACTATTCCAAGAAGGAATAGAGCGTGGGCTTTGCAGCTCTGCGCAGCATGAAGGGAGGGAGGGAATCCCCAGCATAGGGATTCCCCCGTGGTGCCCAGAGGAGCGGGTGCCCACCCCGCGTATTTGTGCTCGAGCGGGAGCCTACCCCGCTTTATGGATGTTGGAATTGTCGGCAGGTGCCCACCCCGCGTTCTGAGTTATTTGCGGGTGCCCACCCCGCTTATGAGGTTATTGTGGATGCGGGTGCCCACCCCGCGTTTGTTACCTTAGCGGGAGCCCACCCCGCGTTCTACCTACGGGAATCACAGCTGCGGCCCGGCGCGACCAGGAAGTCTGCCTGACTGTGGGCGGGACCTCGCGGACGTCACTTCCGCCTTCCCCCGTCCGGGAGAAGGTGACCCGGAAGACCGTCAATTCCTCGCGGGGCTCCCGTGAGCTGAGGGAAGCCCCGCGTATGCCCAGAGAAGTCCCGGGTCCCAGGAGGGGGCCCGGGTGAAGTGAGCAGAGGCCGCCAATGTGTTTAACGCGGCCGAGCACAAGCCTGCAGCCAGGCGGGGCTCCCGTGAGCTGGGAGAGCCCCGCATGCAGAGAGAGGAGCCTTCCCCCCACAAGAGCCGGTGAGTGAGGGCTCTAGGGGGGATGTGCTGAGTGAGGCACAGTGCGAGTGCTGACTGCCTGAGCGGTCCCGCCATTGCGGGCCGCTCCTACGATGGGGGCATTGGTGATTTCAAGGGCCCCAGAGCGGGGCTCCAAAGCGCATTTTTCACCACCACTGTGCGAAGTGGTGGTGCCTGAGCGGTCCCGCCGTTGCAGGCCGCTCAAACGATGGTGGCATTCTAGGTAGAGTCCCAGTGGGGACTCCGGAGGCACGCTGGTGCCAGGGCTCATTCTCCCAGCTGCCCAGCACTTAGTGGGCAGCTGCAACGTTTAGGCCAGTACCTGTGCGCACTTTCTTCTGCTGCATTGGCAGGCGCCCTGACATTTTGGGACATAGGGCATTCAAGCCCTTTGAGAAGGCCAGTTGGCCTGGGGGCAGTTGTGGTGACATTGGTAGAGCGCCAGGCTCTACCGAATTGCGTAATGTGTCTATTACTAGGAGTGTTGCCAAAAGAATGATTTAGGCCCATTGTATCTACGCTAATGTGTTTATGCTGGTGATACCTAATGCGTACTGTGTTTATGCTAATGAGGTTTGGGCCTAATGTGTTTATGCTTAATGTCATGTTATGATGTTCTGGGGTAGTACCTATTTGCGTAAGGTGTTTATGCTTATGAGGTTATTGCATAATGTGTTTATGCTGGTGAAGCCCATTGCGTAATGTGTTTATGCTGATGAGGTTTGGGCCTAATGTGGGTTTAGGCCCAATGCTAATGTGATAATGCTTAGGACATTATGGTACCAGTAGTTACTGGTTGTGTTTTGCATTTACTTACCTGCATTATGATGGTTCTGACCGTGGCCCGATTGGCCTGGTCCTGTATATAATCCCCTGTGAATATTGCCCGTGCCAGTTGGCACAGTGTAAATGACTGATTAGGTTTCTAATGTGTTTATGATAATACAAAGGCTATTTTTTATATAACCTTGTGTGGAGTTTCTTTTGTGGTGTGCCTAATTTGTTGCTGCTGTGTGTGTGTGTTGCGCAAACCCTTTACACATTGCCTCTGGGATAAGCCTGACTGCTCGTGCCAAGCTACTAAGGGGGTGAGCAGGGGTTATCATCAGTGTGTAACTCCCTTGCCCTGACTAGAGTGGTGGTTTCTGCCTGGCTTAGGCGCATGCCCTAGCCAACCAGAAATCCCAGTTCTAACAAATACATAGAGCCAACCCCCCACCTTCAGCTGTGTGTGGCAGGGAGTTGGACACAGAGTGGGAACCAGGTCCTATGGCAAAGTCCCCACAGGTAGCCAACCCCAATTTGTGCACGGCCTTTGGGCAAACCACCCAGAGGCAGCCAACCCCCCTGTAGGCAACCAACTGTGCATGGCCTTTTGTCACACATGGCATGGGCTTGGCCGCAGGGCTTGACTTGCAGCCAGGCCCTGCGTCCAACTCCCCGCATTTCAAATCCCTGCAGGCAGCCACCTGGAAGCAGCCAATCCCACAAAGCACAAGGTCATTTCTCGAGTGAGGTGTGGGGTTAGCAGTGATAACAGCAGCATGGCTTGTGTTGCAGCCAGGCCCTGCTGCCAACTCCCCACAGGTAGCCACCCCCACGCTGCATATAGCCTGCTGCAGGCACTGTGGCCAAACCCCCAGCGGGCTGATAACCCCACACTGTGCACAGCCTTTGCCGTGCCCAGCATAGGGTTGGCCTTCGGGCCCCAAGGACACTATTTCTCTGGACCAAATATAATAATAAAGGGGCGCCCACTCCCAGCTTCATTAGGTCCTGGGGACCCCCAAGAAATTTATTTTTTAAAGTGGAAGGGGGCCTCGTGCATCAATGCAGGGAGGGAAACAAATCAGGTGGTGGGAGCATTTTCAAAGCTCCGGACCACTGGGAGCAGACTTTGTGTTTGCTTCCGCATGGCAGGAGATTCACAAATGCTCCCACCAGGTGCAAGCAAGCACAAGTTTCCCTACCCGCACCAAGTGGGTGAAACTGCTGTGTCCCGGGAGTGGGCTCCATGGAACACAGCATTTGAACAGACCTCAGAGAATGGGGTCCCTGGGGCCATATAAGGTCAATCAGAGCTCTCCCTGCAGTGGGAGTCTGACTCCAGAGTGAGTGAATTGACCCACCCCATGGGCCAATCAGAATGCTCTGTTTTTAAATTGGCACTTCCGCGAGTGTCTTTCAAACCTCTCAAAGACCCAACCATCCCGATATGCAAATATGTATTTGACCCTTAATTTCTAAAACAACTACTAGATGGATTTACAGCAAATCACAAAACGCTCAAGCTGGAGACCAAGATTTAGCCTCCTGTCAAATTTGGTGTAATTCCATTTAGCAGTTTTCGCGGCAGCGCTTCTTAAAGAAGTCTATTGAAAATGGATAGGAATTTTGGGTTTTGGGACCCCCCCTTTTTTTTTTACCCCCACTTGATGGATCACACCCAAACCTTCCATGCATAAATTAGTCAAAAAGTGGCACCTGGGGGGCGTGGCTTGGGCGCGCATGGAGTGAGACGTGTGTCATCTAGTCTCCGCTCCAGCGCCTCTTGCCCTTACCTTTCTCCTGGCCTCCGGGCCCGCTTCTTCCCGGGGCGGGCTCCGCTTCTAGTCGGGACCTCTGGGGCGGCATTCTGGGTCACGGAGGCCCTTTGGGGGCTCAGTTGCTTTGCTCTCCACTGGCCTGTCCCGGCCTGGCCTGACGCGCCCGCCATCTTGGTTCCCGGCTGCCGCAGTGATTCCGGCGGCGCCGGACGCCTCGCCTCGGCGGGACCTCACCTTTGCTGCTGGTGCCGGAATCCTCGGGGGCTGGACCCACCCCTGCCACGCTGTGACTTGGCGTCGCCGCCCGGACCTCCGTGGCTGTTGCCCTCCGGCTGGAGCCGACCCTACCTCTGCGGACCGCCATCTTGGGTTCCGACCGATGCCGCATCCTTGCTGGGGCCCGTGATGCCTCCCTGGAGGGGGGTGACCGGCGCTGCCGTCAACGGTGTGGTTCCGGCCCACTGACCACCCGCTGCCTTCCGGATCCCTCAGGTCGCTGCTGGCGCGGGGCCCCTCGGTGACCACAGAGCCTTCCAGTGGCTCCACACGCCTTGCTGCTCATGTGTGGGGAGTCGCCTAGTGGATTCAGCGGACCTCAGCCAGGGCAGTGCAGGTACCGGGACGGGGGGCCCTCTCTGTTTCTACGTGGGCCCTTGATGCCCAGCTCCACATTGTGACTCTGTCTGCGCCTGCCGCTCCTTGGATTCGGCCCTGTCCTGGCCCCCCTTCCTGGGTACAGCCTCTGTGGCACAGAGCGGAGGGTCACGTCCATTCCTGGTGGCCCCCTTGTTAGAGCTTGGCCTGTGCCTTCTGACACTTGTGCTCTGGTTGCTACGGCCTGGGCCACTCTTGGGACTTAAGCATCGTTGGAGTGCCCTCCCCTGCTTGTGCTGTTCCCTATTTGGTGGTGGAGGCCCCTGGGGGCTGTGCTGTGTGTTTGGTGTTTACCTCCGTCACCGGGGTTGTATACCCCCCCACCGGACTTACTTACCTCGTCCCTTGGTCCACCCTCTGTGTTTCTTCCCCGACTGGGCCTCTGGTTTCTTGGGACACCGCCGTCATGCCGCCCAAACATAGGGGCACCAAGGACACGGATTTGGCTGCCTCCTGCGACAATACAGTGACTTCTCTGTAGGCCAAGGCGCCTCCGCCCACTCAGGATGACCCCCTTGCCTCCTCGGGTGCGTCCGCCCACGCGGTGCCGATCACCCAAGCCTATATGTTATCCTTCCTGCAGGAAATCAAGTCCGAAATCAGCTCCCTACGGCAGGACTTCAAAGTTGGGCTCCAGGATGTTCGCAGGGATGTCGTGGAGATTGGCGATAGGGTGGATGGTCTTGAGAGGACGATGGACGCCAGGACGGAGGACATTGAGGGTCTCTGGAGGAAGGTGTCTGAGTTGGAAGATCAGAATATCTCCCTGCAGCTGAAGCAAGAAGACTTGGAGAACCGTGGTCTGCGGAACAACCTCCGGATCCGAGGCGTGCCATTGGGAACAGAGGGGACTGATGTCTTGGCATACACCGCAGACCTCCTTCATGCCATCCGTGAAGGGGAGGGTACCACGCCACCTATGCTGGATAGAGCTCACAGGGTCCCGGGCCCCCGCAACCGCCCTAACTTCGTTCCCGACATTATCACACAGGTCCACTTTTTTGCGGACAAAGAAGCCATCCTTTGCAAAGTGCGGGGGCCCGGGCGATCTCCTACAATGGGCTCTCCATTCAAGTCTTTCAAGACCTCGCGCCTTCCACGCTTCGCCGGAGGAAAGCCTTCAAGCCTGTCACCAACAAATTGCGGGCCATGGACATTAAGTACCAGTGGGGTCATCCCTTTGCCCTGATGTTCCCCTGGGAGGGCCGGCGGCGGGATCTCCGGTCTCTGCAAGAGACGCTGCGCCTCCTCCATCTGCCTTTGGATTCGGACACTGATGACCCCCTTCCTCTCCGCCCGCCCTGCGGATTCGCTCCGGCCGGAGTGGTCCACTGTTCTTCCTCCTCGCTCTGGACGTCGTCTGAGGGACCTTGACTCCACTTAAGCCAAACAGGATGCTGTTAATCATGTTCGCTCCCTGAGCGCCTCTCCGTCCCTCGCGCTTTAGTCACTTTCATTGTGGAGCAGTGCTTGCTGATGCCCCCACTGGGGGCCCAACTCTGGGGGCCCTTTGCTCGGGCCTGGAGGCCAAAACATGCTATGCATTTCTCATTGCCTTGCGGAGGGCTGGTAGCTGTGCCCGCCAACCCCCCTTTCTGCAGAGTCCTATAGGAGAGTGACTACTCTGGAACGCCCTACCTTCGGGAGCCCGGGCTGTTCCGAAATGACTCTGTACTACCTTGGCCCAGTTGGCCTGTTTATTTTATTTTCTCTTCCTTTTTTCCATGGCTTTCTCTTTTCTCGCCCTGCTTTGGGCTCTCTGTGGGAGCGTCCTTGCTTGCCTCTGCTGTGTGGTTTGGCTCTGAAGGGATGCGGGGAAGTTGTTGTGTCCTGTTGGGGGGCTAGCTGGCCCTGCTCTTCTGTGCCCGGTCTGCTTCCTTTGTTAGCGCCTTGGGTGGAGCGCCTCTCCTTCTCCCTGTGGAGGCTTTGGATGCCTACCTCTTCTTTGGGGTTTCTGGTCCTTCCTGAAGTGGTTGCAGAGCATTGCTTCCCCTCCCATCTTCTCACTCTTTTCCCCCTACTCCGCCATCTGCCGCAATCCCCCTGCTGCTGCATGCACCTGGTCTCTCTTCCCTCCGGTCATGGCCGCCGCACCCTGCCTGAAGCTCGTATCCCTTAATGTGAAGGGACTCAATTCCCCCAACAAGGGGCGACAAATATGGCGATATCTCTTGCAGCTGAACCCTGATATCATTTTCCTTCAGGAGACCCACTTGCTCAAGGCGGATGTAGTCCGCATGGCTCATCCTCGCTTTCCGCTTCAATTTTGGGCTTCTGCTTCTTCTAAGGTAGCTGGAGTAGCAATCCTATGTCGTGCTGGCATTCAACAGGGGGCCTCCAAGATAACCCGCACCCCGGATGGCAGGTTTCTCAAAGAGGCGGTTCGAATTGGTCAGAAGTCCATCACTCTTTGTAACCTATACGCCCCCAATCAGGTGCAAGATTCTTACCTCCGGGAGACGTTGCAGGACCGAGTATTGTGCACAGATCCCTCTCTTATTGTAGGGGGCGATTTTAATCTGGTATGGGACGCCAACGACGATCGCAGCGCTTGTTCTTTTCATGGTGCCGGGGCTATGTCCTCCGCTCTCAAGAAGCAATTGACTGAGCTTGGCCTAATAGATGTTTGGCGCTACCACTCCCCCGACTTGCGAGACTACTCGTATTACTCTTCCGTACACCGCTCTTGCTCGCGCATCGACTATCTCTTCATCTCCCACTCTCTAATAGGGGAAACACTTTCGGCCTCCATGTCGGACATATCAATTTCCGACCACGCGCACCTGGAGCTTCTCCTCAGGGATCCGTCTTCCCATTCTGGCCGCCCACCACGTTGGCAGCACCCCGCTCACATTCTTCGCGATCCGGTTGATGTTGCGGAACTTAAGGCTGCCATTCTTTCCTATTTTGAGACAAATGATTTGCCGGAAACTCCTTTCCCAGTGGTCTGGGATGCCTTCAAGGCCACTATCCGTGGTCATATCACGTCCATAGCGTGTGCCCGAGCTCGGGAGTCGCGCTTGTTTGAATCTACCCTCTCTCATGACATAAAGGCGCTTGAGCGACTTGATCAGGCTCAGCCACAGGCTGCCCACAAGCGGCGACTGGCCGTACTGTGAGGTCAGCTCCGTGTGCAAGCACCAATCAGGCTGAGCGGGCACTTCTGGCTCTTAAACATCGCTATTACGAGGGAGGAGATAAGGTGGGTACGGTCTTAGCCCGGCGCCTGCGGGCACGAATGGCCAAAGCTCATATAGCCAATGTTAAATGCCCGAATGGCACTCGAGCCACTACTGAGAAGGCTAAGCTTGCAGCATTCCATACATATTACTCTTCTCTGTACGCCGAGGAGGCGCCCCCTCCGGAGCAGATTCGGGCCGTTCTAGATAATTGCACCTGGACTCCGATCACTCCATACCATGCGCAGTTGCTGGAGGACCCTCTCTCTCAGAGCGAACTTGCGGGTGCTCTGAAAGACCTCCCTCTTGGGAAATCGTCGGGCCCGGACGGACTGCCGCTTTCTTTCTACCGGGTCTTCTTCTCGCAGCTGCAGCATCATCTTCTTCGCCTTTTCAATTCCTTTACGGATACGTTAGGTCCTTCTTCCTCCATGGGACTGGCCGAAATAGCTTTTCTCCCAAAACCAGGCAAGGACCCTGCGTTGTGCTCTTCTTTTCGCCCTATCGCGCTTCTTAACACGGACCTTAAATTCTAAACTCTATACAAAAATTTTAGCTAAATGCCTGGATCCCCATCTTTCGAGCCTGATCGATCCCGATCAGGTCGGTTTTATTCGGCAGCGACAGGGGGCAGATAATGTGCGGTGGGTTGCCCATCTTGTTGGGAAAGCCCAGCATTGGAATATACCCGCATGTTTGCTGTCTCTCGACGCGGAGAAGGCGTTTGACCGCGTGGACTGGACCTTTCTCCGCGCGGTTCTTCGCAAAATTGGGCTTGGCCCCTTGATGTTCTCTCGTATCATGGCTCCTTATCTCTCCCCTACGACTCAGGTTCGGGTTAATGGCCACCTCACCAATTCCATTTCCATACACAGAGGCATGCGACAGGGCTGTCCTCTCTCTCCCCTCCTGTTTGCTCTTGTGGTGGAACCTCTCGCCATTATGATTCGCCAGGCGCCTGATATCTACGGCATCCCTCTTGGAGGCCAACAGCACAAGGTAGCCTTGTTTGCGGATGATCTTCTTCTCACATTATCGCAACCACGCACGTCTCTCCCCGCCCTCTACCTTCTACTGCGTCAATTCGAACAGGCGTCGGGGCTTAAGATCAACCATGACAAATCTTGGGCTCTGAACCTCCCTATCCCAGTAGAGGAGCTCTCAATGCTTCAGGCACTGGTTCCCTATCCCATTCCCATCCGATATCTTGGCCTCAATCTGACCCCCACCCTTGCCAACTGGTCGCAAGCAAACTGGCAAGAATGTAGACGGTCCGTGCTAGAGGACCTGCAACACTGGAAATATCTCACTCTCTCCTGGTTGGGTCGTCTTCATGCCCTTAAAATGTCCATTCTTCCAAAAATCCTATATGTCTTCCAATCACTTCCCACCCCTATCCCGCACCACCAGATCCAAAGCCTGCAGCACGAACTCACCGGATTTGTCTGGGGGGAACGCCGCCCGCGATTTTCCAGCAAAATCCTTATGCTACCTCGGGACAGGGGGGCCTGGCTTGTCCTAACTTGTTGGATTACTACTGGGCGGCACACCTCCGCTTCATCTCTGAATGGATGGCTTGGGAGAGTGAGAAGGTGTGGTTCCATATGGATAGGGCAGTGACGGGGCGCTCCGTCTGGGATCTGCCCTGGCACTCTCGGGTCTCTCGCTCACGAAGCGCGTACATAGCCGTTCCTAACAAGACAGTTCTCGACATCTGGGATAAGGTGGCTGTTTCTAAAGGCCTCACTACCTTTCCCTCTCCTCACACTCCTATCGCTGGTAATTCCCTCTTTCCACCTGCTTTACACCCTACCGCTTTCACTGAATGGTTGGACGGCGGGTGCAGAACGATACAGGAGCTTTTCGTGGGTGCCACCTTCAAGACTTTTGACCAATGTAGGCAGGAGTTCCACCTCCCCGACGGGGCTCGAATACAGTATTTGCAACTTCGACACTGGATATATGCTGAATCTCTGGCACCGGCGGCCACGCGTGCCCTCACCCCCTTCGAGCGGCTGGTCCGTTCGTTCGATAACTCTAGGGGCCTTATTTCACGTACTTATCACATCCTCCAACACTCACCGCGGTTAACCCCTCACCCCTACCAGTCTCGTTGGCAGTCTGATTTGGTCACGGACATCACACCTGCACAGTGGGATCGCTTGTGGCGCGACATCCCGAAGGTATATCACTGTATTTCGCAGCGAGAAACTGCCTACAAGGTAATGACCCAGTGGTACTACAGCCCCCAAAGACTACATAAAATGTTCCCTACGACCTCTCCTCTTTGTTGGCGATGCTCGACCTCGCCTAGAGATTTCCTTCACATCTGGTGGTCTTGCCCACTTCTGGCCACCTACTGGAAAGAGATACTTAGCCACATCAAATTGGTTCTTGGCTTCCCCCTGCCTGAAACTCCAGCTACAATACTCCTAGGCATCAAGCCTGCTAATTTGCGCGCGCTGACTCGTAGTGACTGGCATATTTGTCTCCATATGCTGGGTGCGGCGAAACAACTTATAGCGCTATACTGGAAGAAAGCAGAGACCCCCCCGGTTACTATTTAGTTCACTCGCCTATGGCACACCATGGCCATGGAACTTCTCACTGCGCGCTTGCAGAACCGAGACACCCAGTTCAGCAAACTCTGGCAGCCACTGATTGACCACTTCTGTAGGATAGAACATGCCCGTTTCCAGCCCCCGAAACTTCGGGCTCTACGCCTCTTTGAAGATGCACTACTTCCCTTTGCTTTCACCATGCCCCCTTGATTCTCACGCCACCACGCTACTACTTGACCATCAGGGCACCATCTCGGCGAGGACTACTTCCCGCACTTCATTTTTCTTTTCTTTCCTCTTTTTCCTCTTTCTTCCCTTCTTTCCTTTTCTCTTTCTCTCTTCTTGCTTTTTTCCCTCCTTCTTGCTAGCCCTTCCTGTCTCTCTCTATCTTCTCTATCTGTCTCGTGTTTATGTTTGAGTTCGTTCACTTATTATGGTTCTACCCATTTGGAGATGCCTTTCAGCATACGCCTGACTGTTCTGCTTCTTACATTTTGTGGCCGGCCCTGCATGGGTTGTAGGCGACTTGCTGTGTAACCTCATGTGGATGCATAACTCTCCTACTGCCACACCTTTGCCTCATTTTTACTTGCCCTATTCTGCGGCCGGCCCGTCAATGGGTTGTAGGCGACATGCTGTGTATCTGTGGTTTATTCTCCTCTTCCTTAATAAAATAGATTTATATCAAAAAGTGGCACCTTTTTGCAAGGGTTCGTGGAGATTCGTCAAATGGGGTCAGAGTTATTAGCAGCACAATAAAATGCTTTTCCTATGAAACAGCTGACTTAACTATAACTAGCCAGTGGCAACTGCCACTGGGTTATATAGATTGTCCCGTGTCACCAGCACTTTTATCTGTGACCCAGCATGTGCCCACCTTAAAATTCACTTCTGTGAGATTTCACTGGGGTCTGCCAACACAGTAGTGCTCCCCACTGCATTTTAGATATCTGCCCCAGCACTTAGCTGAAAGTGCTCTTGCTGAAAAGGAGGAGAACTTTTGTTGAAAACAAAGTATCGCCAATAGTGGACATCACACAATATGGCTGCTTGATTCATATAATCGAACCACCAAAATTGACATTTGTTTCCGTGAAACAAAATAGCAATGGCCCTGGCATGCTGGGCGTTTTCTCATGGTGCCTGTGGGAGCTTTGCTGATTTTTCCTGCCTTGAACAGCCTTCTCGTCAATGGTTGATGGAGGCAGGTAAAAAACAGGGTTGGTATGCCCGTCTTAAATAAAGTGGGGCTTTTGCCATTCTGCAGTGGATAGGCCGCTGATAGGCATTTTCTTATGATGTTTGAAATAAAACAATTACCTCCCCTCTAAATGAGACCGAGGAACAGAGATTGTTGAGGACCAGGACATCTGCCCGTTTACGGGGGGATGTCCAATTTCAGTCACACTGTAAATGAACACACACCTGTCTTCCCAGGGTGAGAAAAGGGAGGGTTGCATTCATATGTAAAGGGAGTGGTACAGAAGGGTTTTTTTCCCAATTAAAAATAGCTTCTCTGTTGTAAAGTAAAGGTTAAACCTGAGATTTTTGTAAATTCTATAAAAGACAGAAATCTGTTTAAAATATAAAAGTAGTTCTATAGGATAGTGACAGTGTATGAGAGCAGATTTCTGTCCGAGAACTGAGCATTGAAGTTTCAGTTCTCAAAGTAGATTGGGCTACTAAGTTAAATTTAGGTGTACAAATTGTTTGATTTATAAGTCTAAATCGATGCTTTGGATTGTCAAAATGTGTATTTGCATTTATGAATAGATTTGTTGACAGGTACCTGTGGATAAATATTTTCCTAAGGACGGGAAGTGGCTGTTTTATGACAGCAATGCCATAGGATGTTTTTGCACACACCTATGGCTATTCTCAAGCAATTTCATGAACTATTCCTGGGCATGGTTAAAAAAATCGGAAGCTGATCTTTGTCCACTGTGGGAAAGGAGCGGAAACATCCCTGATAGGATTGAGGACGAGGTTGCAGGGGTTTTTCAATGGGAAAAATATTTGCTCTATAGCGAAAAAAAGTACAAAGTCGTTGAAGTGCAATTGCACAAATGCATTACATGTTCGCATGCGGAAACATACCTTAAGTGCAATGACTTGTACATGGAAGTTCACAAAAGATGTCATGAGCACCCCAGGGAAACTTCGACTGTTGCAACTTCTTAAGACTAATGCAGTAATCTGTTGTGAATTCCAAACGAATCCGAAATTAACTCCAAATATAGGTGGAAACCTAAAGGAATAAATCTCCTACTTTTTCACAAATCTGGTCCTAAACGTTGTCTTTGACAGAAGGATTCCGTTTACAGAATAATTCGAGAAGCTGGGAGACATCCTTCAATTCCTCACCAAGTTAAATTATTTAAAACCACTAATTTTCAGAAAATAAGTTTGCATGCAAATTGATCCTGTCATTTTGGCAGGGGCTTCTTTAATAGTCTGGCAATATCGCATGTTAATCAAACGCGGAATTCCAATGTAAGGGTATATATATATTTTACAAATAATAATGCAAACCGGGTGGTGCCTGTGTCATGCATTCCATGCCACTGACATCATGTCCCAATTAATATTGCCATGCATTTGTGGGAAGACACCTGCCTTGGAGTGCTCCTCTTTCCTCTCTATGCCGTCGAGTACAATTTCTCCTGCAAAATAATATTTTTTTGTGCTTCTGGCTCACGAAGCGGAGAGTAACTCGTGTACTGTAATGCAAAGTTTTTTTGTGTGGATTTACACAACCTACACCTTATTAATCAACGAGATTAAAAAACGATGGCCAATCTCCTCTAATTATGCACCATAATAAACAGGCTGTGAAGCCCATTGCAAGGCTCATTAGCCCTGTAAGTTCTTCATTAGCCATTTCAGCAACTGCAGAAGCCCCTGATCTGTCCCGGTCCCCGGGGATCATTATTTCTAGGGTCTATTGGACATTTTTTTCTTAGATGTTATGATAAAGCCACAGCAGTGTGACCTAGAAAACCTCAATGCATCAAGAGACAGCTTCTCTGTCTACAAGATACTTTCTCTTGCCTATGGGTAATGATGTATTTTTTTTTTCAAGAGTGAGAAAAAATTGAGATGCCTACTTGTTATATGAGGCATTGAAGATTTATTAATACATAAACACTTGTTAAAATTCCATTTAGCCAGATGCATTACAGCCGAACCAAGTTGACTGTAGGAGCTTTAGCAATCTATTTCATGTGCCACTTTGTTTGTTTTTTTCGTAGGGAATTAAGTGCTTATGAAAGATGCCAAAAGGCCTCTTCGTGTCTTTGGAACCCCTGGCAGAAGGCCACAATTCAACTTTCGCAACACTGTCCCTGCCAATTATGTCTCTTCAGGGACTCTTTTTGGCGCGAAGGAGAGTAAAGAAGCAGAGTGTGCTAACTAATTTACTTGATCTGTTTGTTTAATTTATAATGCACTTTAAGCAAAGTGCTGTGCAAAGGAGAGGCAAGGTTAAATTGAAATAGCATGAGTGGACTAGAAAAATGCAGATAGGGAGTTGATTAATAAATGTGGATAACTCCGTCACAATCCAAGCGAAATTAGATTTTGTTTTAAATTAACACAGTTGGTGAGCTAACTATAGAGCTCTGTGTCTGCATTCGTCGGGCATCAATACACACTTTTTTAGCTGAATTGATGTTTATAGATTAAAAATCGAGAACACATGACGTTAAAGAGCGCAATAGTACGTTAATATTTTTCCTAACAATATTTTTTGTTAGGTAGAATCAAAAATAAAGTTACACTGACAAACAATTATACAACGAAAAATAAATATATTGCAATTCAAATTCTCCGATCAATATTTAAAAAATCTGAAAATTCATTAAATCCAATCAAACCCTGAAAACTTAATTAATCTCTTCACGAGTTACAGTCAACAAACAATACATAGGCTTATAAAGGTACTCAAAGTTAATCTGCCTTAGGCTTATAGAGGTACTCAAAGTTAATCTGCTTTAGGCTTATAGAGGTACTCAAAGTTAATCTGCCTTATATATATAATAAATTAAAGAATTAAAAAAACTGCCAGATCTTCAGAAATTAAGTATTTATTTCTTTTGGCGTATTTTGATTCTACTAATCTGACTCGCTAAATTTTAGCCAGCCACTGAACACTGGGCCAGATGTATTTAAGCATTGTAACGTTTGCAAACACTCAGATTCAGTGTTTTCAACCATTAAAATGTATTTTCTTCTTTATTAATCCATTCCAGTAGTCTGAAACGTTTTTCCAACTCCTAAAATAAGATTCTGAATGCATACCAATTCAGGATCCTGTAGGGTTGTGTTGTAGGCTTTCCTTCCAAATACCAAAAGGGTATCTAATGTACCATTGTTTTGCAACGGAAATCCAGTCCTTGACGAAACATTGATATTTTACTTACATTCCAAAGGAGTTGGTAACCCACTACACATGGGAAGGATCCCCAGGCAACCCTTCCCTTTTGTGGATGTAAACAATGTTTGCACGGCCTCCTCTTAACCCTTTCCATGCATCGGACGGCCCCCGGCCGTCCGACGTCACGGTGGGCGTGTGCGGAGGACGGCCAGGGGCCGTCCCAGACACGCCCACTCAAGGGAACGCCCAGCACCGCGGTCAAGCGGTTAAGCAATAAAAACAAATATTTTGACATGGAAATGAGCATAATAAATTGATGAAAAATGAAAAAGGTGAAAGGTAAAAAGCGATTGAGTAAACAAGTGGATGAACTGAAGAATAGAAACATGAAATTGATTTATTCGATTCATTGGTAACGGATATGGCTGTGCAGCCGGAGAGGGATCGACAAGGGTCCCCGTGTGTCTGTTTTACATATCACTTGTGTGTCATTATCTATGCACCACGTATGTTAAATAAACCACTTTACACATCAATACTAGCTCATGTTGTGACTTTGACATCAAAATGTGGTCATCCTCTTTATATCACAATGATGAAAATGTCACCAACCTAGGTAATCAAGTACTTGTAAGTTGTAACTTAAGTGCCACTAAGTTAATGAACTTTTGCACAACAAGATAGACATACACAATCAGAGTATCATACAAACTGTAGTTCATGGTACATATTCACAGAAAGTCAATTGTATACACAATCATCACTAATTGCCAGCCCAATCAACAATCATTGTTAGTCAATTATTTCATCATGTTCAAATTTAGATTATAACTTGTTTGGATGTGTGATATCAGACAATGCACAATTCAATGTAGAACACATATTTTATTGTTCAGATACAACCTGGTGCCTGAACACAAACTACATTAATATCACAGAGTAGTGAAAAGCATCTAATAACAAAAATACTAGACTATTGTGTCTGAAGAAAGTGTGTGCCAGCTATTTCATCCATATTTCCAGGTCCATGTTGGTGTCTGTCACAGCATCATATGTCTGGTGATGTCATAACTCAGTAAGTCCACCCTGTAGATGACATGGCAAAGTACACTGGAAAACAATTCATGAAAAACATAGTTTAGCAATCATTAAAATGTCTCACAAGTCAGAGAAGTATGACACATCAGCCACAACAATGTCATTGTTAACACTAGTTAGGCTTCACTGAAACACTGAACATGTAAATGTAACCATTTCCAAAACAAGTCTTCCACAAACTTCAGGACACTTATCCTACACTCTGAAGCATACATACATATTGTCCACACAGTTACACAACAACAAGCAATTGGGTTTTGTAACATCCTCTCATTGCATACTTACAGTCATGTGAAAAAGTTGTTGATAAACTGTTGTCTCAAGTCCACTCCATCATAATCACCCCTGTAATCATTGCCCAGTCCTGGATCCTTCATTGGTGGCATCGGTGGCACAGGCTGGTCTCCTTCATCCTCAATTAGAGGTATGTTCTTAAAATTGCTACGTTGTGTAGCATGCAGCAAGCCACCATTATCTGGCACACCTTTCCTTCCCCATATTAGAGGGCTCCTCCCGTCTTATCCAGACAGCGGAACATTGACTTCAGGAGGTCAAAAGTCTGCTCCACTATCTGCTAGTCAGGCCATGGGCCTCATTAAAGCGTGCTTCTAATGGGGTGACTCGGTTGGGCAGTGGTGTCAGTAACCATGGCTAGTTGGGGAATCCAGAGTCTCCTACATTGAAGATAGAAAATAGTTCAGTTGTCAAACAACATATTCCTAACTGACATATAAACAACACACACTAAATCATTCATATACAACAACACCTACCAACAAGCCACGCCCGTTCGGCTTGCAGTTGACTCATCAAATGTGGGATGATGCTGTTACACATGATATATGCGTCATGTGCAGACCCTGGAAATCTGGCACAGACGTGTGAAATGCATATGTCAGGCAAACACATCACCTGGATATTGATGGAGTGGAAGTGTTTTCCTGTTCGATAGACCTGTTCATTGGCCTGTTGTGGTACCAAAGCAACATGAGTGCCATCAATTGCTCCAATTGCATAGGGTATTCATCCTAATCCATAAAAATCACCCTTGATGGCTGCCAAATCTCCAGGTTTAGGAAACGTGATATAATCAATGCCTTCGACACATCACGAAGAACATTGCTAAACTTGGGCTGGGACGTTCCACCCAATGTTGCCACTGTGTATTGGAATGTTCCCATGGCAAGGAAATGCAGTGCTGCAATCACCTTCACCTTGGGGGTTAGTGCTGTTGGGTAGGTGAGATGAGGCCGCAAATAGGGTGCTAACTTCTGACACAAATTAATAATTGATGGTCTTGAGAGACAGTATTTTTTTACTACGTCTCTCTCTTCCATTGTTTGGAGGTCTGTAAAGGGCCTGTACCCAGGAGGCTGTGTTCCAGCTCACCCGTAATACCTATGTGTAGATTGTATACACAGTTGATGTAAGTTCACAATGTACCAAACAACATGCACTTAGACAAACAGCAAAGAGCAATTAACCACACATAACACTCCATATCAGTGAAAAACACATTTTGCACAACAATGATAGTGCAGTAGTGTACTTTTTCACTAGTGTCAGTTGTTGTTCATGCAAAATCAAGCAGGACATACTCCAAAACTCACAAGCCAAGAACACTAGACTTAGGTTTGTGATATTAATTGTATAGATCATCTGTATACATATTAGGATCATGTAATACATAACATCTGGGACACCACATACATCGAGAGTATTACAATGCAATATATGTACACTAATGCCACATGGTGAACACAGTCATGTTGTCATGTCTGCATTCCACAAACAATTACATGCACAAACCATTTACAATGTAGAAGTTTTATATAATGCTGTTGTACACTTAAGTGTAGCACACAAAGATGTCCTTTAAACTCACATATCAGAGCAAAGCTTCTGTAGACTGTTTTAGGTTAGAGTGTTGTAATTCCTCTGGAAATGTAGTATCCACAACTTCAAACACACACACCCTTTCCAACTGCACATCACTCAGATTGCACACTGGGTCACACTGTCTTGTAATGCAGTATCTAGGTGTAATCTGTACTTGAAATGCACCTGAGATGCATATTGACTGATATAAACCTTAAAGACAGAAATGGCGTAGGCTTTTTCCTGTTGGCATTAGCCTCCCAATCAGTGTGTCATGGGCCTCTCAAGGTTAGGTCATCATGGGAGTGTATACGTTTCAGTTTGATGCCCCTTTCACAAAAAATCTGCTGCATCCAGACATGGAATTTCGGAAACTCACAACATTGTCAAAAGTGTTTGCGCCGCCGAACCATTTTTCAAAGGTTGAGGTAGATGGTTCTGAACCGAATTAGACACAGCCATAGGTTGTTAGTTGTTGGTGACAGTTGCGTATCTATGATTGAGTCCACCTCGCTTGTAAACTGATGTGGTAAACTCCTATTAGTCATGTATCAAAGTTACTCGTGGACTGCAGATATTTTGTGAACCGGGCAGTAGGAGTGGTTTCAACAAGCAAGGGAGTTCTGAAAATGCGGCCAAAGCAGACCTATTGCTTTGGCCACCCAGACTGAAGACCTCCTATGCATTCTAGATATAAGTCATGCGGTTTCCTAGAGAGTTCACTTGCGTTCACTAACTGCAATGTTTAGGATCTTCCCATCTCTCTGCTGCTGTCCACATCCTCTGGGAGCTGCAATATCTCACTGTGCAGGGTGCAAGAACTCAAGATGCTCATCGACACGATCTTCCCCTGTACAGGCAGCTATATGGCACACCAGAGGAACAGGTGAATAATGATCAGGCAGCATTGTTAGTTTCATTGTACAATAACCATGCACATCTGGCATTAGTAATCACTGAGACAGCCATCTAAATCGGTTTCTAAACATTGAAAGCCTGTATGTAACTGTTATGGACAAGTGCATTGCTGTAGATGTGTATGTGCTGATTGTAACATTATATTACTGTTCTCATGGGGAAGAGTCCTTTTTAAAATTGCATTTACCCCTGAAGAAGGGCGTTCAGCCCAAAATGCATTGGGTTTATAGTTGCACAAGCAACCAGGATACATTGTTGATTCCATCGTGCTGCTTGATAAAGCCTGAATGGGCATGTATGCAGCATTTGAAGCTTGGAATCATGTTGCCTCCATTCTGAATTGTGAAAGTTTGAAGAATATGGAATAAATATGAATTACATGAAGAAAAAACAAAGCACAGTTTTCATTAAATTTATTTACGCTGTGCAGCTTGTGACTGGAGCGAAATACTGTTCCAGCCCAATTTGAAACTTTAGAAGAGTCCTCATTGACCACAGGTGAAGTGCTGATAATACCACTATGCTAACTTTTCCATGGTTTAGGCGAGCTGTTCATGACCTATGTGTACAAGTATTTGTATATGTACATGTTGCATGTGAACTAAGGGCCTGTCACCATGTCATCCTTGCAGGTCAACTCCAGTCAAAAGGTCTACCTGTGGAAACCATCATCCGAAAAAGGTGCTACATGGGGGGTCACATGTCTATGTAGTGCCCACTGCAGGAAACGGTGGCAGGACTTGAAAGGCTGGACCAGAAGATTGCAAGAGTCAAGCTGGGGCTGTCACCTCCAGGTAGGAGGGGTGCACGCCGCACTCTGACCCCACTAATGCTACGTGTCCTGGCAGTGGCCTATCCAGACCTAGATGGGCAGTTGAGAGCCATGCAGCAGCAAGGAGGGCGCAAGTTATTGCCTTGATGCACATCATAATAACCCATGCATATGCATTTGAGCCTGGGTTTCACTTTTTAGATCAGGAGTCGCACACACCCCCTGATTAGTGTTAAAAGATGCATATGCAAAAAAAATTGTAGATGCATGGTTACATCCCTTTCATCTGGGACATGTGAAGCTAAAATAGTCAGGGTATTGCCAGTAGTGCCATTCTATTGTAATATGAACCCATGAGAACACCGTGTGCAAGGAGATAACCTTCAGTTCTTTTGTTAATGCTCAACATGGGTCAGCACATTTATCAATATTTGGCTTGTCTCTATGTGGCCACAACAACGATGTAAAGTAAATTGATGTTGGATCACTTAACTGTGAAATGCTGTGCTATATATACATCAAGGTAGCAGATAATGTCTATGTTGAGGGCTTGGTGAGTAGTGATTGTTCAGTGTGCCATTGTTAGGTCCCAGCACTGGTGCTCTGTGTATTCTAATGTATCCGATGGCCAAATGATAATTCTGGTTACTCATATCACATTTCACACTGGCCATTCCCATGATTGAGTGTCCGATTTCAACATATGGTGGCTAACAAAGTAGGTCTTTGGTGGAAACAGAGTTTTAAGTAAAGGGATAATGAAAAAATCACATTCCCAAAGGTTTGTATGCATGTAAATGCTCTTTATTGGTCATACATTATGCTTTGTAAACCATGGTTTAGTTGCATTACTGGTAAATTTAGAAATGTCACATGACCATCATTTCGAAGTACCTGATATATTGAGATGAAAAGCAATAACACCTAAGCTAAAAAATTTGTGCATGATGCAGGGAATAACAGAGGGATATGCTAAATTGGCCATTTAAAATGTGGACATCTGCAGTATTGAAACAACGGTAAGAAATGTTGAAAACACGTTTTCAAGTAAGATGTTCAGTACTACTGTTTTGTACAGACAATGCATCAATAAATCAATCAATCATAGCATTTGTAGAGCGCACTACATACCCGTGAGGGTCTCAAGGCGCTGAGGCGGGGGGGGGGTGCTGCTACTGCTCGAAGAGCCAGGTCTTCAGGAGTCTTCTGAAGGTCAGCAGGTCTTGGGTCTGCTGTAGGCGGATGGGGAGGGTGTTCCAGGTTTTGGCGGCGAGGTGGGAGAAGGTTCTGCCGCTGGAGGTCGCTCTTCGGATGCGGGGTATTGTGGCAAGGGCGAGGTCGGCGAAGCGAAGCTGGCGGGCGGGGGTGTAGAGGCTGAGTCGTCTGTTGAGGTACGCAGGTCCGGTGTTGTGCAGTGCCTTGTGTGCATGGGTGAGGAGCTTGAAGGTTATCCTCTTGTTGACGGGGAGCCAGTGCAGGATTCTCAGATGAGGGGTGATGTGGCTGCGGCGAGGGATGTCGAGGATCAGGCGTGCAGTGGTGTTCTGGATGCGTTGCAGCCGTTTCAGGATTTTTTTTTTTTTTTTTTATAAAGCGTCAGAATCGACCCCCAAAGGGGTATCTCTGCGCTCGGGACGGGCCACCTGTGAAAAAGGCTATCTGCTAGAAATCAGAGGCGGAAGAGGAAGGTCTCTCTTGAGCTGTTTCCTGAAATGGGAATGTTCCGTGCACTGTCTGAGTTGCACAGGAAGCTTGTTCCAGTAACAGGGGCCTAGATAAGAAAGAGCCTTCCCACCTTGTCTGGACCGTTTAATTCTAGGCACTTCGAGGAAGGATTTGGATCCTGAGCGGAGAGACCGCCGAGGTGTATAGGGGATAAATTTCTCCGCAAGGTAGCTAGGGCCAGAATTGGACAAGGCCTTATGTATGGTACAGCAGATTTTAAACTGTACTCGTTCCCGTATTGGGAGCCAGTGGAGCTGAAAGAGCAGAGGCCGGGAGGCTGTCCTAGGCGGTGTGTTCAGGATCAGACGTGCCACCGTGTTCTGGACAACCTGCAATCTGTTAAGAGCAGCCTCGTTAGCAGACAACAGTAGGCTGTTACAATAATCCAGGCGACTTAAAATAAGCGCCTGGGTTAACGTCTTCCTAGATGAGTCGGGGAGCAAGGGAAGGATGCGACGCAGTAGGCCCAACACATGAAAACAAGAGCCTGCTATCTGTGCAGCATGCTCCTTCATGGTGAGGGTCTGCTCCAGGCGGACACCTAAGTTTTTTACACAGGTCTTAGGAACGGGGGGGGTGCCCAAGTCTGTGGGCCACCAATTAGGGGTCCACAGTAGTTGAGCTTCCCCGAAGAGCATGATCTCCGTCTTTCCCACATTGCACTGAAGAAAGTTACTCCTCATCCACTGTGAGATACTTCTCATTCCCAGAGAGAAAGCGGCCTGCACTGAAGGGGTGAATTTTGCAAAAGGAAAGAGCAACTGGGTATCGTCAGCATAGGAGACGGGGATAAACCCGCTACTCCTTAACAGTTTGGCAGAGGCTCCAGCGTAGAGGGCGTTTCCGTAGTCCAGCCTGCTGCTGACGAGGGCCTGGGTGACCGTTCTTCTCGTTTCGGTGGGGATCCACTTGTAGATCTTGCGGAGCACGCGGAGGGTGTTGAAGCAGGTGGAAGAGACGGCGTTGACCTGCTTAGTCATGGAGAGGGTGGAGTCGAGGATGACTCCTAGGTTGCGTGCGTGGTCGGTGGGTATTGGGGTTGCTCCCAGTGCGGTCGGCCACCAGGAGTCGTCCCAGGCTGAGGGGGTGGATCCGAGGATGAGGACCTCCATCTTGTCAGAGTTCAGCTTCAGTCGGCTGTTCCTCATCCATTCGGCGACGGCCTTCATTCCTTCATGGAGGTTTGTTTTGGGGGTGTGGGGGTCTTTGGTGAGGGAGAGAATCAGCTGGGTGTCATTGGCGTAAGAGATGATGTTGAGGTTGTGCAGTCGGGCGATGTGGGCGAGTGGTGCCATGTAGATGTTGAACAGCGTTGGGCTGAGGGATGAGCCTTGGGGTATGCCGCAGATGATCTCGGTGGCCTCGGAGCGGAAGGGGGGGAGGCGGATGCTCTGTGTTCTGCCGGAGAGGAAGGAGGTGGTCCAGTCCAGGGCCTTCTCTTGGATTCTGGCGTCGTGGAGGCGTGTGCGTAGTGTGTGGTGGCATACTGTGTCGAAGGCGGCTGACAGGTCCAGGAGGATGAGGGCCGCGGTCTCTCCTTTGTCTAGCAGGGTCCTGATGTCATTGGTGGCGGCAATGAGGGCAGTTTCGGTGCTGTGGTTGCTGTGAAACCCGGACTGGGACGGGTCCAGGATGCTGTTCTCCTCGAGGTAGCGGGTCAGTTGTTTGTTGACGGTCTTCTCGATGACCTTCGCCGGGAACGGGAGTAGGGAGATGGGCCGGAAGTTCTTGAGGTCCTTGGGGTCCGCCTTGGGTTTCTTGAGTAAGGCGTTGATCTCGGCGTGCTTCCAGCTATCCGGGAAGGTTGCTGTCTCGAAGGAGATGTTGATGGCTTTCCGGAGATGGGGTGCGATGGTGGTGCTGGCTTTGTTGAAGATGTGGTGTGGGCATGGGTCTGACGGAGATCCGGAGTGGATGGTGTTCATGATCTTGATGGTGTCGTCGTCGTTTATGTTGGTCCAGGAGAGCAGGCGGTTGGTGCGGATGTTGGTCATGGGGGCGGGGATCTCAGTGGTTGTCGGGGTGATCATGGTGTTGAAGCTGTCGTGGATGTCAGCGATCTTGCGATGGAAGAAGGCGGCCAACGACTTGCATAGGTCTTCCGCAGGTGGGATGTCGTTGGTGTTGGAGCTGGGGTTAGAGAGTTCCTTCACGATGTTGAAGAGCTCTTTGCTGTTGTGTGCGTTGTTGTCTAGGCGGTCTTTGAAGGAGGCCCTTTTGGCGGATCTGATGAGGTGATGGTGTCTGCGGGTGGCGTTCTTGTGGGCTCCGTAGCTGTCCGGTGTTTGTTCGCGGTGCCAGTTCTTCTCTAGCTTTCGGCAGGTTTGCTTGGAGGCCCGGAGGTCTTCAGTGAACTAGCTGGCTTTCTTGCTGGTGTGGCTGTTGGGGGGTTTCTTGAGCGGTGCGAGGGTGTTGGCGCAGTCGTCGATCCACTGTCTGAGGTTGCGGGCGGCGGGGTCGGTGGGGTTGGCTGGTGGGCACCGGGCTAGGGTGGTGGTTAGCTGGTCTTCGGTGACTTTGCTCCAGCAGCGGCGAGGCATCTGTTGGGTGCAGTGGTGCGTGGTGGCTTTCTGGAAAGTGAAGTGGATGCAGCGATGGTCGGTCCAGTGACGTTCGGTGGTGTGACTGAAGGTGACGTGGGAGCTTGCGGAGAAGATGGGGTCAAGCGTGTGGCCGGCGGAGTGGGTGGGAGTTGTGACGAGTTATCTGAGTCCGAAGTTGGCGAGGTTGTCGATCAGGGTGGTAGAGTTGGTGTCGTTGTTGTTCTCGAGGTGGAAGTTCAGGTCCCCGAGGAGGATGTAGTCCGTGGAGGCGAGGGCGTGAGGGCTGACGAAGTCGGTGATGGAGTCGCTGAACTGTGGTCGAGGTCTGGGGGGTCTGTAGATGAGGGTTCCTCTGAGGGTGGTGTTGGGGTCGGTGTGGATCTGGAAGTGCAGGTGTTTGGCGGTGCTGAGGGTGTCGTCATTGTTGGTCGAGACTCTGAGAGTGTTCCTGTGGACGATGGCGATTCCTCCTCCTACTCCGTTTGTGCGCTCCCTGCGGGAGATCTTGTAGCCTTCCGGGATGGCAATGGCGATGTCGGGTGCCGAGGAGGGGTTCAGCCAGGTCTCCATCAGGAATGCGACATCAGGGGAGGTTGAGTCGAGTAGGTCCCAGAGTTCGACGGCGTGTTTGCGGGCGGAGCAGGTGTTGAGAAGAATGCAACTGAGGTGGTTGGGTTTGTTCCTGGTCGGCGGGTTGGCGGGCTGGGTGCTGGTGAAGCTGCAGTTCCGGCAGGAGAATGGTCCTTGGGTGCTCTTCGGGGCGGCCAGGAAGCAGGTGCGTGATCGTCGTCCGGTGTTGAGTGCTTGGAGGGTGCTGGAGTCGTAGCAGAGCCGGGCATCATGGCGGGCGCGGGGACCAGGGGTTCTGGTGCTGGGCGTGGTCCAGGCGCGGACGGGCGCAGACGGGCACGCCCGCTGCGCAGCGGCCGACATATATGGGGAGGTGGGAGGGAGGAGCAGCTGGGAGGCGGGAGGCAGGGCAGGGGCAGCGAATGGGCGGTCAGGGGGGTGGGGCCACAGGGGATGCAGCGGCTGGAGCGGGAGCGGTGAGGGGCAACGAGGGGAACAGAAGGCAAAAATGGTCTCAAAAACACGGGGGCAATGAGGGGTACAGAAGGCAAAAATGGGCACAGAAGGCACAGAAATACAGGGGCAACGAGGGGAACAGAAGGCAAAACGGGCTCAAAAACACGGGGGCAACGAGGGGTACAGAAGGCAAAAATGGGCACAGAAGGCACAGAAATACAGGGGCAACGAGGGGAACAGAAGGCAAAACGGGCTCAGAAACACGGGGGCAATGAGGGGAACAGAAGGCAAAAATGGGCACAGAAGGCACAGAAATACAGGGGCAACGAGGGGAACAGAAGGCAAACAGTAAAGGCAGAAAGGCTAACAAGGATACAATAGGAGGCAAACAAGGATACAATAAGGCAGACAATAACGGCAGGCAAAGAGATACAAACCTACGGCCTACCACTGGCCATCTCACCCGGTGGTATAGTTATCCACATGAAGTATAAGGAAGATGCAGTCATTGAAATTGGCAGTGTGCTAAGCTGTGTTTACATGGCAAACGGTTTCCAATCTAAAAAACAACCAGATTCCTCTTTGTAACATTGTGCATAAATGACACAAGACTTGGGGTCAAATACCTTGCACCCTAGCTATGCCTATTTCCTATGTGTGCCCACGATAAGAGAAGCCCATGTGACACTGCAAACAACTACATCTGCTACTGGACATATGAGCAACTTCCATTTGATCTGTGTGATATAGCCCATTCCATGACTACACCAGCTTGATGTATAATAATCGAGATATGTAACCTGTAACACTAGACCTGCTGTTCCACAAGTTGTTGAATAGGGATAGAACATTGTTTCCCACATCTATAATCTAGTGTGTGACTCCTGTTCTCATTATGAGGTCTAAAGTCCCTTGGATTAGATGAGTCAAGTATGGTATGACACAAGGTCATCAGTAGTGAGAGACAATACATTAGCTGGTACATAGTTATGGTGAAGAAATTGTGAATGAGGAAGTAGAAGTTGCAGCAAACAATGTTGCTGACATTATCATGTGTGATAATTGCACAGGTCTTCTTGCTTTCAAACATGTGGAATTTACAGAATAGTATTAAGTATTTTAACCAACAAGTTCTAATAATGTTGTTGGGTGATCTTGGAAGAGTTGTGATGAAATCTATGTGGCAAGTCCATATGAACAACTCATGTGAATCATGTTACCTCTTGTTTACAGCATCAGACCAGAGCAGCGAAGGAGACAGCACCATGGGTGTTGGGGAAACAGCTAGCTACAGTGGTTCCCGTGCAGCCTGTGACCAAGAGGGAACCAGTGGCACAGAGGGTGATGGGAGCATCACTGAGGGGCTGAGTGACGTAACTTCTGTGACATCAATATCAAGCTCCAGCTCCAGTGATGACTCCCAGGTGGTGGTAGATGCCCCAGGACCTGTGTCCACCACCACCCCTACCATTTCCACCCTCTCAGCTGCTCCTCAGCCACAGGTCTGTGGCCACTCCCCTAAAAGGCTAGGTGTCTCCTTTGCACCAGGCACCTCCCCCCCTGCCTCCGTCTCCCCTGCTGCCCTGAGTGTGGAGGTCATTGACCTCCTGAGGAAGATCTCTGTGGGACAGACAGCAGTGCTGAATGTCCTTCAGGTGCATACCAATCACTTTACCCAGATGGTATCTTTCCTGGAGGGCGTTCACTCTGACTAGTCTTCCCTACAGAGATCTAATCAGGCTCTAGCCTCCACGCTGATGGCAGCATTAGCCTAAATTCAGCTTTCCCACCCCCTCCTTCCTCTTTCCCACCCACAGTCCCAATTACCCTCCCTGACCAAAGCACAAGCAAACATAAACATGCATCCACATCAACATCCACACTCAGCACACAAACACACAGACAGAAGGGCAAACACTCACAATACAGATGTCACACTCACTTATACAGATATGCCAACATACACAACACCCACTGCACCACATGTCACACATTCAGGAAAACAGGCTGACAACACACCATCACACACAGACACAACAGATACCACACCAGAACCCACAGACATGCCCCATACCTCACAACACTGCCTCCAGAGCCCCTACCCTTGCCTCTCCTTATACCCACTCTGCCCCAAAACTCCACCTCATTGCCCTTGACCTCTTCCCTACCCAAATAGACCAACCCCCTCCTAAACCTAAGAAGAAGACCCTGCTGCCCTTGCCATGCCCTTCTACATCACCCCCCCAAAAACCAACCCAGCTGCCTACAAAAAGGAAAAGTACGCCCCAATGTGCCTGGAAGAGGAAAGCTCCTTGTTTTAAAAAGTCCCCACCGCCTCCTGAAACCCAAAGTTCACCTTCCGCATCCTACACCAGTACCTCAAAAGGCAAAAAATCCAAGGGTAAAAAACCACCACCCCTCCCTATTCCCTTCTAAACCGTTCACAGTTAAAACATAAACAAGATCATGAAGCCCAGCCCACCGAACGCTCCAACTAGCACTCCCACTGACACTGTCCCATCCCTTCCATCTAGCCCTCCCACTGACGTTGTCCCATCCTCCTCCTGATTAGGCCTGGGCGGTGAACTTCACTCCGTTCGCGGAGTTCGCAGAGTTTTCTGCACTCCGCGGAGCTTGCGGAGTGCAGAAAACTCTGCTTTGCCATGTGCAGTGGAGTTTTTTACCTGCTCGCGATCACGAGCGGTAAGTTTGCGATCGCGAATGGTAAGTTCGCGAGCGCGAGCTGCCGCTCGGGTAGAATTTCTACCCGAGCGGCAGGAATACCAGCACAAACTGCAGTTCGCACTGCACTCCGCCACTCGCGTAACTTCGCGGATCTTTTTTGTAACTTCGCGGAGTTCCACGTAGCAAAACTCCGCGAACTACGCCCAGGGTTACTCCTGATACCATCCCTCCCAAAGACCAACCTAGTCCACCATAGTCTTGTCATTTTGGTACCTAGTCTGCCCCCTAGATGTCCCTCCCGGGGGAGGTGTCCCTTTGCAGGACAAGTGTAGACAAGTGTTTTTGGTCAAAACGTTGGTGGCCCACATTGCAAAGATATTTGGACTGGCCATTGGCCTTTGATTTATTGAGAGCATCATGTATGCTGAATGAAGCATGTTTTCATTTTCTTTTGGTATTCCTGTTTCCAAAAAATTGTATTGTTGTTACTGTCATTTATGTGTAATTTGTGATGTAAGTATACAATGATGTTAGTAATGTATGACATGAATTGCATATGGTCCATGGAGTATGAGCACTCTGTTATGATGTAGTTTAGATTTGTGTACCTACATTGGCTGGGTGTCAATGTCCACACTGGGTTTGTCTAGGAGTGTGGCCTGAAGTCACAATCCTTTGCATTGTAAATTCGATTTCCTCATAGTTTCTGTTTACAAATCTCAACATAGTGCAAGTGTGGCAAAGTACAATAGTGTTGGAGAAGCATGCTGCATATGTATGTAATGAGTTGAAAGACAACTGTCTTATCAACACACCTGGATGCTTATGGACTCTGCCTACATGGTAGTGACTTTAGCCACCTATATGTATACAGAGTAATGGGACAATGGATGTATGCGACTTAATAGTGGTGGACCAACGTCTGTGCCTTCAAAAGACCTGGTTACGTAGTTTCAATGACAACATTGCCACAGGTGGCTGCTACTTTATGCCAATAGACTTCCAAGGCATTTGACCCATATTATGCATGTCTTGTGCCTATGGTGTGAGGTAGGTATGCTTCTGACAGTGTCCTGGCCCTGTTGGCTTCCAGGACTCCCCTTTAATTAGATATTCTTGTTAGGCAAGGTGTCTATGGTCTGTATCCTCCAGTGCAGTCAAATGTTGATGTTAGTCATTGCATTGATATCATGTGGATTGTGTATATGGGTCCATGACATGGCTCAGTGAGTTACACTGTGTTTCTGTCCCTACAAAGACACTATTGTTGTATGTGTTAGTTGCATGTGGACCCAGAGTATGATACATCAATGGTTGGCACACAATTTGAATGCTAGTTATGACATGGTGGGATTGTAAAGTTGTACAGTATATTGTGTTGTAATGTACCTATCATTCTGGGTGTATGCCACAGTTAGAGTGTGAGAGTCTGGGCATTTACCTAATCTGTGAACTGGACATAGGCACACATCATGCTTATGTGATGTTCCTTTAGAATCTTTTTTGGTGCGCACATGGCCCTGTGTTTGCTCCTACAACATGAAATATGAGCCACTATACTATAGAAGGGTAACCAGCATGATAGGGAATGTATGGCCCATCCAAGGGTCATGTTAGTTGTTATGTGTTGGTCAAGCTTTTCAATGAGTGTTTGTGAGATAAGTGAAGTTGAGTGTGTCTATCTGCCCAGAGAGGATGTGTGACATGCAATCTGTGACCAAGACACAAGGCATAGGACTTCTGGGTTGTGGTTTAGTGGATTAGTCTATTGTTTTTTTCATTGTGGCATGGTTTATGTTGTTTCTCACAACATCATATTGGGTATTTTAGTTTGACAAGGGTTTTGTTGTGGAGAGTCATAGGGATGTGTATCATGAATATGTGGCTACCTTTTTCCACCAACTGAGCAACTTAATAGTGTATTTCACATATAGGCACAAGTTCTAAATGTTGTACTTTCAGGCATATGCTGATTCTGGGATTGGATATTACACACCAAACATTGTAACTAAGATGCCTGTTTGTGTTTGGCAAAGGCTGTGATAGTCATATCAGTTATGTGACACACATGTGACTTTGTTCCATAGGGATTTGTAGTTGTCACAATACTGACAGGAGTAGATTGTGCTTGTTGTGTCCAAGGTATTTCATCTACTTGTTCTGGGCCACTGATGGGTGCTGCATGGGCTAAGTGTGTTAATTTTCTTTCATCATTTAGCTGAGCTCTATTTATTTCAAAAGGTATTTATATGAGCATTAAATTCACATGTTCGTAATGCCGGGCAATGTCAAATCCTATTAGTATTTTAGGAGTGATCTATATTTGTCAGTGCTTGGTCATCAAATGCCCTTCTAGCCCCCTCATGTGATACAGCTGAAGGTACACCTTTTGCGCGTGACACAGCACAGAAACCCACTCCTTCTTGGCTCAGTTTAGGCAAGCAGATGGAACCTCAGTCTTTGTTAACAGCCGAAGTGTAGAGGATATTGAGTTCAGAGTGGATGCTATATGCTAGTCCGGGCTGGCACTGGCCGTGGACAGCTGCCCAGGCCCTCACAAATGCTAATGACTACAGGGCCCAGCAACAGAGTACTGTCTTTAGGAGGCCATCAGTGTTACAAGCTACAGGTGGTCAGCCCCTCCCTTGATTTTTGCAGCCATGGTGCCGCAATGTGAGGCACAATTAACGCACAATACCCCTGACCTGGGCCCCTTAGGAATGGACTGAAATGGTAAAATATTTGGCACAAACACCCTGTCGGATACAAACTGTAATGAGTTTGTTTAATTTTAGTTCATTTTTCTGACAGACTTGTCTTGCTGTCACCCCTCCTTCTGCTAATGCATCTGCATAATGACAGCGAATAGCCACAGCACTTGAGGGTGCTATGGATGAGACCTGCCCCTGCCTGAATGTAAAGCAGGGGATCCTATGGGACACCCAAGAAACTAAATTCTAACAACCATTCTGCCATCATATCACAATGGGCACTGCACACCAGGTATGACGGCAAAGGGAGAAGAGTGGAGAATGGATGGGAGTGGCTTTTTGTGAACAGTATTTTAATAAGAATTTTTTGTTTGTACAAGCAAGGAATATACTAATTTACACACCCAACATTTGGAGCTGAGCATATGATAGCTGTGTATTTAGTAATTTGTGTATTGGAAATAAAAAAAGAGGGTTGAGAAATGCTTGATGCTGGCACTGATCAAACAGAGATGGACTTGAAGGGTTGTTAATGCAAGTGTATTAACCTGTGCTACATGTGGACTGTTAGTCCACAGAAGTGTTGGGGGTTTGTCTGCTATGCAGGGGCTGCAGGGGCCTGTGTTACACCCATGTGATAAATTGAAAGACAAAGGAAGAGGTAGGGGTAGAACTGTGAAGCATAGCAGCACATGTTGGGGGAGAGGTAAGTGTTTGAGGGGCAGAGCTAGGTAAATGAGGGTAGAGGTGAGAGAGACCTGTGATAACATTTTGAGCATGGAGTGGAGAGTCAGATGTAAAGGGGGCTGAACCAGTAAAAATAGGATGAGATTGAAAGGAAGAAGTAAAGGTCAAAGGCAGTGCTTGCATAGGATATGTAAAGTATTCTTATTATTGAAATGTGGATTGGAGGAAATATTGGGGTGTGGATATCAGAGTGTCGGACCTGGAAAAACTGGTAAAAGCCTGGGCGAGGTATGCTAGGAAGAGGTAGATGTGAAAGAGGTAGAACCAGTCAGACAAGGTTAGAGGCTAGCAAAAGATGAGACATGAAGTATGTAGCACTACGGCAAAAGGTGGATGTGATAGAGGTAGATTCAGTGAGAAAGGTAGTTGTTAATATGAGAATTTATTAGAGGTATGGATCATGGAACTGAGATGTGGTTGTATGAGAGCCACAGTGGACAAGGTAACAGGTTGTTGGGGAAAAAAGTGGATAGGTGGATGTCAAGGGGATATACCAGCTGTGGAATTTAGGATGCTGGATGGAGAGAAGAGAGGTGTTGGCCAGTAGATGGATGGTGTGTTTAAATATATGGATACTCTAGTTTCTCAAATGACTATTAGTGGGCCTTAATCAGAGTAGAGTGGGTGAATGGTGTGAGGCTAATGAATAATGCCAGATTCCGTGAGCAATGTAAGGGTTAGGGTGACAGATGTGGTGAAGTATTAAGAGTGAATGTAAGAGGTGGATATAAGAGTGCACCTTAGGAAAATTGAGTGCAACAAAGCCGGTGGAAAGGGCAGAGATGTGGATGAGAGGGGCACATTACACATGACAAAGTTAGCAGCTGCCGAGGAGGTGATAAGTACAGTACATTGAGAGTACAGCATGAAAGGGAAAGGTGTTGTGTTCATAGAGGTGAAGAGTAGTGCAGGGAATGTGGGTGTGGATGTAAGAGAGAAAGGACTAGAATGAGAAGGTGCGAGTCTGGGTGGAATGGTAAGAGTTCAATGGTGCAGCATAGAGGCAAGAGATGGATTTAAGAATGACAGTACCTGCGGGTAATTGTAAGGAGCTTGTGGATGAAGGAGAGGTTGAGAGATGACGATGTAGTTTGAGGTGGATGTAAGAGGGGTCAAACCAGCAAAAGTAGGAAATAGACAGGCCAAGAGGTAATGTGGAAAGGTTTGCAGGGAGAGGAGAGGTAGATGTGAGTATGCAAAATCTGTTGCCAGATGAAATTAAGAGATGTAGTTAAAGATCACTGCTGCTTGCTGTCCGCCACTGATTTTTCAGTTCATATTGTAGAAATGGTCGCTAGGAGACCACAAGCATAAGCAATACCTATTAGCGTCACAGGGCATGTTCCCCCATGCATGCCTTGGCAGAGTTGTGCGTGAGCATAACTGCTAAATTTGCCTTTGTAGGTAGATTTTTTCACTGTTTGGGCTGAATTCCCCTTGGATACTGCCCTGGGATGGAGGTATTGAGGATTCATGTTTTGTTGCCTGATGCAGATCCATTGAGTAGCAGCCCATTGATTAGGGTCGATAGCCCACCAAGGAAAGACTCCAGGATGTGTGTTGCTGGCCTGCCTTGGAGGAGACTACTCCCGAAACCCCTCCCCACACTTCCCAGTACACTACACACACATGGGTACCATTGGCATTATGACTTGGAAGGTCAGAGGTATGGGGACGACAAGGAAGAGACACACATTCAAACAATATATCAGGAGGCCCGGGGCACAAATAGCACTGCTACAAAAGACCCATTGGGGCTGGAGACCCAATTGCAAAAGGATTTGCAGAGTCAGTGTTTTAGCACTGTCTTCTCCGGTTTTGCAAGGGGAGCCCTTGTGTGGTCAGTCCAGGGGTCCCATTTAGGCCATTAGATAGACCCAGAAGGGCAATATGTCTTTGTGGAGGGGCTCCTTGACAGTGGGGCAATATTATTGGACAGTGTTTATGTGCCGAATGTGGCCCAAATTGGCCTTCCTTCTGCACCTATCCCTCGTCCTCACTAGGTGGGCGCATATCCCTTGGGTTGTGGTTGGCAATTTCAATTGTGTGCAAGAGTTGCAGCTTGACAGTTCTTACCGCCCACTGCCATCCTCTCCGGTGTTGGTAGCGGCAGGGTGCCTCCAACACTGTTGGTGGATCCTACATCCGGAGAGCCAAGAGTACTACTACTCTGCAGTACACAATCTACACATTAGGATAGATAATATTTGTTATCACCACATACTACAGCCTGAGGTGCTAGATGGAGAATACCTGGGGAGGACATTCTCGGGCTGTAACCCTATGCACAGACACATTGGGTGTTGGGTAGCACAACCCCCAGTCCACACATGGTACCTGCAGCCTACGTTGTTGTTACCCCATGCATTTCTGGAATAACTGATTGTAACCATCTCCAATTGTTTCACTGCCAACTGGGATGCAGCCACTTCTAGGTTGGTGGAGTGGGAAGCACTGAAAGCAGTACTGAGTGGTGGGTGCATAGGGCTTTAGTAGAAGCTAGGGCCAATATCCACAGGGCTTTGATGAAAACGGAGGCCCCACTAGGTCAGCAGGAGACTGCGGTCCGGTTGCAGCCTGGGATGTTACCCACACTGATGAATAGTCAAACACACCACACCCATCTCATTGAGCAACTGCGTTGGATTGATTTTCAAACATAAGCTAAGATGCACATGGAGGGAGATAAGTCTGGGCAACTCCTGACCTGCCTCCTCTGTGGCGTAACGCCAACCCAGCACATTACAATGATTAGGGATAACCAGAAACAGATGTACACTAGTCAGGAAGCAATCCCGCAATCCATGCAAGACTCTTTGTTGGGATCACTGGTAAAACCCAACAGTTACCTGATGGAACAGACATCCTACCATCCATTGCCCATGCTAGGTATGGATTATAAAAACCTTAGTAAGGTAGTGGCGCTCCGCCTGCTGGTACACATGCTGCATCTAGTGCATAGGGTCCAAAATGGTTTTATTCATGATAGATCCACCACGCTTAATATTCAGAGGCTAAATAGGGTGATGGGGCTGTCCCGGGGCGGTGGCCCTACGTAGCCTGTCTAATGCTGGACTTAGAGAAGGCATTCAATAACGTTGATTGGGAATACTTGTTTACCACTCTGCCAAAACTGGGCATTGAGGGGCAGTTGCAACAAGACATATGGCTTTTTTATACTGAGCCGTCTGCCCGAGTCAGGTTTGGAAAATACATATCACACACTTTTACAGTTAGCAGGGGCACTCATCAGGGCTGTCCCCTTTCCCCACTGCCCTTTGCCCTGGCAATGGAGCCTCTGGACCAGCAGCTTTGTTGGGGGTGAAGCATGGGGAGTTCCACTAGGCGTGGAGGTTCATATAGTATCCAGACGACATGCTTCTCTATATTCGGTATACCCGCAGGGGAATTCCAGATATTTCGGAGATACTAGCAGATTTGTTTGAGTGTGTTGAGTTTGGATGTTAACTGGGCCAATTCTTATGGTTTTCTCCTCTGTGTGGACTATCCTCCACAAGAGGTTATGGTGGGAGACCAGAGGGTGAGGTGGGAGCTTCAGGTGTTTCGGTACTTAGGGATCTGTAACTATCATGATGCAAACAATCTCATTGTGGAAATCTGACCAGGGCCATATCCTCCTTACGTCCACAGATGGCTTTTTGGATGTATATCACTTTCCAAGATGATAATGCTCCCAGCATCTTGTATTTTTTCCATCACCTAGTGGTGGCTGTGCCTCGTGCCACCTTCACAGAGCTGGACACCATGCTAGGAGGGTTCATCTGGAATAGGGGCAGGAGAAGTGTGGCACTGCAGAGGCTGCAGTTGCCGGTGGGAAAGGGTGTCCTGGGTGTGCCACTTTTTGAAAAATTTTAGGTGGTAGCACTGCTGCAATGTCGGCGTGATGGTTGGCTGGGAGACAGTTGGACAAAGTGGGCAGGTTACCATCATGCAGGGCACAGGAAATGGCAGGATCGATGTTGCTCCCCCGTGGAGCTGACAGCCTGGAGTAAGTGGCATATTGGAGCTATGAGAAAGGCCTAAGGCTACTGCTGGGCATGCTCTTATACTCTCCAGCTATTAGTCTGCACTTCATCCCACTGTTCCATACAAGCATTGGTAGTGAAGGACTGTTGGCATGGAGAGACATGGTATGGCCTCAGTGGGGGACCTACTCAGGGACCAGGAGCTCATACCCTTTGGCCAGTTGCAGGAAGATCATGACATTTCGGTGGGACATTTCTTGGTGCATTGAACACTAACACCTGTGGAGAGTCACAGACACTGAACTGGAGCATCACCCCTTAACCCATGCCCTGCACGTCATGGGTGCAGGTCGGAAGCTGGTGACCTTGTTCATAAATGCCTTGGCGCACACAGTGACTGACCCTCTATTGCCCATTTGCTGGCTATGGGACACTGATATAGGATGAACCCTCATGCCCAAGGAGTGGAAATACACTATACACTACCCATGTAAAGTATTTTGTGATACCAAACTCTAGTACATTCAATTCAACATTCTGCACAGGGCATATCTCACCCCAGCTGTCCTACACAGAACGTTTGTGTCCTCCCCTCTCCCCCCACGATGTCATGCACCTATTTTGGATTTAATACATATGTTCTCAGCATGGCTGGATGCAGCACACCTGTGGTCCAGAGTCACAGATGTACTTGCCACAGTGGCAGGTTGTGCCAACCTCCTTCCATTGGAGGGGACGCTGCTAATGATATTCAGGCGGAAGAGGGCCAAAAAGGTATCCAATTGAATGATAGTTTGGGCAATGCTCATAGCACGCCAGTCAATTTCTATGCATTGGAAGACCACTGCACTCCCAACACTATAACACTTCCAAGTGGTGTAGGGCTGAATCAACCACACTGTGCAGGGAGGAAGTCATGGGCCTCCACAGGATTGCAATTGCTGACCTGTAGTACAAGAGCCACTGGATGGGTGAAAGACTTTAAAGCCCCAGGCTCACAGGCACGTAGTCATAGATAACCCTGGGTGGAGCTTGCATAGTAGTACTCCGCGGAATTTCACGGAGTTACTAGAAAACTCTGTGAAATTCCGCAGAGTTCCATGGCTGGTGGAGTCACTCATTGCCCCCCTGTGCCCCCCACAACCCCCTGTGAAAACTCCTGGTCCTCCCTCCTGCTAAACCCCTGGCCCCCCCTCGCTCCCCCTGCCGCTCCCGCTAAACCCTCCACCTCCCCTCCCGCGTATTAAGACCTGCTGGCCGGGAGACTTACCTTCTTCCTCCCAAATCGGTGTCCTGCCTGCTCCTACTGCTGCTGGGATTTGATAGGGTCAGGCATGCCTTCACGCAGTACACCATGCGCACTGCAGTTCTTCCTGTTAATTAATTGTACCGGAGCAGAGCAGCAGAAGGCGAGTGGAGCAGGCAGGACACCAATTTGGGACTGGAGGAAGGTAAGTCTTACTCCGCTGCGCTGCAATTGCGGAGTTTTGGAAAACTTCACACTCCAAACGTAGTGCTCAGTTTTAAAACTCCACAAACTTCACTGGCGGAGTGGAGTTATCCACCCAGCCTTAGTCTTAGATCTATCAGAGGTGGTCCTGACATGTCTAGATAAAGCTGCTGCTCTGTCATGTGAGGCAGACTGGCTGCCTGACATCTCCTCCTTTGATCACAGGCAGGGGGGTCTTGGACTCCACGTATGCTAAAATGGCAACTGTTAACAATGGCTGTTGTACTAGAGGCCACAGTATCACCCCCCATGTCTGGACTGTGAGGCATCTGGGATGCTGACCATCTAAATGCCCAGGATCCCTCTGTGATCAGCGTTCTTGTTACGGTTATCGAGTTTTTTTATTTAATCAGTATTGAACCATATGCTCCCGTTGAGGAATACTTGACTCAGTAACAAATGTGTGTATGCACGGCCGATTGGTCTGCATTTTTGCTTGATGAAAGATGATTTAAATCAGTAAAAATTGATTCAAAATAAATAATGATAAGACAAAAGTAAGAGATTGGAGGTGATGTTTAAATGTCTTGGAACTCGTGTGCAGCTACATACATTGACCCATAAGCCACCTAATGCAATTCCCTGTTTCTATATTTTCCATGTGAGACATTTTCTTTTGGATTTGGTTTTGGATCATGAACCATCCTTTATGTGCCTGCGGAAATCAAGCCTGCTCTGTGTGGACTCTTATTACTCTAGACCTTTTTGAGAAATGTAGCTCCAAGAGGGACATTTTAAGACTATGGGGCCGATTCCGATTCCGGCCGGAAAACGTACCGACCGAGTAGGAGCCGGAATACATTCCGACCGACACGTACCGGTGCAGCCCGACCCGCCAAGTACGATGAGAAGCGAGCAAAACCCGACCGACTCGTACGGAACACAAGCCGAACGACCGAGCCGCGCGGAAAACTGCAATCCGGCCGGAAAAACACGCGATTCGAACCGACCGACTCGCACCCGGAACAATACCGAACGAGACGTACCCGCGGACTCCCACCCGCCAAGTACGATGCAAGGCGTGGAAAACACGACCGAGTCGCACGGAGGACAAGCCGTACGACCGACACACATACAAAACTGCGAGGCGAAGCAACCCAAAACACTGCGACCGACGCGTACGCAGCATAGAAAACAGCACAAACACAGCGTGAACGAAACGGATAAGCCCGTACGAGACAACTGCAGGGTCCGACTCGGTCACAAGAACGTCTCCTACATGCACGAAAAGTACAAAGGGAAAATGCACAAAAAAGGCCAAACAAGCAATTACAAAGCCAATAAATACTGGGGGAGGGGCAGGGAACAAAGACACACCCACAACTCCACCCATATAAAGGACACAAATCCCTACCATGATCCTTTGCAAATTCAAATTACCTGCCAGCACTCAACAGACAGCAACCACACACCCACAGCTCATCCATCACACAAGCCACACACCATCAGCACCACAACAAATAGAAACCTCACATACACCTAGCAAAACACACACTCACACACCTTCACCTGCACACCAACACACACATCACTCACCATCACCACCCATCACCATGCCCCCAAAGAAGAATCACAAGTTCCTAGATAGTGAATTGGAAGTCCTGGTAGATGAGATCCTCAGGGTAGAGCCACAGCTCTTTGGTACACTGGTCCAACAGACACCCATGTCACAGAAAACAAAGATGTGGGAGAGGATCGTTGACAGGGTGAACGCACAATCACCATGTTTGTGCACAAAGACAGACATCCAGAACAGGTGGTATGACATGCGCAGGAGGGTCAAGGAGCTGTTGAAGAAGGACTACATCTTGAGCCAACACACCGGCAGTGGCCCTCCTGCCAAGCCAGTATACCTCAGGCCCTGGGAGGAGAAGGTGCGGGCCATCCTACCACCAGTGAGTGTCTATGGACTAGAAAACATCCCAGAGCCTGGTGAGTACACAACAAATGTACACAATATTCTGCGACTACACACACACATCACTGTCAAGGGGAGAGTCAAACCATGCACTCTTAGCAAATACACAGCAACCAGAACAGAATCATCCCAAAATGTGTATGTCACTCAGAGAAACACAACATATGCCATCTCAAAGTGACATTTAACTGTGTCATCACATGTACAAACACAACTACAACTACAGCTAGGCAGTGGCACAAATATAACTGACAAACACATCCAGACAAGTAGCCACCACTACAACACCACCACACAGTGAAGCCCACTGAAAGAAAGGAAATATGTGTATGCTGGGCAAGTCAGTGTAGCCAATAGCATGATGGGAGTTGTAGGCACAGATATTGGTCACCCCCACAACTGTCCCATCATCACCACCATAAACCATGCGCACATCACAGGGAGTGGAAAAGGACTCACAAGATGGCTGACACTGGGTACTGCTGTGGGGAGCACAAGGCCCTGCTGGCAACTGTGCAACAACCAACAGCAGGACACCACTGACTGACATCCTGAAAGACAACTTGCACTCCCTGCAATGAAAGCACGTTCCATGGTGGGATATTTGGCTGGGTGGGAAGGAGGACTCACAGCACTGACCATAGTCACAAGCACCTCCCCTCACACACCCCCTCAACACAAACTCCACATAACCCACCTGGGAGAATGCAATTCCTCACATCCTAACTCAAGATCCCACAAAGAACCACCACCCTGGGTTATGCTGTGTGAAGCACAGGGACACTCCTGGGACTTTTAGCCAAACAACTGCCAGGACAACACTCCCAGCCATCCATTCAGCACAGGCATCCCACCCCACAGGGAATCAGAGTCAAAAGGAAGGAAGGATGGGCATGCTGGGAAGGGGGTGGAGGCAATAGCATGATGGGAGTTGTAGGCACAGATATTGCTCACCCTCACAATTGGCCCATCAACACCACTCTCAACCATGCTCACATCACAGGGAGTGGAAAAGGACTCACAAGATGGCTGACACTGGGTACTGCTGTGGGGAGCACAAGGCCCTGCTGGCAACTGTGCAACAACCAACAGCAGGACACCACTGACTGACATCCTGAAAGACAACTTGCACTCCCTGCAATGAAAGCACGTTCCATGGTGGGATATCTGGCTGGGTGGGAAGGAGGACTCACAGCACTGACCATAGTCACAAGCACCTCCCCTCACACACCCCCTCAACACAAACTCCACATAACCCACCTGGGAGAATGCAATGCCTCACATCCTAACTCAAGATCCCACAAAGAACCACCACCCTGGGTTATGCTGTGTGAAGCACAGGGACACTCCTGGGACTTTTAGCCAAACAACTGCCAGGACAACACTCCCAGCCATCCATTCAGCACAGGCAGCCCACCCCACAGGGAAGCAGAGTCAAAAGGAAGGAAGGATGGGCATGCTGGGAAGGGGGTGGAGGCAATAGCATGATGGGAGTTGTAGGCACAGATATTGCTCACCCTCACAATTGGCCCATCAACACCACTCTCAAGCATGCTCACATCACAGGGAGTGGAAAAGGACTCACAAGATGGCTGACACTGGGTACTGCTGTGGGGAGCACAAGGCCCTGCTGGCAACTGTGCAACAACCAACAGCAGGACACCACTGACTGACATCCTGAAAGACAACTTGTACTCCCTGCAATGAAAGCACGTTCCACGGTGGGATATCTGGCTGGGTGGGAAGGAGGACTCACAGCACTGACCATAGTCACAAGCACCACCCCTCACACACCCCCTCAACACAAACCCCACATAACCCACCTGGGAGAATGCAATGCCTCACATCCTAACTCAAGATCCTACTAAGAACCACCACCCTGGGTTATGCTGTGTGAAGCACAGGGACACTCCTGGGACTTTTAGCCAAACAACTGCCAGGACAACACTCCCAGCCATCCATTCAGCACAGGCAGCCCACCCCACAGGGAAGCAGAGTCAAAAGGAAGGAAGGATGGGCATGCTGGGAAGGGGGTGGAGGCAATAGCATGATGGGAGTTGTAGGCACAGATATTGCTCACCCTCACAATTGGCCCATCAACACCACTCTCAACCATGCTCACATCACAGGGAGTGGAAAAGGACTCACAAGATGGCTGACACTGGGTACTGCTGTGGGGAGCACAAGGCCCTGCTGGCAACTGTGCAACAACCAACAGCAGGACACCACTGACTGACATCCTGAAAGACAACTTGCACTCCCTGCAATGAAAGCACGTTCCATGGTGGGATATCTGGCTGGGTGGGAAGGAGGACTCACAGCACTGACCATAGTCACAAGCACCTCCCCTCACACACCCCCTCAACATAAACTCCACATAACCCACCTGGGAGAATGCAATGCCTCACATCCTAACTCAAGATCCCACAAAGAACCACCACCCTGGGTTATGCTGTGTGAAGCACAGGGACACTCCTGGGACTTTTAGCCAAACAACTGCCAGGACAACACTCCCAGCCATCCATTCAGCACAGGCAGCCCACCCCACAGGGAAGCAGAGTCAAAAGGAAGGAAGGATGGGCATGCTGGGAAGGGGGTGGAGGCAATAGCATGATGGGAGTTGTAGGCACAGATATTGCTCACCCTCACAATTGGCCCATCAACACCACTCTCAACCATGCTCACATCACAGGGAGTGGAAAGGACTCACAAGATGGCTGACACTGGGTACTGCTGTGGGGAGCACAAGGCCCTGCTGGTAACTGTGCAACAACCAACAGCAGGACACCACTGTCAGCCATCTTGCCATTGCTCTCACACTCACACACACTGAAGTCCACCCAAAAGCAAGTAAGTATGGGCATGCTGGGAAGTGGGGTGGAGGCAATAGCATGATGGGAGTGGTAATCACAGATATTGGTCACCCCCACAACTGTCCCATCAACACCACCCTGAACCATGCGCACATCACAGGGAGTGGAAAACAACTGACAAGATGGCTGACACTGGCTACTGCTGTGGGGAGCACAAGGCCCTGATGGCAACTGTGCACCAACCAACAGCAGGACACCACTGACTGACATCCTGAAAGACAACTTGCACTCCCTGCAATGGAAGCACGTTCCATGGTGGAATATCTGGCTGGGTGGGAAGGAGGACCGGATGTCAACCAAATACAACCAATGCAGACCATGTACACACCCCAACATTCACATAGAAATGCCCAAATAATGCAGGACAATGTGCTACACCAATATCAACCCCTGACTGTGACAACTTAGGACAATGCAATGTATAGGCCCGCTTCCAGAGGCACAGTCACAACTGTCAGGTGTGTCAACCATTGATGCCTGCAGAAACATAACATACATTGTGTGTGTCTCCCAAAAACAGGTGATGATGGGGACACAGCAGCAGACGCTGAGGAATCCTCGTCCCAGGCTCAAGAGGATACGGAGCTCACTGGTGTGGAACAGCCTCTGCCCTCCTCGGATGAAGAAGACCTACCTGGCACCTCCGGAGCAAGTCATCATGCAGCACCAGCAGGACCACCAGCTGCACCCCCTGCACCCACCCCTCCAACGACTGTCAACACACATACCACCCCTGCCGACATGGACAGACCAAGGAGCACCACCACCACCAGCACAGGGACCCTGGACCAAGGTGGGGCCATGGACACCACCACCACCAACAACCCACAAGGTGGCCCAGGGTCACCTGTGTGTGCCACCTCAGGTACTGCACGTGTCGCCAGGGGTGGTGGGAGGGGTGGGAGACATAGGTCGCTGCTCGCAGAGGGGTCTGGACTGCAAGATGACCCACAACTGGCACGCATAGCTGATGCGTACCAGTCCAGCACTGGAGAGTTCAGCCAGGTAGTGGGGCTCTTCAGGGACATTAAACAGCAGCAGGCTGCCCATCATGCCCGCTTGGACTCACACATGTCCCGCGTGGAGTCCAAGTGGGACACACTGCAAGAGATGACGGCGGTGCATAGGGACATATTACAATGCCTCCGCCAGATGAGCAGCAACCAGTCACTGTGTGCCCACAACATCTGGTGCTGAAACAACTGCAACTGCAACTGCCACAGGGAGGGCGGATGACTCTGGCGAAGAGTCCCCTGCACCGCAGCAGCCTGCACTTGAGGGTCCCCCCCCAAAGAAGAGGGGCCGTCCGAGGAGGGGCAAGTGAGAGGCCGATGGCCATGTGCAACCCCCAGGAAGCCAAAACCTGTTCTGGATAATCACCTTTGTGCGCAAACTGTTCACCCTGTTGACTGCAACACAACTCTCCCACATGACATGGGGAGCTCAAGTTGGACCAATGTCTCTGATTACTGTGGACTTTACTCTGGACATTTCTGCTACCAGGACTTCCAAATCATCTAGGAACTTTGGATCACAATCACAATGTACAGCACCCACCATCCTGTGCACTATACTCACACATGTATGTCAATAAACTCACTAATACACCATACTTGCCTCTGTTGTGATTCCTATGTTGTCTCAGAAGTGGCGATGATGATCGGGGAAATGACACTGTGCATGCTAACTGCTACAGCAAGTACAACACTGGCATGTGAGTCATGGCGACGTCACACATATGAGGGAGGCACACCACCAGGGCTACACAACACATACACACCATGGCCATCTGACTCATCGCCTACACTGATGTTGCCAGGAAATACGTTGCATTGCACAGACCCAACACCTATTCACAGTCTGTGTTAACTAGCCCACTGGTGCAGTAAGCAAATGTCAGTCAGATGTGTGATCACAGACAACGCACATCCCAAAGTGAAGCACAGGTTTATTACACATTTGCAACATGTTGTAACCACCACAGATGCAAGGTAATCCCACCTGGCAGCGGGCACACAGTCAACAAGTGTAGAAGGAAGGAAGTCCATGGGTGTGGTGCACATCACCTGTAGGGACACAACAGCTACCACCCGGGAAGTCGAATCACGGTGTTGGGGATCACAGTTGACCAAACGACTCTGAAAGTACCCTGTGAAGGACAGAAATGACACACAGTCAAAAGCACTGAAGAACAGGTCAGAACTGCAATACTCATGCACAATACATGTTACAAGATACCCACCCAGAACCATGTTAGCATGTCAACACTGTTGGGGAGTACAGACTACCTGCAAGGACACATCGCTACACGCATACAGTCATGTAGCCCATGGACACACTCAAACAGCACCAGAGCACCACCAACACATATCATGCAAACTCACATCATTGACATGACATCTCTGGATACTCACATTCAGCTGAAGAAGTTGGTGATGAGCTGTGTGCGGACATCACCATCATCATCATCATCATCACTGGCATCGTGGTCCAGGCCAGGATCCTCCACAGGTGGCGGACGTTGGTCATCGTCATCCAGGATGAGAGGCAACTCCTTCCGCACTGCCAGGTTGTGGAGCATGCAGCAGACGATGATAATCTTGCACACCTTTGCTGGGGCATATGGGAGGGACCCTCCTGTCTTGTCGAGGCAGCGGAAGCGGCTCTTCAGGAGACCAAATGTCCGCTCAATCACTCTCCTGGTCCGACCATGTGCCTCATTGTAGCGCATCTGGGCTGGTGTCACAGGGTTCCTGAGGGGCGTCAGCAACCACGGCATGTTGGGGTATCCGGAGTCACCTACATACAGACAATTGCACATTAGCAGAGTTGGAAAAGAGGGTGGAACACTACATAGCAGAACACACACAATGGTACAAAGTCAGTGCACACCAACAAGCCAGGCACGCTGGTTCGGCATCTGTGCCATCATCCTCGGGATGCGACTACTCCTCATCACGTAGGCATCGTGTGCAGAACCAGGGAAACGGGCACACACGTGTGAGATGCTCATATCTGCAAGACAGACCACCAATGCATTGACCGAGTGGTAGTGTTTGCGGTTACGGTAGGCCTGCTCTTGGGCCTGTGGTGGTACCAAAGCCACATGTGTCCCATCAATGGAGCCAATTACATGCGGCATCCTCCCCAGGGCATAGAAGTCACTCTTCACGCCAGTGAGTCGTTGGAGTCTAGGGAAATAGATGTACTGGTTCAGGTATATCAACATAGCCTCCAAAACATCCCGGAGCACACGGCTGAACATGGTCTGTGACATCCCACCAGCAGTCGCCAGAGTGTGCTGAAAGGTACCGGTGGCAAAGAAGTGTAGGGCTGCCATCACCTTCACCTTGGGTGTCAGCGCTGTAGGGTACGGACGGCCAGGTTGCAAATGTGGTGCCAAGCGCACTGCCAAATCCTCAATCAGCTGCCTGGTGAAGCAGTACCGTCGGATGCTGTCACGTTCCACCATCGTTGCCAGGTCAGGGAATGGTCTATGGACAGCTGGTGCCCTGCAGTGCATAGGTGAAGAAAGCAAGATTGTCAGTCACCCCACATATGTGGCATTGAACACACTCAACATCACATGATACATCATTATGAGGCACACGTACATGATGTGTGCAGTTCCATAAGGATATGTATGGCACATACATGGCCAACATCTAACATCACAGTTCAACAAGTGGCATCAATAAGTCCCAGGTCGTGCCATTGGATATCATGAGGCCGTGTCCCAGTTCCCATCTCCTGCTGCCAAATTACAAACACACCCCACAGTGACATGTGAGGACTGATGTGCCCCAGGCATCACAGCTCAACGACAGGTAGATTCCCAGGGACCCTGTATTGCCACATGGACACTGGCATGACATGGTGTATCATGTATACACCACAGCAAAACAACCATGACCCCCACAGGTAGTGGTCCCTGTTGCCTTGGCAGGACAGACATGGACGTCTGTGACACCCACACGCACAACATCAAAGTCCATGTACAAACAACGTGGATGTGGAGACTGCCTCCCATTGTGCACATGAAATCAGAGACATTGGTAACACAACATGCACACAGACTGTGGAGGACCATCACCATTGTGCCAATGGGTCACCCTGGGTTAAACATACCGTCCCACATGGGACTCAGGGGGTATGTGACATGACATACACATACACCACCGTGAAATGTGACCATGCCACATGCTCAGATATGAACAGTTGCACATCACAGTGGTCATGTACACGAAACACCAAGGATTCTGTCCCCATGAACACGTGCACAGCCTGGGGGTGGCTGCCCCCAAGTGACACCCACAGAACAACATGTTCACCCCCATACACGGAATAGGTAATGCAGCCTTACATGCCGTAGGATACAGTTTGGACAGGCTGTGGTGTTGTAGGTGTGCCCCTCACTCCCTGGGAAGTATATGTGGCTGGCATATGTTCACCTGTGACAGGCATGGTGACATATGTCAGTGACTTGTACAGGGATGCGTTGGACAGCAATGGACCGATCAGTGCGCACACATTGGCCATTGCATTCAATGTGCGCTGCTATGCGTTGTATTCGCAATACGCGTTGGACAGCAATGGACCGATCAGTGCGCACACATTGGCCATTGCATTCAATGTGCGCTGGTATGCGTTGTATTCGCAATACGCTTTGGACAGCAATGGACCGATCAGTGCGCACACATTGGCCATTGCATTCAATGTGCGCTGGTACGCGTTGTATTCGCAATACGCTTTGGACAGCAATGGACCGATCAGTGCGCACACATTGGCCATTGCATTCAATGTGCGCTGGTACGCGTTGTATTCGCAATACGCGTTGGACAGCAATGGACCGATCAGTGCGCACACATTGGCCATTGCATTCAATGTGCGCTGGTACGCGTTGTATTCGCAATACGCGTTGGACAGCAATGGACCGATCAGTGCGCACACATTGGCCATTGCATTCAATGTGCGCTGGTACGCGTTGTATTCGCAATACGCGTTGGACAGCAATGGACCGATCAGTGCGCACACATTGGCCATTGCATTCAATGTGCGCTGGTATGCGTTGTATTCGCAATACGCGTTGGACAGCAATGGACCGATCAGTGCGCACACATTGGCCATTGCATTCAATGTGCGCTGGTACGCGTTGTATTCGCAATACGCGTTGGACAGCAATGGACCGATCAGTGCGCACACATTGGCCATTGCATTCAATGTGTGCGGGTACGCATTGTATCCTAGGTACGCGATGAACAGCAATGGTCCGATCGGTGTGCCCGGCCGGCCCATTGCATTCAATGTGTGCGGGTACGCGTTGTATCCTAGGTACGCGATGAACAGCAATGGTCCGATCGGTGTGCCCGGCCGGCCCATTGCATTCAATGTGTGCGGGTACGCGTTGTATCCTAGGTACGCGATGAACAGCAATGGTCCGATCGGTGTGCCCGGCCGGCCCATTGCATTCAATGTGTGCGGGTACGCGTTGTATCCTAGGTACGCGTTGAACAGCAATGGTCCGATCGGTGCGCACCCATTGGCTATGGCCTGGCCTGGCAACGGACGCGTTTTCAAAATTTGAACGAGTCTGATGCTGTAAATTCAGTTGGTCACCCACAACAATGTTGCAATTTCATGGGTGTCATGAAGTTGAACATTTGAAGGATGCTGGGGGCGTGTGTAAGTGGTGCAATTCCATGGATTGGCCAGATTCAGAAGATGCAAACGACTTGGACCTATCACTTTGGACACATGGGACAGTATCTGCCTCTCCAGCACATATATATTGCTGGCTGTTCCCCTGAGAGCTCACTTGCCTGCACTACATGCTCCAGGACGACATCTGCCACTACACTGCTGCTGTCTCTGCCCCCTCTGGACCCTGCAATGGCACGTACTGTGGAGAGAGCCCCAGCCTTCAGCACTGAGGAGAACCAGGCCCTGCTGGACTGCCTCCTTCCACAGTACAGCAAGCTGTATGGGAAACCAGGGGAGCAGGTGAGTGTTCTGTCCACTGCCTTTCTAAATGTGCATGTTGTCTGACTTGCAAGGATAACAGTCTGCACGCCACTGGCTAGCAGGCTCACTGAGTAGTTGTCACCCCCCATAGTGTGTAGTTACATGCACTGGACAGGAATAGTGCAGTGACAGTGCATTTAAACAAGGTTTTACTGGCCAGGCAATGATACCATGTAGTAACTGCTGGCATACTGTCCATGGCCATCGTTGCACTGCCTGTGTACATCATGTGCCCCTGTGATTGAGACATGTATATCCAACTGTGTAATGCACAGTTATGTTGCACGTGTAGTAATGGCATTCTCACTTTGTCATCCTCACAGGTTGATGCCCACCAGAAGCAGAAGATATGGCTGACCATCGTCCGGGCAGTGAGATCCGTGGGGGTCTACAAGCGCCGGATCCGCAACTGCCAGAAGAGGTGGCAGGACCTTCGGGGCTGGACCCGGAGGATCGCACGGGTCCAGCTGAAGCTGTCGCCTCCTCGCAGGAGGGACCCTGACCCCCCACATGCTGAGGATCCTGGCGGTGGTCTTCCCTGATCTGGATGGGCAGCTGAAGGCCAGAGAGCAGCAAGGAGGGGGTGAGTCCATGTCTGCATTGTGAACTATGTCTGCCATGCTATGTGCCCTCCTCTGGCCTGGTTAAACTTCCACAGTACATCAGTCTTGTGGTCCAGGACCCATGTCCCTCTATTGTGCACTGCCCACTCCTCATCTGATACCCAGGTGTGGCCCTTACAGTCAGGGTATTGTGTCACTTGGGTACTGTGTCCTTGCAGTTTGCTTGACTCAAGGTGGGGGACAGCATCTGTTTCCCTGACTCTGTGGTGGGCATCATGGGTGGGTCCATTGCTTACACAATGCCTGTGTTCTGACATGTGTTCTGCGTGTTACTTTGATATGTGGCCCAATTGCTGAGCTGATCCACCACATGTGCCTGGGGTATCTGGCACACACCCATCTGCGGGTGGGAACAATGTTTGGGCCCCAGGAGTGTGTATATAACGTGTGTCACACATACTTAACCAGCTGCCTACTGTCCAGGGCTCATCAATCAATCAATCAATCACAGAATTTGTAGAGCGCACTACTTACCCGCGAGGGTCTCAAGGCACTGGGGAGAGGGAAGGGGGGGGGATGCTGCTACTGGTCAAACAGCCAGGTCTTGAGTAGCCTCCTGAAGGTCAGCAGGTCTTGGGTCTGTCGTAGGCTTAGTGGAAGGGTGTTCCAGGTCTTGGTGGCGAGGTGTGAGAAGGATCTGCCGCCGGTGGTTGTTCTTCGAATGCGAGGGACGGTGGCGAGGGAGAGGTCCTGCGGAGCGGAGCTGGCGGTTGGGGACGTAGAAGAAGAGTCGTCTGTTGAGGTAGGCTGGGCCAGTTTTGTGGAGTGCCTTGTGTGCGTTCATGTGGGGCAGGACAGTCATGCCTACTCCAGGCCATACAATACACTCTGTACTCCCACTGCCGTGTATCAGCTGACACGTTTTGCTCAGTGATTTGTCCCCTCAGGTGTCTGCCTCTGTGTCAGTGTGCTGTGGCTTCGTTGTCAGGTCTGTTGGGGTGTTCCTCGGTTGGGGCTCTGCATGCCACCGGAGATGTGACCATAGGAGATGATACTTGTGTGACACATAGGTGTTTGATCACTTGACCGTGCAGACTGGGGTATGCGAATATGAAGTTCAGGCAGCTGTTTCCCATTCACAGCAGATTGTGAGGTGCTCAGGTTCAGAGGGTTGTGTTACAGGTCTCCCACATGTCCAATGGGTATGACCTGGACAGATGAGGGTTCAGATGATGTGGTGTGTGGGGGATGTACATGTGCACTTGTTCAGCTCCAGGACTTGCATTCCCCATGATCTACTAATGTGACACAGTGCAGAGTGTTGTTGTCTGGCTGCCCTGCCCATGTGACTGGAGACAGTGATGTATGACTTAGCAGGCATGGCTGTGCCATGGCATGTGACTTCCTATTAGCGATCCTGCAGGGGAGTGACATCTGCTACATGCACACCATTGTGGCAATGGCTATCAGGACCTGGGTGCATCATGGTGTCTGTCGCTGGTATGCATCACATGCATTTCCTATTTGACTCTGGGCATCCCTTTCATCCGGACACCTGTACTGACTCAGTGGCAAGAGTTGTGATTTGTGCATGTCCACATGTTTCACCGGGTTCTCTGCACTGTCCAAATACTGTGTAGGTGGTGCATGTGTCCACACTGGGGTATTGCCATCCAACAGACACCAGACAGATGGGTGCAAGGCCAGGTGGGATGTGAGTGCCATGGTTGACCATCAGACTGACAATTGACTTCTCCTGTTCTGTTTGTGCAGTTTTAGCAATGTTCAACTAAGGATGCCAGGGCTTGCTCTGTAATGTGCTGTACTTACTGTGGTGTGTGCGTTCGGTGCAGGTGACTGATGTCTGTCTGTTTCCCTATTGTTTGCAGATACATCCACGGCCACAGGAGGGGACAGCTCCATGGACCAGGAGGAGCCGCAGAGCCAGACTGGGTCAGCAGCCGAGGAGTGGTCGGAGGGACCCAGTGGCACGGAGGGCGAGGGGAGCTACACCGAGGAGTCCTCAGCACCATCCACCTCAGCTGAGGACCAGAGGAACTCGGACGATGACTCCCTTATGGAGGCGGGTGTCAGCAGCCACCACACCCCAGCTAGTGTTGCTGTCCCCGCCACCACCACCACCACCACCGCCCTCCCGTAGGCTCCCATTCCCGAGGTCCGTGGAGGCTCCCATGTTCGGGAGCGTGTCTCCTTCGGGCCAGGCACCGCACCCCCTGCCCCTGTGTCCCCTGCTGTCCTGAGTGAGGAGTGTGTGTACCTCCTCCGCCAGCTCCATGTAGGACAGACAGCGATGCTGAGTGTCCTCCATGCACACACCAGTCTGTTGACTCAGCTGGTGTCGTTCATGGAGGGCATCTCATCGGGCATGTCTGACCTACAGAGGGGCAATAGGTCCATGGACTCCTCCCTGACGGCAGCAGTGTCCCTCCTCCGACAGTCCCTCACCCCTCCTGCCTCTGCCCCATCCACACTCCCCAGCACCTTACCCGTCCCAAGCACACACACACTGGCACAGGCACACACCAGCACAGACACATGCAGCACACAGACACACACGCCACAAACAAGTCGCACACGCACGCACCGTCAGGGGACTGAAACCACACTCACAGGGGATGGGGCACAGGCACAAACACACGCATCCACAAGCACTGCGCAGTCCTCAGTTGCCTCTCCCTCCAAAGACCCCTCCCTTGCCTCACCTGCAACCCCAAAGACACAGCGGCTCTTCCTCTGTGACCTTGGCCTCTTCCCCTCCAATCCAGCTGATCCAGCATTCAGGGGGAAGAGGAAGCCCACCCACACGGAGCGGAGTGCCCCTGGTCCCCGGACACCATCCCCCAGGCGCAGACCGACTGAGGCCCCCACCCGCAAGTCCCCCCGGTCCCAGAAGAGCAATACCCCGCCGCCGCCCTGAAGCTCAGGCACCAAGTCTCCTTCCTCCATCCCTCAGGCCCCCACTCCACAGGTGCCCCCACCACACCCTGCCCCAACTTCCCCCACCCACAGATACACCATCCCCAGAAGGGTCAGGCCTTCTCCCCCTTCCACTTGCTCTTCCGGCCCCACACCCCCCGCTGCGCTTGTCTGTACCACTGATGTGGTGAGGGTGTCCTCCCCCTCTGTCCTGCCCACCTTACCTGATCCCCATTCTCCTCCCCTGGAGGTAGGCACTGCAGTGGAGTCCACTATCACCCTGTCTGACTTGGGCACTGCAGTGGTGGACTGTCCACTCCATCTGCAGGGTCCACTGCAGTCGTGCCGGCACCCACAACATCTGAGTCATGCCACCCAGTTGTGCCGGCACACACCATGTCAGACACCTCCACTGCAGTTGTCAGTGGCTCCCCAGCACCCACCACCCCTTCCCTGCCTCCTCCTGGTGAGCCCTGATCCTGTCCCTGCGGTGCCTGGCCTGCCCCCCGTATGCCCCTCCTAGGGGATTGTCCCTGGTTTTGATCAGTGCAGGCATGCGTAGGGTGACATCTGCCACTGTCACCCTGTATTGACTTCCTTGATGGACTGGCCATTGGCCTTTGTTGATTCCTTACAGTTTTTCCAAGTTTTGAACCCACATATGCTGAATAAAGCAACTTTCTGTTCTCTAGTGCTTTTACTTCTGATGTACATGATGTTGATGACGCTAACCATGCCCTTGCTGCAGTGATGGTGATATTTGGTCTCATGAAAATGAAGTGTTACTGTGCAGGAACCCATGTGGTCCAGGGGGACAGTGTCCTATCCTGTGGTGTATCCATGTCATCCTTAGCAGCATCTGAGGGTGTCATGTTTTCAATATTTGGCAATGGGATTTCCTACTTACATTAGCAATGTCACATCTGTGGGTTCCACCCATGCACATCTGTTGTGTTTGCCATTGTTCAATTAGTCTACTTCCCTGACCGTGTGGCCATCTCCACTGGACATGCAGGTTTGGGCATCAATGGGGAAGGACTCATCTGTGTTGTCAGTGCAACTTGCTATACATGTGTGTTGGATCTGTGCTGTTGATTTCGTTGACATTCCCATGACCAGGCTGATGTGACGGGAGCCTTCATTTTGTGCTAATTGTTGACTGTGTGACCAAGTGTTCTGCTTACATGATGGAGCCCTACTGATGCGACATATGGCACAGCTTTCCTCACACAGGAGGGGAGTCCCCTCATGGCAGTGTGTACTCCTGTGACATCTCGTGCGCCCAAGGTGTGTGTTGTATGAGCATGTCTGTGTGTTCACTTCCATTTTGCTGTGCATGCTGGGATCCCTAGTGATGTTCCTGTTTGTGATGCTTGCTGAGTTGAGCTATGTTCCCCCAAAGTCTTCTCCCTGGGTTCTCTGTGATGTGGGTGCATGGCACATTACTGGTCATCAGGGTGTCACCCATAGGTGTGTTTGCTGTCAGGGCTGAGTTTGTGGGCAGACGCTGATGTGTCACAGTCAGGATTCCCCTTTGCACTTGTTGTTTACACCTGTCATGTGATTTCTGGTTTGTGTTAGCTTTCATTGGTTGTGACACGTTGTGTGTGTGACTGCTGGCACTCCTCAGGGCTGCAATGTTGGTAGTTGTCTATGTGTGTTATTTGTGGGTGACCTTGGCTTCTTCATAGGTGTGTGACTGTGGCTGGGATCCCATTGGTTGGTGTGGTATTGCCGTCATGTCCATGTACAGCGTAGTGTGCAGTGTGTCAGACATTCAGGAGTCTGGTTGAGTGGCCATGTGTGATGTGTTTCTGCACCTTGGTTCCCACCACCCCCCTGGGATTGTTATGGGTGCATGTGCAATGTCACCAGTGCATGTGAGCTTCACTGCTGCATATTGTTGGAGGTCGTGGTGTGTGGTGTTGAGTGTGTGCAGATGAGAGTTGTTGCCCGGCTAGACCCCTGCCTCCATGTTGGCCTTGGCTGACAGGCCATGCTGATTGATTTGTGCTTGTGTAGGTGTGATGGTAGTTTGTTGCTCAGGACACATGACTGTGGTTCACAGTGTGAACGACATCTAGCTTTGTCATCACAGTGGGATTGTAATGCAGCCCAGGGTCACCACATTGTGGGGGCCCTGGGGGTAGTGCTGTGGTGTCTCTGTGTCTTGCTGTGTCAGTTGCTGTTCCTACATGCTTGTGTGACATGTGTGATTTCTGCTCCCTCTCATCTGACAATGCCTGATTGGCCACATAGGGGATTTGGATCCATGAGTTACCTTTGTGTGGCACTGTATGCACATCTGTGTAATTGGTATTCAGGCCTCCTCATGTGTTGTGTGGTTGCCTGGGTACACTGGTACCCCCCCTCACCTGTTGTGTTTGATGTGCAGTGTGGGTCTGCTTGTTTGTGTATGTGCATCGGCACCACTGCATTGGCATATCTTAGGTGTGCCATTGGCTGTATGTTGTTTGGTGTGTTTGCCCTGCTGTCCCTGGGACTCCTAGGTCATCAGTCAGCACAATGATCATTGTGTGTGTGTCCCATTTCTGCCATGGTATGGTATCTGTTCACCTCACATCTACAGTCTCCACTGGGTATCTGAATTTGTGTGCCCATTGGTGCAAAAATGTGGGTCTGCATTCTGATGGTCACTTCTGTCATTGTGTCATTGATGAATGTTGACAGTGTCAGCCACCATGGGTGATGTTTGTCTGCACATGGCCAAATGTATGTCTTATTTGCACTGCACTGTTTGCCTCCCCCATTCTAAGTTGCTGTGGGACACAAGCACTACTTTGCCACTGATGTGTTTGTTGTTCTGTGACCAGGAATCATCCATGCAGTTTGGCAGTTGCAGCTTTTTCTTTGTCAACACTTACCTTTTGGTCACTGTGATGATGGGGGTTTGGACCCCATTGCCACAATGTTCAATATGTGCTTCAGCTATGGACCCCACACTTACATTTTGGGCAAAGTGATGATGGGGGTTTGGACCCCATTGCCACAATGTTCAAAATGTGCTTCAGCTATGGACCCCACACTTACATTTTGGGCACTGTGATGATGGGGGTTTGGACCCCATTGCCACAATGTTCAAAATGTGCTTCAGCTATGGACCCCACACTTACATTTTGGTCACTGTGATGATGGGGGTTTGGACCCCATTGCCACAATGGTCATGGCCTGCTTGCATTGTGGGTGCCACACACATTTATGTGTGGCACTTGTGATAGGGGGTCACATTGTATGTTCACAGTCCTGTTCAGTGTTGTAGGCATTTGACACAGTCTACACACGCTTGTCATGGTGTTGGGGGGATGTCTTTGTGTTGCATTCTTTCTGCTGGTGTGTGCTTCTTGTGGCATGTATTTGCCATCCTGTGAGTGGGGGTGTTGTTGGTGGTAGGCATCCAGCCCCCATGGGTAGAGGTGGTAGTAGTGGTAGGCACCTGGCACCCCCATGGGTAGAGGTGGTAGTAGTGGTAGGCACCTGGCACCCCCATGGGTAGAGGTGGTAGTAGTGGTAGGCATCTGGCACCCCTGGGTAGAGGTGGTAGTAGTGGTAGGCATCCAGCTCCCCATGGGTAGAGGTGGTAGTAGTGGTAGGCACCTGGCACCCCCTGGGTAAGGGTGGTAGTAGTGACAGGCATCCAGCCCCCCATGGGTAGAGGTGGTAGTAGTGGTAGGCACCTGGCACCCCATGGGTAGAGGTGGTAGTAGTGGTAGGCATCTGGCACCCCCTGGGTAGAGGTGGTAGTAGTGGTAGGCATTAAGCCCCCCATGGGTAGAGGTGGTAGTAGTGGTAGGCACCTGGCACCCCCTGGGTAAGGGTGGTAGTAGTGACAGGCATCCAGCCCCCCATGGGTAGAGGTGGAAGTAGTGGTAGGCACCTGGCACCCCCTGGGTAAGGGTGGTAGTAGTGACAGGCATCCAGCCCCCTATGGGTAGAGGTGGTAGTAGTGGTAGGCACCTGGCACCCCCATGGGTAGAGGTGGTAGTAGTGGTAGGCATCTGGCACCCCCTGGGTAAGGGTGGTAGTGGTGGTAGGCATCTGGCACCCCCTGGATAGAGGTGGTAGTAGTGGTAGGCACCTGGCACCACCATGGGTAGAGGTGGTAGTAGTGGTAGGCATCTGGCACCCCTGGGTAAGGGTGGTAGTGGTGGTAGGCATCTGGCACCCCCTGGATAGAGGTGGTAGTAGTGGTAGGCACCTGGCACCACCATGGGTAGAGGTGGTAGTAGTGGTAGGCATCTGGCACCCCTGGGTAGAGGTGGTAGTAGTGGTAGGCACCTGGCACCCCCATGGGTAGAGGTGGTAGTAGTGGTAGGCATCTGGCACCCCTGGGTAGAGGTGGTAGTAGTGGTAGGCATCCAGCCCCCCATGGGTAGAGGTGGTAGTAGTGGTAGGCACCTGGCACCCCCTGGGTAAGGGTGGTAGTAGTGACAGGCATCCAGCCCCCATGGGTAGAGGTGGTAGTAGTGGTAGGCACCTGGCACCCCCATGGGTAGAGGTGGTAGTAGTGGTAGGCACCTGGCACCCCCATGGGTAGAGGTGGTAGTAGTGGTAGGCATCTGGCACCCCTGGGTAGAGGTGGTAGTAGTGGTAGGCATCCAGCCCCCATGGGTAGAGGTGGTAGTAGTGGTAGGCACCTGGCACCCCCATGGGTAGAGGTGGTAGTAGTGGTAGGCATCTGGCACCCCATGGGTAGAGGTGGTAGTAGTGGTAGGCACCTGGCACCCCCATGGGTAGAGGTGGTAGTAGTGGTAGGCACCTGGCACCCCCTGGGTAAGGGTGGTAGTAGTGACAGGCATCCAGCCCCCCATGGTTAGAGGTGGTAGTAGTGGTAGGCACCTGGCACCCCCATGGGTAGAGGTGGTAGTAGTGGTAGGCATCTGGCACCCCCTGGGTAAGGTTGGTAGTGGTGGTAGGCATCTGGCACCCCCTGGGTAGGGGTGGTAGTAGTGGTAGGCATCCAGCCCCCCATGGGTAGAGGTGGTAGTAGTGGTAGGCACCTGGCACCCCTGGGTAAGGGTGGTAGTAGTGACAGGCATCCAGCCCCCATGGGTAGAGGTGGTAGTAGTGGTAGGCACCTGGCACCCCCATGGGTAGAGGTGGTAGTAGTGGTAGGCATCTGGCACCCCCTGGGTAAGGGTGGTAGTGGTGGTAGGCATCTGGCACCCCCTGGATAGAGGTGGTAGTAGTGGTAGGCACCTGGCACCCCCTGGGTAAGGGTGGTAGTGGTGGTAGGCATCTGGTACCCCCTGGATAGAGGTGGTAGTAGTGGTAGGCACCTGGCACCCCCTGGATAGAGGTGGTAGTAGTGGTAGGCACCTGGCACCCCCATGGGTAGAGGTGGTAGTAGTGGTAGGCATCTGGCACCCCCTGGGTAAGGGTGGTGGTGGTGGTAGGCATCTGGCACCCCCTGGATAGAGGTGGTAGTAGTGGTAGGCACCTGGCACCACCATGGGTAGAGGTGGTAGTAGTGGTAGGCATCTGGCACCCCTGGGTAAGGGTGGTAGTGGTGGTAGGCATCTGGCACCCCTGGATAGAGGTGGTAGTAGTGGTAGGCACCTGGCACCACCATGGGTAGAGGTGGTAGTAGTGGTAGGCATCTGGCACCCCTGGGTAGAGGTGGTAGTAGTGGTAGGCACCTGGCACCCCCATGGGTAGAGGTGGTAGTAGTGGTAGGCACCTGGCACCCCCTGGGTAAGGGTGGTAGTAGTGACAGGCATCCAGCCCCCATGGGTAGAGGTGGTAGTAGTGGTAGGCACCTGGCACCCCTGGGTATGGGTGGTAGTAGTGACAGGCATCCAGCCCCCATGGGTAGAGGTGGTAGTAGTGGTAGGCACCTGGCACCCCCATGGGTAGAGGTGGTAGTAGTGGTAGGCACCTGGCACCCACATGGGTAGAGGTGGTAGTAGTGGTAGGCATCTGGCACCCCCTGGGTAGAGGTGGTAGTAGTGGTAGGCATCCAGCCCCCCATGGGTAGAGGTGGTAGTAGTGGTAGGCACCTGGCACCCCCATGGGTAGAGGTGGTAGTAGTGGGAGGCATCTGGCACCCCCTGGGTAGAGGTGGTAGTAGTGGTAGGCATCCAGCCCCCCCTGGGTAGAGGTGGTAGTTGTGACAGGCATCCGGGCCCCTATGTGTATATGTGGCATTGGTGATGGGCATCCCGCCCCTATGGTGCTGCTGTTTCTGGTGTAAGTAATTTCTGCATCCCTCTGTGTGTGTGTGATATGTCGGGTACGTGTAGTTTGGTTTTGTGGTTGGTGTCTGACTTACCTTCTGCGCAGTACGCGTCCGTGCCTGTTCCGGTAGTAGATGTAGAATATTGGTAGGATCGGAACGATGGGATTCATAGTTGGTTCGTCTCGTTCGTCTTTGTCGTTGCTTCGCCTCGTCCTCGTCGCTTGCGTGTTCGTCTCGTAGCCGTGGATCGTGTTGTGGCGCGAATCGGAGCTTATGTGCGCCTCTCCCGGATGCTTTGACGTGCCGTGCGTAGCGACGGGTTCGGCGCGTACGGGAAGCGCATCGTACTTGTCCGGCCGGACGGGGCTGCTTTTTGGCTTCCAGGCGACTCGTATCTGCGTTTACGGATCCGGCTCGGTCGGGGATCAGGACCTGGATTGGGTGAGTACGACTGGGTCGGAATCTGTGCTGTTGTGCGCATCGTACTTGTTTGTTCGGATTAATGTGCGGATCGGTCGGGAAACAGGCATTCGCATGGCTTTTTTCCCGACCGAATGGCGTTAGGTGCGCCTCCGACCGAGATCGGAATCGGCCCCTGAATCCTTACTGGATAAGTAGAAATCATAGCTCATGCCCTGCTGCCTGACCTCAGTAAACAGTGGTGGTAGAATACCACAGGTCCACTGGAGGCATGTAAACTTGGCCTTACAAATCATACTGGCCAACAAGATAGTTGTGACCCAATCTATTGGTGTAAGGTCTGGATGCAAGCAGACCTGGGTTCATGATAAAGATTGTATGGAAGGGAGTCAGATGCCTCAGGCCTGCTTTTCAATCAATCAATCAATCAATCACAGAATTTGTAAAGCGCACTACTTACCCGCGAGGGTCTCAAGGCGCTGGGGGAAAAAAAGGGGGGGGGTGCTGCTACTGGTCGAACAACCAGGTCTTGAGTAGCCTCCTGAAGGTCAGCAGGTCTTGGGTCTGTCGTAGGCTTAGTGGAAGGGTGTTCCAGGTCTTGGCGGCGAGGTGGGAGAAGGATCTGCCGCCGGTGGTGGTTCTTCGAATGCGAGGGACGGTGGCGAGGGAGAGGTCGGCGGAGCGGAGTTGGCGGTTGGGGACGTAGAAGAGGAGTCGTCTGTTGAGTAGGCTGGGCCAGTCTTGTGTAGTGCCTTGTGTGCGTGGATGAGGAGTTTGAAGGAGATTCTCCTGTTGACGGGGAGCCAGTGCAGGTTCCTCAGGTGGGGGGTGATGTGGCTGTGGCGTGGTACATCGAGGATCAGGCGTGCGGAGGCGTTTTGTATGCGTTGCAGTCATTTGATGAGCTTGGCCGGGGCTCCCGCGTAGAGGGCATTCCCATAGTCAAGTCTGCTGCTGACGAGGGCCTGGGTGACTGTTCTTCTTGTGTCTGTCGGGATCCACCTGTAGATCTTGCGAAGCATGCGGAGGGTGTTGAAGCAGGAGGATGAGACTGCGTTGACTTGCTTGGCCATGGAGAGCGTTGAGTCGAGGATGACTCCCAGGTTGCGTGCGTGGTCGGTGGGTGTCGGGGCTGCTCCCAGCGTCGTTGGCCACCAGGAGTCGTCCCAGGCTGAGGGGTTGGAGCCGAGGATGAGGACCTCTGTCTTCTCCGTGTTCAGTTTTAGTCGGCTGATCTTCATCCAATCGGCGACGGCCTTCATTCCTTCATGGAGGTTGGATTTGGCGGCGAGGGGTCCTTGGTGAGGGAGAGGATCAGTTGAGTGTCGTCGGCGTAGGAGATTATGTTGAGGTCGTGCTGTCTGGCGATGCGTGCGAGCGGGGCCATGTAGATGTTGAACAGTGTTGGGCTGAGGGACGATCCCTGGGGTACGCCGCAGATGATCTCGGAGGCTTTGGATCGGAATGTTGGGAGGCGGACTCTCTGGGTTCTGCTGGCGAGGAAGGAGGTGGCCCATTCCAGGGCCTTGTCTCGGATCCCTGCGTCGTGGAGGCGTGCGCGTAGAGTGCGGTGGCAGACAGTGTCGAAGGCGGCGGAGAGGTCCAGCAGGATGAGGGCTGCGGTCTCACCGTTGTCCAGCAGGATCCTGATGTCGTCGGTGGCGGCGATGAGGGCAGTCTCAGTGCTGTGGTTGCTGCGGAACCCCGATTGGGATGGGTCCAGGATGCTGTTTTCTTCGAGGTATCGGGTTAGCTGTTTGTTGACGATCTTCTCGATGACCTTGGCTGGGAAAGGAAGCAGGGAGATGGGCCGGAAGTTCTTGAGGTCTCTCGGGTCCGCCTTGGGTTTTTTGAGTAGGGCGTTGATCTCTGCGTGTTTCCAGCTCTCTGGGAAGGTCGCGGTCTCGAAGGAGAGATTGATGATGTTGCACAGGTGGGGTGCGATGGAGCTGCTGGCTTTGTTGCAGATGTGGTGCGGGAAAGGGTCTGACGGGGAGCCGGAGTGTATTGTGCTCATGGTCTTGATGGTGTCATGATGGTGAAATGGGCTGGATCCTCCCACCTTTATTTGTACTGACACATACATCATCCCATGCTTCTTATGACTCCCTATACTGACCTGGCTACCTGCCCTGCAGTGAGGCTGAGATCATGATGGGTGGAGGCTCTGGTGGATGCCTGCTCCAAAACTGCTAAACTCATTTGGACACGGGATCTGAGACTACACAATTGGGATGATGGGGGAGTGGCAGGCCAGGCTGGACTATATTAGTCAGTTTAGTGTATTAAATCATGTAGTAATCAGTCAACAATTAGTGCATCAGGTTAAGAAAATTGTAAGATTAAAAACAACCTAGGCTTAGCTTTTCCATCCAATTGGGTGGATGTATTGTATTTGGTAAGTATACATAATATCGAATTTTTAATATCGACATAGATTAATATCGAGTTTAGTATATCGATAGTATTAAATATTGATGTAATGTATATCAATGTTAAAAATATTGATTTTTGTAATGTCGACAGTTAAAATATTGTTATGTCAAAATATCGTTATAGTAATTTATTTTATAATATTTTATGTTTGTTTTATGTATAATAATAGTTAGTTAATGTTATAAAAAAAAATTGTATAATATTTTTTAGGAGCGGGATGTTGGGTTAATAGGGGATAAGGGTGGGGAGTGTTTTAAAATAATTGATATTAAAATGTAATAAATTCGAAATTTTTAATTTTAATTTGGAATTTATTGTTTTAGGAGCGGGATGTTGGGTTTCTAGGGGATAAGGGTGGGGAGTGTTTTAAAAAAATTGATTTAAAAATGTAATAAATTTGAAATTTTGAAATTAAAAATAGTAATTTATTTTTAGGAGCAGGAAGTTGGGTTTATAGGGGATAAGGGTGGGGAGTGTTTTAAAAAAATTGATTTAGAAATTTAATAAATTCGAAATTTTTTAATTTAAATTATAAATTTATTTTTAGGAGTGGGATGTTGGGTTTATAGGGGATAAGGGTGGGGAGTGTTTTAAAATAATTGTATTTCTTTTTTAAAAAAATACGAGAAATTAATATTTAAATTAGAAATATTTTATTTATGAGCGGGATATTGGGTTTATAGGGGATAAGGGTGGGGAGTGTTTTAAATAATTGAATACAAATTTTAATAAATTCGACATTTATAATTAAAATTTAGAAATTTAAGTTTTGAATTTAGAAATTATTGGTTTATGATTGGGATGTTGGGTTTTTAGGGGATAAGATTGGGGAGTGTTTTACAGTAATTGATTCGGGGGCAGATTTACAAGCCCCTTGCGTGACTTTTGCGCTGCAGTTGCATCACTTTTTTGACGTAACAGCGGCGCAAACAATGCGGCCTATTTACAACGTGATGCATCTAGGGAGATGCGTCACGTTGTAAAGCCCTGTGTCACATTATACCTGCGTCAGGTATAATGTATGCAGGGTGGGCGTTCCCACGCAGGAAGGCCTCTTAAAAGTGACTCAGTGAAATCTACAAGATTTCACTGCGTCACTTCTAGGACGCCACTGCGTCAAAACCTTACGCCTGCTTGAAGCAGGCGTAAGGAGTGACGCAGTGTAGTGGGAATAGGCCTCAAAAAGCATTAATGAAGTTGCGTCGTGCTTGCGACACGACTCCAGCAATGCGTGACTTTTGCCCCAACAGATGCGTCAGAATTTCGGACGCATCTGTCAATCCTTGCGCCATGGTGCACCGTATTGTAAATACGGCGCATCCATGGTGGCGCAAGGGTTTCTCAGTGTGGCGCAGGGAAAGTGACGCATCTCTACAGATGCGTCACTTTCTTGTAAATCTGCCCCTAAATATTTAAAATAATGAATATTTAAAAAAAAATGATATCTATTTAAAAAATATAGGGCATATTATCAAGAAACGGCGTTAAAATTATCGCCGCTTTAGCGGCAGAAACTGCCGCTAAAGCGGCGATAATGGGCTTGATAATATGCCCTTGAGAATTCCAATAGAAGCCCATGTTCTGGTGTCAACATGGGCTTCTATTGGAATTCTCAAGGGCATATTATCAAGCTCATTATCGCTCGCTTTAGCGGCAGTTTTCTGCCGCTAAAACGGCGATAATTTTAACGCTGTTCTTGATAATATGCCCCATAATTTGTTTATAGAGTATAATTTTAATTCAAGTATTATTAAAAATAATGGTTTATTATTAATACGCAAATATTAAAATGGAAAATTATTTACTTTAATTTTTAAAATTTAATAGTTATTATATTTTAATCGAAATATGTTAATATATATAAATATGTAATATTTTTCTAAATTTTTTAAAAACTATATTTATTAATTTATTTAAAAAAATAAAATGTATAATTTTGTATCATGTATAGTATGTCGATAAAATATTATTTATATGTGTTATAATATTTAGGAATACATATTATTGTTTGAAAGAATATTTTAAAAATAAATATTTCAATTTTATATGTTGACAAATATTTTTATTAATTAAAATATATAGTTTAAATAATTATTATAGGAAATATTAAATACATTATTTTTTATGTAGAGTATAGTTAGTGATATTATATTAATTGTATTGGGAAAAGTAAATTAGATATGTTTAGTGTCTGGCATCTCCTATGACTATAGTACTAGGAGTTAATCATGATATAATAATCTGCGGCGATTTTAACATGCGACAACTAGGATTATTTAACACCACCTGCCCACCTCTAAATCCCTTAAGCACTCAAATAAATAATATTTTAAGTAAACATGGCCTACAATCCGTACAGATTTTAGCTAACAATCTAGAACCATCATCTCAACTTTTGAAGACCTTCAGGGGAATAAGTACCATCGACTATGTTGTTGCCTCGGTGAAACTTGCGAACCACCTTGTGAGCTTTAAAGTTCATCTCTCAAATGACAGTGGTGACCATCTTCCGCTTCGCACAACCTTTAACATTAATCTACCTAAATGCAAAGGCCACAAGGTTTTGGGCACTTCCTGCAATGACGAAACACTACATCTAACTCGAAGAATAAAATGGGGCCACGTCAATCTACGGAACCTAGCATCTTGGAAAGCCGCTACTGGACAGACCCTGCAAGCCCAAAGTAGCGAATACCTATTAACTCACTGGGCTCCCATTACTAGGGGCGTCCGTGAATTACTTAATCCTCAAACAGGCCCCGGGCGACATCAGTTAAAACCCATTAATAAAAATCAAACTATTTTGGCTAGCTCACGGCACATTCGCAAGTTGACGATGGCACGTAAGAAAACTCGGAACGAACAAGTCAAAGCCGACCTGTCATTGGAACTCCAAGGTGCAAGAAAACAGCATAGGCAACTGATATGGCAGGAAAAAAATCAGCAGAGGGAAAAGGATTGGCAATACGTCCACTCAATCATGAGCAAACATAATCAGGCAGACCTATGGAGATACATCAAAAACAAAACAAGCCAAGAAATCATAAGGAGCAACTCCATCACCGAAGCCATGTGGTCTTTGCATGTAATTAACCTTTATGTAGTCGATCAACCAGGAGTCTTTCAGCTTGAACACTCAGATCTTTCTGATGACTCAGACGATTGTGTCTCCATATTTACGACTAACAGTATTCAAAAAGCACTAAGCAAAACAAGATCTTCAGGTGCACCTGGTCCAAATGGCCTCCCGGCCCAACTGTTTAAAGAAGACTTGGCATTATCGTTCGCAATGCTTTCCTCACTGTTTACAATCTGCACCAAACTCCATCAAGTGCCCGACAGCTGGAGAGGTTCAATATTGCACCCAATTTTTAAAAAGGGCGATAGACAGAATCCCTGCAATTATCGGCTGATAGCCTTACTGGATATCGAGGCTAAGATCTACGCAGCCGCACTCTTAAAAGATCTAGAGGCTTGGGCAACAACAAATGCAATAATTCCTTTCTGCCAAACTGGCTTTAGACCCAATTCCTCCACACTGGATAACATCATCACCTTATCCTATCAACAGGCAAAAAATCAGAACCCAACAGCTCTCTACGCATGCTTCATGGACTATTCATCTGCCTTCGATCTGGTGGACAGAGGCATCTTATGGAGAAAACACGAGGTGTGGGGTATTCCCAGGGGCCTCCTCAACGCCATCATATCATTATACACATCAACCTGGGTGAGGGTCAAGTTGTCAGACACCGCGTTAACTAAGAAGATTAACACCAATCAAGGGCTAAAGCAAGGGTGCATCCTTGCTCCAATGTTGTTTAATTTATATACAGCGGATATGTCCCGGGCACTTATCAACGCTAATTTAATCCCTGCAAAAATAGGCAATACTAAGATCACAATATTGCAATACGCGGATGACATCGTCCTCCTTGACAACTCATAAATAGGACTCCAGAGAGCATTAAATTCTCTTCACTTATACAATAGTGTAAACAAGATGAAAGTAAATGAAGCCAAAACAAAGGTGCTATCCTTTGGAAGGACGCTACAAAAAATAAGTAATAACTGGTCCCTGGGTCCCTTAAAAATCTCTGGAGCCAAATCTTATAACTATCTGGGCACATGGTTTTCTGCAAACGGTGCATCAACAACACACAAGCGCCACCTAAAGGATAAGGCAGCATTAATAACTACTAGACTCTGCCAATTATATACAGCCCTTGAAAGCCCCTCCTCAGCGCCAATCAGAAAGGTGCTCAGGGCAGTATTACCATCCGCAAATACTTATGGCAGCGAGGCCTTTCCAGGTCAACTCACCAAAACCATCTAAAAACGACACCTAAAAATATATAAAAGAGTGTTTAAATTATTACTCCAGGTGACCCTTGTTGAGACTTGAATTTGGCCTGGAGGGCATTGCATGGTCTAGCATGGGGTCTTTTATAAAGTACTACCATAGATGTACTACGGCATTGCCGGGTACCCTGAAATTTATCTTGCAAGACATTTTCAAACATAAAATCAACCCGTGGTCCATTTATTTAAGGATGGCAGTAGTAACTCTACAAATCGACCTGACCACTCTAAACACTTCTTCACTTACGTCTACTGCAATAAAAAGCATAATGAAAAAACAGACTAAACTACTTTCTAAGACCACAGACTTGCAAAAAAATTAATTCCACACCGCCATTAAGGGCCCTGGCAGCATCATACAACAATGACAGCCAAGTTGGACTTCGGGCACCACCTTATCTTAACTGCACAATAGAGAAAGCTTGCCTGTCCCAAATCTTGGCAGTAAGGATGCTGGCATTACACATCAAAAACTTTAATTCTAACTGGCCGCTGCTTTCTAAAGTAGTTAAGTGTAGACTTTGCGGCTACAAATCGGAAACTTTTTTACATCTACTATGCAGCTGTCCGATGTTGCTCGACTCCCGCCGATCCTTATTAAAGGCACTCTTCTTAATTCATGGTATAAGAACATGCAATCATGCAATGAACTGGATTTTTAGCACCATGGTTCCCCTCGAATTGGCAAGAATAGGCAAATTGTTCAAAGCAGTGCAGGAGTTCCTTAAAAACTCACAACAAAGCACTGAGATGATCATTAATTATTAACTCTTAGCTTTTGGATCGCAGACATTAAGCATTGTAGAGTTTGACCACTCTGTAATTGAGTTTTTTTTTTAGTTGAAACACTTAATCCATTTTATGGTGGATTTTTAACTCATTTTTATTCATTATTTCCACAAAAGATAAGGGAAAGGGAAGAAGGTAGAGAGAAAGCCTGTACACCCAGAGTTTTTATTTTTCGGGCATAATATGCCAGCTACACTATACGGTCTTGCAAGGAACCATTATTCTCTTTTGCCTTTATATACTATGTTTCTTCTTTTTAAATGTTTTCTATTGTCATGGTTTCAAGTAATCTATACAATAAACTTTGTATTGACTTGAACCTTAGTACTAGGAGTGGCAATAGTCAATTAATTATGTTTAGTGTCCTGCACCTATCCTGACTTAATGCTAACTGGAGTGCGAATAGTAAATTAATTAAGTTTAGTGTCCAGCACCTACCCTGAATTAATGCTAACTGGAGTGGGAATAGTAAATTAATTAAGTTTAGTGTCCAGCACCTACCCTGACTTAATGCTAACTGGAGTGGGAATAGTAAATTAATTAGGTTTAGTGTCCAGCACCTACCATGACTTAATGCTAAATGGAGTGGGAAAAGTAAATTAATTAAGTTTAGTGTCCAGCACCTACCTTGACTTAATGCTAACTGGAGTGGGAATAGTAAATTAATTAAGTTTAGTGTCCAGCACCTACCCTGACTTAATGCTAACTGGAGTGTGAATAGTAAATTAATTAAGTTTGGTGTCCAGCACCTACCCTGACTTAATGCTAACTGGAGTGGGAATAGTAAATTAATTAAGTTTAGTGTCTAGCACCTACCCTGATTTAATGCTAACTGGAGTGGGAATAGTAAATTAATTAAGTTTAGTGTCCAGTACCTACCCTGACTTAATGCTAACTGGAGTGGGAATAGTAAATTAATTAAGTTTAGTGTCCAGCACCTACCCTGACTTAATGCTAACTGTAGTGGGAATAGTAAATTAATTAAGTTTAGTGTCCAGCACCTACCCTGACTTAATGCTAACTGGAGTGGGAATAGTACATTAATTAAGTTTAGTGTCCGGCACCTACCCTGACTTAATGCTAACTGGAGTGGGAATAGTAAATTAATTTGGTTTAGTGTCCAGCACCTACAATGACAATGCTAAATGGAGTGGGAATAGTAAATTAATTAAGTTTAGTGTCCAGCACCTACCCTGACTTAATGCTAACTGGAGTGGGAATAGTAAATTAATTAAGTTTAGTGTGCAACACCTACCCTGATTTAATGCTAACTGGAGTGTGAATAGTACATTAATTAAGTTTAGTGTCCAGCACTTACCCTGACTTAATGCTAACTGGAGTGGGAATAGTAATTTAATTAATTTTAGTGTCCAGCACCTACCTTGACTTAATGCTAACTGGAGTGGGAATAGTAATTTATATATATATGTTTTAATTTGTCAACTTAAAAATCTAATATAGTTTGTAGTAGTTATGTCTTTTAATTATAACATAATTATAAATGATAATAAATAACAATATATATATAGTTAATTAAAACATATTATTTAATACAGTAAATTTAATAAACAATTATATTTTTACATTAAATACAACATTAATGAAATGATACACAAAAAGTAGGCATTTTATTTTTTTATAGATGTTTATTTATTGTAAATGATTTTGTAATCAACGAAAAAAAATATTTTATTAAGTGCTTATAATATAAATCAAGACATATAGAGAAAAAATATTATTATTTATTTGACAGACAAAATATTTTGTACATATGTATATTTTTACGTCATTATGAAAAGAAATGTTTTTAACATTGGTACATTTTTTAATACAGTTATATAAACTTTGTAAAATGAAATAATGTAGTTTTACATTGGTTTAGAAACTTTTCAGTCAAAAAAATAATTATTAATAACAGTTTTTCACTTTAGTCTTGTATTCTGCACATTTATTTGGTTACATATACTGTTAATTTTTCCTGATATAACTGTTTTCACCATTTTTTAAGATGGTTTCATTTTTATACTTTGTAAAACATTTTAAACAAATAATATTGCATTTAAATTAATATTATTAATATATAAAATATTAATATTATTAATTTTTACATGGTTTAATTTTTATACATTTATTTAGAAGGTTGACATTTTTTAAACATTTAATACATTTTTACATGTTTGTAATCAACATTGTATATAACTTGTACATATTTGGAAATATAATAATACTTATTATATGATTCATAATATTTATTATTATAATTTTATAATGCTGGAAAAATGTTAAATAAATTTACACATATAAGTTATAAATTGTAGTATTTTAATTAAACATTTCACAAATTTATTTACAATGTAATAAAGTGTTTTTAAGCAAAATACATTTATTTTTCATGTTTAAAGCTGCCATATTTGTTTGCATTTTGTAACCGCTCGCCTTCGTTTTGGGTTATTTCGGAGGGGACAAGCTCGCGGTTGGGAGCTGCGTCGCATCGAGGAAGGTAAGATTAATTTTCTTTATTTGAACTATACTTTTAATCCAATTTGAAGATAGTTAGGTTGTACTTAGTGTGTGTAGGGTTTTGGAGTTGTGGTGTTTTTTATGTGTAGGTTAGCTTTTAGCAATTTATGTACCGTTTTTTTAGGCCTAGTTTAGAAAACTTAAAATACGGTAGGATATGTGTGAATATCGTATGTATAAAGTTTGTAATACTATTATAATGTTTATTATGTGTATATTATTGTGGGTGGGAATGTTTGTGTTTTTTTACACGTTTTGGTCGTGAGAAGTGGCGGTTATGAAAAGATTGCGGTTTTTTTCATTAAGGAAGTGTATATTAGTTTAAGTTTAAGTAACTAATAAATATTTAACACTTTCTTAATTTTTCGGATTATTATGGAGCGTTTCTTTTTTTAAAACACTTTTTCGTTTTTTTTAATGGTTTATCGTTTTTGGATTTACGGACGGAGGATTACTTTCTGAAAAGTTGGATTTTTGCATTTTTTGGGGGGTATTTTTCGTTCAATTGGGATTATGAGATACCTGGATTGTTTTACAGGAGTTGGGATTTTCTTTCTACAGCTACAGAAACGGTAAGTTATTTAAATTATTTATTGTGGGTGGGAAATGCTAAGAGAGTTAGGGGCCGATTTCGATGTCGGCCGGAAGCGCACCTAACAGTATTTGTCCGGAAAAAATACCAGCCGAATGCGTATTTTCCGACCGACTCGAACACCCGTCCGGACGAACAAGTACGATGCGCATAACAACCCACTTCCCGAGCGAGCCGTACTCACCCAAATCAGCTCCTGTTCCCCGCCCGAGCAGGATCCGTAAACGCCGATTCGAGCCTGGGACGACTCCTGGTGGCCAACGACGCTGGGAGCAGCCCCGACACCCACCGACCCGTAGTCACCTAAATCAGCTCCTGTTCCCCGCCCGAGCCGGATCCGTAAACGCCGATTCGAGCCGCACAGACCCAAATACACAGCACCTTCCGGCCGGACTAGTACGATGCGCGCTCCGTACGCGCCGAACCTGTCGCTACGTCCGGCACGTTTCAGCATCCGGGAGAGCCATACATAAGCTCCGTTTCGCGCAACAAGACGATCCACGGCTACGAGACGAACAAGCCAGCGACGAGTAAGAGTCGAAGACACGAGAAACCCGAACGAGACGACCCAACCATGAATCCCATCACGCAGGTCCTACCTATACTCTACATCTATTACCTGGACCGGTTCGGACGCGTACGGCGCAGACGGTAAGTGAAACGCCAACAATACAAACTAACTACACGTACCTAAAATATGTCACACACACATAGGGATGCACAAATGACGTACACTAGCAACAGCACAATCATAGGGGTGGGATGGGCACCACCAATGCCATACACACCCATAGGGGCCTGGATGCCTGCCACTACCACCACCCCTACTCAGGGGGGCCTGGATGCCTATCACTACTACTACCATCCCCACTCATGGGGGTCTGGATGCCTGTCACTACCACCATCCCCACCCTTAGGGGGATGGATGCCAACCACTACCACCACCCCTACTCATGGGGGGCTGGATGCCTATCACTACTACCATCCCCACTCATGGGGGGCTGGTTGCCTAGCACTACCACCACCCCTACTCATGGGGCCTGGATGCCTACCACTACCACCACCCCTACTCATGGGGGCCTGGATGCCTGTAACTACCACCACCCCTACTCATGGGGTGCTGGATGCCTATCACTACTACCATCCCCACTCATGGGGGGCTGGATGCCTGTCACTACCACCACCCCTACTCATGGGGGGCTGGATGCCTGCCACCACCACCCCCTACCCAGGGGGCCTGTATGCCTATCACTACTACCATCCCCACTCATGTGGGCCTGGATGCCTATCACTACTACCATCCCCACTCATGGGGGCTGGATGCCTGCCACCACCACCACCCAAACCCAGGGGGCCTGTATGCCTATCACTACTACCATCTCCACTCATGGGGGCTGGATGCCTGTCACTACCACCACCCCTATTCATGGGGGCCTGGATGCCTATCACTACCACCACCCCTACTCATGGTGGGCTGGATGCCTAGCACTACCACCACCCCTACTCATGGGGGCCTGGATGCCTATCACTACTACCATCCCCACTCATGGGGGCTGGATGCCTGCCACCACCACCAACCCTACCCAGGGGGCCTGTATGCCTATCACTACTACCATCCCCACTCATGTGGGCCTGGATGCCTATCACTACTACCATCCCTACTCATGGGGGCTGGATGCCTGCCACCACCACCTCCCCTACCCAGGGGGCCTGTATGCCTATCACTACTACCATCCCCACTCATGGGGGCTGGATGCCTGTCACTACCACCACCCCTACTCATGGGGGCCTGGATGCCTATCACTACCACCACCCCTACTCATGGGGGGCTGGATGCCTAGCACTACCACCACCCCTACTCATGGGGGCCTGGATGCCTACCACTACCACCACCCCTACTCATGGGGGGCTGGATGCCTATCACTACTACCATCCCCACTCATGGGGGGCTGGATGACTGCCACCACCACCACCCCTACCCAGGGGGGCCTGGATGCCTATCACTACTACCATCCCCACTCATGGGGGGCTGGATGCCTGACACCACCACCACCCCTACCCAGGGGGGCCTGTATGCCTATCACTACTACCATCCCCACTCATGGGGGGCTGGATGCCTGTCACTACCACCACCCCTACTCATGGGGGCCTGGATGCCTACCACTACCACCATCCCCACTCATGTGGGCCTGGATGCCTATCACTACTACCATCCCCACTCATGGGGGGCTGGATGCCTATCACTACTACCATCCCCACTCATGGGGGGCCTGTATGCCTATCACTACTACCATCCCCACTCATGTGGGCCTGGATGCCTATCACTACTACCATCCCCACTCATGGGGGGCTGGATGCCTGCCACCACCACCACCCCTACCCAGGGGGGCCTGTATGCCTATCACTACTACCATCCCCACTCATGGGGGATGGATGCCTGTCACTACCACCACCCCTACTCATGGGGGCCTGGATGCCTACCACTACCACCACCCCTACTCATGGGGGCCTGGATGCCTATCACTACCACCACCCCTACTCATGGGGGGCTGGATGCCTATCACTACTACCATCCCCACTCATGGGGGGCTGGATGCCTGCCACCACCACCACCCCTACCCAGGGGGGCCTGTATGCCTATCACTACTACCACCCCTACTCATGGGGGCCTGGATGCCTACCACTACCACCACCCCTACTCATGGGGGCCTGGATGCCTATCACTACCACCACCCCTACTCATGGGGGGCTGGATGCCTATCACTACTACCATCCCCACTCATGGGGGGCTGGATGCCTGCCACCACCACCACCCCTACCCAGGGGGGCCTGTATGCCTATCACTACTACCATCCCCACTCATCTGGGCCTGGATGCCTATCACTACTACCATCCCCACTCATGAGGGGCTGGATGCCTGCCACCACCACCACCCCTACCCAGGGGGGCATGTATGCCTATCACTACTACCATCCCCACTCATGGGGGGCTGGATGCCTGTCACTACCACCACCCCTACGCATGGGGGCCTGGATGCCTACCACTACCACCACCCCTACTCATGGGGGCGCTGGTTGCCTATCACTACCACCACCCCTACTCATGGGGGGCTGGATGCCTATCACTACTACCATCCCCACTCATGGGGGCCTGGATGCCTATCACTACTACCATCCCCACTCATGGGGGGCTGGATGCCTATCACTACCACCACCCCTACTCATGGGGGCTGGATGCCTATCACTACTACCATCCCCACTCATGGGGGCTGGATGCCTAGCACTACCACCACCCCTACTCATGGGGGCCTGGATGCCTACCACTACCACCACCCCTACTCATGGGGCCTGGATGCCTGTCACTACCACCACCCCTACTCATGGGGGCTGGATGCCTATCACTACTACCATCCCCGCTCATGGGGGGCTGGATGCCTGTCACTACCACCACCCCTACTCATGGGGGCCTGGATGCCTATCACTACCACCACCCCTACTCATAGGACGGGTAATGCATGACACAACCAGCATACTCCCACATGAGGAATCACAGAAAATTACATCCACCCAAACACCATGACAAGCATGTGTGTCAAATGCCTACAACACTGAACATGACATTGAACATACAATGTGACCCACTATCACATGTGTCACACATAAATGTGGGTGGCCTCCACAATGCAAGCCGACCATGGCCACTGTGGCAATGGGGTGGAACACCCCATCACCACAGTCACCAAAAGGTAAGTGTGGGGTCCATGGGGCCCAAAGCCCCATCACCACAGTCGCCAAAAGGTAAGTGTGGGGCGCATATCTGATGCACCTTTTGAACAGTGTGGCAATGGGGCCTAAAGCCCCATCACCACAGTCACCAAAAGGTAAGTGTGGGGTCCATGGGGCCGAAAGCCCCATCACCACAGTCACCAAAAGGTAAGTGTGGGGTCCATAGCTGATGCACCCTTTGAACAGTGTGGCAATGGGGCCCAAAGCCCCATCACCACAGTCACCAAAAGGTAAGTGTGGGGTCCATATCTGATGCACCTTTGAACAGTGTGGCAATGGGGCCTAAAGCCCCATCACCACAGTCACCAAAAGGTAAGTGTGGGGTCCATGGCTGATGCACCTTTTGAACAGTGTGGCAATGGGGCCTAAAGCCCCATCACCACAGTCACCAAAAGGTAAGTGTGGGGTCCATATCTGATGCACCTTTTGAACAGTGTGGCAATGGGGCCTAAAGCCCCATCACCACAGTCACCAAAAGGTAAGTGTGGGGTCCATGGATGATGCACCTTTTGAACAGCGTGGCAATGGGGCCTAAAGCCCCATCACCACAGTCACCAAAAGGTAAGTGTGGGGTCCATATCTGATGCACCTTTTGAACAGCGTGGCAATGGGGCCTAAAGCCCCATCACCACAGTCACCAAAAGGTAAGTGTGGGGTCCATGGCTGATGCACCTTTTGAACAGTGTGGCAATGGGGCCTAAAGCCCCATCACCACAGTCACCAAAAGGTAAGTGTGGGGTCCATATCTGATGCACCTTTGAACAGTGTGGCAATGGGGCCTAAAGCCCCATCACCACAGTCACCAAAAGGTAAGTGTGGGGTCCATGGGGCCCAAAGCCCCATCACCACAGTCACCAAAAGGTAAGTGTGGGGTCCATAGCTGATGCACCTTTGAACAGTGTGGCAATGGGGCCTAAAGCCCCATCACCACAGTCACCAAAAGGTAAGTGTAGGCATGGTAAAAGCTGCCAAAGCCAAACTGTATGGATGAATCCTGGTCACACAACAACTAAAACATCAGTGGCATAGTAGTGCATGTGTCCCATAGCAACATAGATTGGGCGAGGCAAACAGTGCAGTGTCACTGAAACATCGTTTTGGCCATGTGCATACAAACATCACACATGGGGGACCACATTGTCAACATTCACAAATAACACAATGACAGAAGTGACCATCATAAGGCTGACCCACATATCTGCACCAATGGACACACAAATGTTGATATCCTGTGGAGACTGTCGATGTCAGGTGAACAAATACCATACCATGGCATCAATGGGACATACAAACCATGATCATTGTGCTGACTGATGACCTAGGAGTCCCAGGGAGAGCAGAGGAAAGCCACCAAACTACATACAGCCAATGGCACACAACAGAAATGCCAATGCAGGGGTGCAAATGCACAAACACAAACAGGCAGACTCACACTGCATATCAAACACAACAGGTGATGGGGGGGTGTGCCAGTGTCCCCAGACAACCACACAACACATGAGGAGGCCTGAATCCTAATTACAGAGATGTGCATACAGTGCCACACAAAAGTAACTCATGGATTGTATTCCCCTATGTGGGCAATCAGGCATTGTTAGATGAGAGGGAGCCCAAATTTAGGGTGACCAGATTCTCAAAACAAAAAACGGGGACAGGTCATAGACATAGAAGTAGGACTACGGTTTGCAGTAACCATCGACATAAAAGTTGGACTATTTGACAGCTGTCATAGACATAGAAAAAGGACTACAATGACAGCTCCCTCCACAGACCGAGATGAAGCATTACAGATGACAAATCAGAGGTCTTTTATTGGCAGTAACCATTAATTCCATTTAAACAGACTTTGCCTCAACATTTGCTATAGTTGGTGACCACCCTTGCCTTGAAATTCCAAGTATGTTTTCTTATTAAATAAGTATATATATATATATTATGACTGTTAACTGTGAACAATAAAGAAAATCGCACAATTGAAGAGGAGTTCGTGCTCTCTTGTTTTTGCTGCGAGGAAGTGAACGAGTGCATCGCTATCGAGTTTGATATATATACCCATACCAGCTTCTCTCACAAAACACAAGCATAGCACAGGAGGCAAGAGGGCACATCTCCTACACAAAACAGAGGCAGCAGCAGCAATACAAGACTCCCTCACACAAACCAGCCCTAGCATGGAAAGCTGTAGTGCAAGCTTCCTCTCATAAAACAGGTACTGGTTGGCCAGCAGTTGTGCAAGTTTCCTCTCATAAAACAGGCACTGGTTGGCCAGCAGTTGTGCAAGCTTGCTCTCAAAAAAAAGGCACTGGATGGGCAGCAGTTGTGCAAGCTTGCTCTAATAAAACAGGCACTGGTTGGCCAGCAGTTGTGCAAGCTTCCGCTCATAAAACAGGTACTGGTTGGCCGGCAGTTGTGCAAGCTTCCTCTCATAAAACAGGTACTGGTAGGCCAGCAGTTGAGCAAGCCTCAATCACAGCCTGGGAAGTGGCTGTACAAGACTAGCTCGCAAAACCATACATAAGAGGAGTTAGCAGTAAAAGCCTCCCTCACAAAATATACTATCACTGTTAACAACTCTGATCCCTCACCACAACTGGTAGAGCATAGGACAAAGCAGAGCAAGGCTCCCTCACCCAACAAGAGCAAAAGGTACAGCAGCTAGACAATGCATCCTTGCACAAAACCAGTATAAAGCAGGAAGAAATAGTGCAAGCTTCTCTCACAAAATGGAGGAGCAAAGGTTCCAATTAAAGGAAAACTCAATTAGCAACTCTGTTAAATGTGCAAGATGCTCATCCTTAAATGTGATAATGAAAACACCATTTCTGAGCATGCTGCCTCTCAGAGTGAGGGACAATACACTCTCATTATGGTCTTTGAAAATCATACTTCGAGTTCAGGATCAGACCTCTGAGGGTTTTTATGTACAGACGCCTCCGTGATATAGTGGAGTTGGCCTAACGGCTAGGGCGGTCGACCTCGAATCTGGGGAACTGGGTTTGAGTCTTGGCAATGACACTGAACATCCTATGATTCTGGGCAAATCACTTAATCTCCCCGTGCCTAAAAAAAATAAATGTGTCCTCATGTAATGCAACTGGTGCTATGTAAAGCGCTCTGATACCCAATACGGGTCAAGTTTACGCTATATAAAACTCTGTAAAATAAAAAATAAAAAATAAAATAATATATATATATTGGACTCAGTATAATCCTTTCCAAGAATAAGCTGCACGCGCTGCACACCCTCTTTTGCCACTGACTCATATCCCAGTGTGGGATATGACAATTATTGCAACCAATAACATCGGACATCGCGATGTCCTGAATTCATCGGGTGTGATTATTATGAACTATTTTGACCTTTTGGACAATAACGTGGATTTTGGTGCCTACAGGACATAAAATCCACATTGCACTAAATACCAGGTCTTTCTGCCTTGTTCACTTTCATAAAGTTTGACCTGACAAAAGTTAACAGGGGGTGAAAACTTTGCAGCACTCAGTAACTACTGGGAGAGACAAGCATTGCACCTCTTATGGTCGGCATCCATGTGGAAAGAGGTGTTAGAAAAGGATTGCGATTTAAAGGGCTGCTTTTAATCAGACCACACCACAAACAAACCGTCAATTTAATAGATGATGCAGAAAAAATCACTTACCCCAACACAGAACTATATGTCATTGGTGGCGTCAAAGTTACACACAACAACACTACCAAAGTGTGCCCCATTAGCAAACAATCTAACATTAATGTTCTCGCTTCCTTGAAGCCATAGAACATGGAAGACAAAATATTTCTTAAAAAGCCAACACAACCCGTACATTATTGGTTTTTGCTTTCACATTGCTACCAACTTCATTGGCCAATAAGAGACCAAACCCTAAAACACAGAAGACAGAACATTCCACACACATCTGTTCAACAGAGGAACACAGGAACACCAGCAGTATAAAGAACCACAGAGTCATATGAATCTTAATTACAAAGATCACATCAGAGAAAACAGCACAAAGGATTTCCCTTCCTGCTACAACGCTCACCTAAGTGACGTCACACGCCTTTAGCAGTGCAAAGAGAGCATGCACGCGCATGCTCAATCAGAACACTAATAAAAACTGGGACATTTGTATGTTTAATCCGGACACTGTTCAAAAACTGGGACATTTCATTCACTTGGAGAAAAGTGTCGGAACACCGGGACACTTCTCCAAAAACGGGGACCGTCGGGGGAAAACCGGGACGTCTGGTCACCCTACCCAAATTACACATGTGACACAAGCTTGTAGGAACAGCAACTAACACAGCAAGAGACAGACCCACCACAGCACTACCCCCAGGGACCCCACATTGTGCTGACACTAGCCTGCATGACAATCCCACTGTGATAACAAAGGTAGATGTCGTTCACACTGTGAACCACAGCCATGTGTCCTGAGCAACAAACTTCCATCACACCTACACAAGCTCCAATCAATCAGCACGGCCTGCCAGCCAAGGCCAATATGGAGGTAGGGGTCTAGCCGTGCAACAACTCACATTTGCACACTCAACACCACACACCCTGATCTCCACCAATGTGCAGCAGTGAAGCTCACATGGACTGGTGACATTGCACATGCACCCATGACAATCCCAGGGGTGGTGGGGGGAACTAAGGTGCAGAAACCCATCACACATGCCCAGTCAACATGACTCGTCATTGTCTGACACACAGCATAGTACGAGGTACATGCGCATGATGTGAAATCCACCACAAACAATGGGATCCTGGCCATAGTCACACACCAACGAAGAAGCCAAGGTGACACACAAAGAACACACGTACACAACTTCCAACATTGCAGCTCTGACCCAGAGGAGTGGCAGCAGTCACACACACAACGTGTCACAATCACTGAAAGCTAACACAAACTCTAAATCACATTACTTGTGTAAACAACAAGTGCCAAGGGGAATCCTGAATGTGTCCCATCAGCGTTTGCCCACATCCCCAGCCCTGACTACAAAGACAACCTGGGATGACAACCTCATGAACATTATTTTGCCATGCACCCACATCACGGTGACACCAGGTCCAAGATGCTGGATGAACACAGACCAACTCTGCAAGCATCACAAACAGGAACATCCCTAGGGACACAGCCTATGTATGAAAAGGGAAGGGAACATGCACAGACATACTCACACAACACACAACACGGGCACACGCAATGTCACCGGATTACAGACTGCCCTGAGGGCACTTCACTCCTGTGGAAGGTCCGCTGTGCCAAACCTTGTCTGTGCATGACTCAAACATGTCAGCAGGACACTCCGTCAGTGAGTCAACAACTACAACACACAGAAGCCTCTGCTCACATCAGCCTGGGTACGGGAGTGTCACGTCAGTCATCTGCATACACCCAAAACACGTGGCAATCCAGTTGTACTGTATACACAGATGAGTCCTTCAACATTGATGTGCAAAACTGCATGTCCAGTGGAGATGGGCACACAGTCAGGGAAATTGGAACATTGAAGAGTGGTAAGCCCACCAGATGTGCATCAGTGGAAGACAAAGATGTTCATTTACAAATGCTAAACGTACATCCCTGTGTCAATTGCTGAACATCACACCCTCAGACTGCAGCAAAGGATGCCATAGATCCACACTACAACAGGACACATATGCAATGGACCACATGGAGTCCATCACAGCAACACTTCATTTTCCTGATCTGAACACTATTACAACTGCAAATGCAGGATGCTACTCATCTACATCATGTACATCGAAAGAAAATCCTAAATTAAACAAAAAGAGGCTTTATTCAGCAAATACAAATGAAAAATCCGAAGTCCAAAAGAAACTAAGGACAATGGCCAGTCCAAAAACACAGTCCCAACAGGGTGATAAGTGTCAACTGGTCACCCATTGCTTGCCTGCACTGGTAGGGACAGGGGACATCCCCCTTGGAGGGGCATACAAGGGGCAAGCCAGGCACCGCAGGGACAGGATCAGGGGATGGCAGAGTGAGGCAGTGAAGGGGTGGTGGGTGCAGGAGTGTCACCGGCAACTGCAGTGGAGGTGTCTGACTCAGCGGGGCCAGCACCACCGTGCTACACAAGTCAGTTGGTGTGGGTGCTGCAACCACTGCAGTGGGCTGGTCTGATGAAGTGGACTGGGTCCCCACTGCAGTGCCCGAGTCAGACGGGGTGGTTGTGGACTCCACTGCAGTGCATAACTCCAAGGGAGTGGAAGGGAGGGCAGATGAGGTGGGCAGGACAGAGGGGGGGACCCGGTCCCCACACCAGTGCCACTAACAGGCAGAGCGTCTGGGTTGGGGGTGGAAGAGTAAGTGGCGGGGGGAGGGCCTAAGCAGTCTGGGGATGCGGTATCGGTGTGTGGGGGAACCTGGGGCAGGGTGTGGCGGGGGAACCTGTGGAGTGGTGGCCTGGGGGATGGAGGAGAGAGACTGGGTGGTGGAGCTGCGTGGTGGTGGTGGTGGTGGGGTCTTGCTCTTCCTGGTCCGGGGGACTTCCTAATGGGGTCCTGTGTCTGCTTGTGCCTGGGGAGGGTGTCCGGGGGCGAGGGGCACTCCCCTCTGTGTGGGTGGACTTTCTCTTCCCCGGTATGCTGGATCAGAAGGATCGGAGGGGAAGAGGTCGAGGTCACACAGGAAGATCTTCTGTGTAGGTGGGGTAGCAGGCGAGGCAAGGGAAGGGGTCTTGGAGGGAGAGGATTTGGAGGACTGCAGAGTGAATGTGGATGCCTGTGTGTGTGTGTGTGTTCCTCATCCCCTGTGTCTGTGGTATCAGTCCCCTGAGGATGCTTGTGTGCACGTCTTGCCTTTCTCGTGGGTGTGTCTGTGCTGCTCGTGTCTGTGTGCTTGGGTGAATGTGCAGGTGTGCATGTGCTTTGGACAGGTAGGGTGGTAGGAAGTGTGGATGGGGCAGAGGTGGGAGGGGTGAGGGACTGTTGGAGGAGGGACACTGCTGCTGTCAGGGAGGAGTCCATGGACCTATTGCTCCTCTGTAGTGCAGACATACCCGTTGAGATGCCCTCCATGAACAACACCAGCTGTGTCAACAGAATGGTGTGTGCATGGAGGACAGTCAGCATTGCTGTCTGCCCTACATGGAGCTGCCGAAGGAGGTACACAGACTCCTCACTCAGGGCAGCAGGGGACACAGGGGCAGGGGGTGCGGTGCCTGGCATGAAGGAGACACGCTCCCGAGCACGGGAGCCTCCACGGACCTCAGGAATGGGAGCCAATGGGAGGGCGGTGGTGGTGGTGGTGGTGGCGGGGCCAGACAGAGTAGCTGGGGTGTGGTGGCTGCTGACACCCGCCTCCACAAGGGAGTCATCCTCCGAGCAGCTGTGGTCCTCAGCTGAGGTGGATGGTGCTGAGGACTCCTCGGTGTGGCTCCCCTCACCCTCCGTGCCACTGGGTCCCTCTGACCACTCATCAGACGCTGACCCAGTCTGGCTCCGCTGCTCCTCCTGGTCCGTGGAGCTGTCCCCTCCTGTGGCTGTGGATGTATCTGCAAACAATTAGGGAAACAGACAAACATCAGTCACCTGCACTGACCGCACACACCACAGTAAATACAGCACATCACAGAGCAAGCCCTGGCATCTTTAGTTGAACATTGCCTAAAGTCCTCACACAGATTCGGGGAAGCCAATTGTCAGTCTGATGGTCAACCATGGGACTCACATCCCTCCTGCACTTGCACACATCTGTCTGGTGCCTGTCTGATGGTAAGACCCCAGTGTGGACACATGCACCACCTACACAGTTGTTGGACATTGCAGGGAACACAGTGCAGTATGTGAACATGCACACAACACATCTCTTGCCACTGAGTCAGTGCAGGTGTCCGGATGAAGGGATGGCCAGAGTCTCAATAGAAATGCATGTGATGCATACCAGCACCAGACACCATGATGCACCCATGTCTGGATAGTCAATGCCACAATGGGGTGCATGTTGCACATGTCACTCCCCTGCAGGATCAGTCTTAGGAAGTTTAATGCCATGACACAGGCATGCGTGCAAAGTCATACATCACTGTCTCCAGTCACATGGCCATGGCAGCCAGCCAACAACAGTCTGCACTGTGTCACAATCCTAGGACATGGGGAATGCAAGTTATGTAACTGACAAGTGCACATGTCCAGCCCCCATAAACCACATCATCAGAACTACTATTTGTCCACGTCATACCAATTGGACATATGGGGGACATGAAACACAACTCTCTGAACATGAGCACCTCACAGTGTGCTGTGAATGAGAAACAGCTGCCTGAAAGTCACAGTCGCATACACCTGTGTGCACAGTCAAGTGATCAGAAACCCATACATCAAAGAAGTATTGTCTATCATGGTCACATCTCCGCTGGCATGCTGACCCCTAACCGAAAAACATACCAGTAGTCCTGACAACGAGGTCACAGCACAATGACACAGAGGCAGACACCTGAGGGAACATTTCACTGATCACAACATGCCAGATGGTACACGGGAGTGGGAGTACAGAGTCTATTGTATGCCCTGGAGTAGGCAGGACTGTCCAGCCCCACCTGTAAGAGGGATGAGTCCTGGACAGTAGGCAGGTGGCTAAGCACGTGTGACACACTTGATACACATACTCCTGAGGCCCAAACATTGTTCCCACCGGCAGCATGGGTGTGTGCCAAATTCCCAAGGGACGTGTGGTGATTCCGATCAGCAAGTGGACCACATATCAAAGTTACACCGAGATTACATGTCAGAACTCAGGCATTGTGTAAGCAATTGACCAACCCATGAATCCCACAACATAGTCACGGGAACAAATGCTGTCCCCCACCTTGAGCAAAGCTAAATGCAATGACACAGTCCCCAAGTGACACAATTCCCTGACTGTAAGGGCCACACATATGCGTATCAGAGGAGAAGTGGGCATGTCACAAATGAGGGACATGGGTCCTGGACCACATGACTGATGTACAGTGTAAGTTTCACCAGGCCAGAGGAGGGCACATAGCATGTCAGACAAAGTGCACAGTGCAGTCATGGACTCACCCCCTCCTTGCTGCTGTCTGGCCTTCAGCTGCCCATCCAGGTCAGGGAAGACCACTGCCAGGATCCGGAGCATGTGGGGGGTCAGGGTCCGGTGCCCGCCCCTCCTGCGAGGAGGCGACAGCTTCAGCTGGACCCTTGCGATCCTCCGGGTCCAGCCACGAAGGTCCTGCCACCTCTTCTGGCAGTTGCGGATCCTGCGCCTGTAGACCCCCACGGATCTTACTTTCCGGGCGATGGTCAGCCAGATTTCCTGCTTCTGGTGGGCATCAACCTGTGAGGATGACAAAGTGAGAAGGCCACTACTACACATGCAACATATCCGTGCATCACACAGTTGGATATACATGTCTCAATCACAGGGGCATCTGATGTACATAAGCAGTGCAACAATGGCTATGAACAGTTTGCCAGCAGTCTACTACATGGTATAATTGCATGGGGAGTAAACCTTGTTGGTATGCACTGTAACTGCACTGTACCTGTTCAGTGCATGTAACTACACACTTTGGGGTGTGACAACTACTCAGTGAGCATGCTAGCCAGTGGTGTGCACACTGTAAGTCCTGCTACTCAGACAACATGCACAATTGGTAAGGCAGTGGAAAGCACACTCACCTGCTCCCCTGGTTTCCCATACAGCTTGCTGTACTGTGGAAGGAGGCTGTCCAGCAGGGCCTGGTTCTCCTCAAGGCTGAAGGCCGGGGCTCTATCCACAGTACGTGCCATTGCAGTAGCCAGAGGATGCAGAGACAGCAGCAGTGTAGTTGGCAGATGTCGTCCTGGAGCATGTAGTGCAGGCAAGTGAGCTCTCAGGGGAACAGGCAGCATTATATGTGTGCTGCAGAGGCAGATACAGTCCCATGTGTCCAAAGTGATAGGTCCAAGTCGTTTGCATCTTCTGAATCTGACCAATCCATGGAATAGCAGCACTAATACACGCCCACAGCATCATTCAAATCTTCAAATTCATTACTTCCATGATTTAGCAACATTGTTGTGGCTGGCCAACTGAATTCCCTGCATCAGACTCGTTGGAGCCACGAAAACGCGTCCGTTGCCATGCCAGGCCCCAGCCAATGCGTGCGCACCGATCGGTCCATTGCTGTACAACGTGTACCCGGGATACAACGTGTACCCGCTCACATACAATGCAATGGGCCGTGCGGGCACACCGATCGGTCCATTGCTGTACAACGTGTACCCGGGATACAACGCGTACCCGCTCACATACAATGCAATGGGCCGTGCGGGCACACCGATCGGTCCATTGCTGTACAACGCGTACCCGGGATACAACGCGTACCCGCTCACATCCAATGCAATGGGCCGTGCGGGCACACCGATCGGTCCATTGCTGTACAACGCTGTACCCGGGATACAACGCGTACCCGCTCACATCCAATGCAATGGGCCGTGCGGGCACACCGATCGGTCCATTGCTGTACAACGTGTACCCGGGATACAACGCGTACCCGCTCACATACAATGCAATGGGCCGTGCGAGCACACCGATCGGTCCATTGCTGTACAATGCGTACCCGGGATACAACGCGTACCCGCTCACATACAATGCAATGGGCCTTGCGGGCACACCGATCGGTCCATTGTTCTGCAACACGTACCCAGGATACAACGCATACCCGCTCACATACAATGCAATGGGCCGTGCGGGCACACCGATCGGTCCTTTGCTGTACAACGCGTACCCGGGATACAATGCGAACCCGCTCACATAAAATGCAATGGGCCGTGCGGGCACACCGATCGGTCCATTGCTCTACAACGCATACCCGGGATACAATGCGTACCCGCTCACATACAATGCAATGGGCCGTGCGGGCACACCGATCGGTCCATTGCTCTACAATGCGTACCCGGGATACAACGCGTACCCGCTCACATACAATGCAATGGGCCGTGTGGGCACACCGATCGGTCCATTGCTCTACAACGCGTACCCGGGATACAACGTGTCCCCACTCACATGCAATGCAATGGGCCGTGCGGGCACACCGATCGGTCCATTGCTCTACAACGCGTCCCTGGACAGGTCACACGCATATGTCACCATGCTGGTCACTGGTGAACCTATGCCAGCCACATTTACTTTCCAGGGACTCAGGGGCACACCTACAACACCACACCCAGTCCACACTGTATCTAAGGCATGTGTGGCAGCATAACCTTATCTGTGTATGGGGTGAACATGTGGTTTTTGGGGTGGCACTTGGGGGCAGACACACCCAGGCTGTGCACGTGTTCATGGGGACAGGGTCCTTTGTGTGTTGTGCACCTGACCACTGTGGTGTGCAACTTTTCATTTCTGAGCATGTGTCATGGTCACATTTCCAGGTTGTGTATGTGTATGACATGTCACATACCCCCAGGCTCACATGTGGGAAGGCATGTACGTCACAGGGTGGCCCATTGCCACAATAGTGAAGTCCCTCCGCAGTCTGTGTGCATGTTGTGTTTCACATGTCTCTGACTCCATGTGCACAATGGGAGACAGTCTCCACATCCACGTGGTTTGTGCATGAACTTTGATGTTGTGTGTGTGTGTGTCACAGACGTCCATGTCTGTCCTGCAGAGGCTACAGGGGCCACTACCTGTGGGTGTCATGTTTGTTTTCCTGACGTGTACATGATACGCCATGTCATGCCAGTGTCCATGTGGCAAGACAGGGTCCCTGGGAATCTACCTGTCAATGAGCTGTGATGCCTGTGGAGCATCTGTCCAGACATGTCACTGTGGTATGTGTGTGGAACGTGAGAGCAGTAAATGGGTACTGTGACACAGCCTAATGGTTTCCCATAGCACACCCTGGAACCTGTTGTCAACACTTGTTGAACAGAGATGTTAGATGATGTCCATGTAGGTGCCATATATGTCCAAACAGAACGACACACATATCAAGTACTTGTGTTTGTAAATGATGTATCATGTGAAATTGAGTATGGTGAACGGCACATAGGTGGGGTGACTGACAATCTTGCTTTCTTCACCTATGCACTGCAGGGCTCCTGCTGTCCATCGACCATTCCCAGACCTGGCAACGATGGTGGAACGTGACAGCATCCGACGGTACCGCTTCACCAGGCAGCTGATTGAGGATTTGGCATTGCGGTTGGACCCACATTTGCAGCCTGGCCGGCCATATCCTACAGCGCTGACCCCCAAGGTGAAGGTGATGGCAGCCCTACACTTCTTTGCCACCGGTACCTTTCAACACACTGTGGCAACTACTGGTGGGATGTCACAGACTATGTTCAGCCATGTGCTACGCGATGTTTTGGGGGCAATGCTGAGATACCTGAACCAGTACATCTATTTCCCAACACGTCAACAACTCACTGATGTGAAGAGTGACTTCTATGCCCTGGGGAGGATGCCACATGTAATTGGCTCCATTGATGAGACACATGTGGCTTTGATACCACCACAGGCACATGAGCAGGCATACCGGAACCGTAAACATTACCATTCGATCAATGCTCTGGTGGTATGTCTTGCAGATATGACCATCACACATGTGTGTGCCCGTTTCCCCGGTTCGGCACATGATGCCTACGTGATGAGGAGTAGTCGCATCCCGAGGATGATGTCACAGATGCCGAACCAGCGTTTCTGGCTTGTTGGTGTGTACTGACTTTGTACCATTGTGTGTGTTCTGCTATGTTGTTTTCCGCACACATTTTCTAATCGGCTAATGTGCAATTGTCTGTCTGTAGGTGACTCGGGATACCCCAACATGCCGTGGTTGCTGACACCCCTCAGGAACCCTGTGACACCAGCCCAGATGCGCTACAATGAGGCACATGGTCGGACGAGGAGGGTGATTGAGCGGACCTTTGCTCTCCTGAAGAGCCGCTTCCGCTGCCTGGACAAGACAGGAGGGGCCCTCCCATATGCCCCAGCAAAGGTGTGCAAGATTGTCATCGTCTGCTGCATGCTACACAACCTGGCAGTGCGGAAGGAGTTGCCTCTCATCCTGGATGACGATGACCAACGTCCGCCACCTGTGGAAGATCCTGGCCTGCGTCACGATGCCAGTGAAGAGGATGATGATGATGATGGTGATGTCCGCACACAGCTCATCACCAACTACTTCAGCTGAATGTGAGTCTCCAGAGGGTTGTAATATCAATGATTTGAGTTTGCATGATATGTGTGTGTGGTGCTCTGGTGCTGTTTGAGTGTGGCCATGTGCTACTTGACTGGATGCGTGCAGTGATGTGTCCTTGCAGGTGGTCTGTACTGCCCAACAGTGTTGACATGCTAACTTGGTTTTGTGTAGTTATCTCGTGACATGTATTAGACATGAGTATTGCCGTTCTGTGCTGTTCTTCAGTGGTTTTGACTGTGTGTCATGTCTGTCCTTCACAGGGTGCTGCCAGAGTTGTTTGATCAACTTGGATCCCCCGAATCCATGATTCAACTTCCAAGGTGGAAGCAGTCGTTTCCCTACAGGTGATGTGCCACACACCCCTGGACTTTCTATCTTCTGCACTGTTTGACTTTGTGGCCACAGCCAGGTTGGATTAGCTTGCATTTGTAGTGGAAACAACATGTTGCAAATGTGTAATAAACCTGTGCTTCACTTTGGGATGTGCGTTGTCTGTAGTCACACATCTGACTGACATTTGCTTACTGCACCTGTAGTCTAGTTGACACTGACTGTGAATAGGTGGCGTGTCTGTGCATTCCACTGTATTTCGTTGCAACATCAGTATAGGTGATGAGTCTGATGGCCCTGGTGGGTATGTGTTGTGTGGCCCTAGTGGTGTGTCTCCCTCATATGTGTCACGTCGCCATGACTGACATGACGGTGTTGGACTTGCTGTAGCAGTTAGCATGCACAGTTTCATTTTTCTGATCACCATCTCCATGACAGAGAGCACGTTGGAATCACAACAGAGGCAGATATGGTGTATTGGTGAGTTTATTTACATACAGGTGTTAGGATGGTGCACAGGATGGTGGGTGCTGTACATAGAAATTGGAATCCAAAGTTCCCATGTGATTTGGAAGTCTTGGTAGCTGAAATGTCCAGAGTAAAGTCCACAGTCATCTGATAAATGTGGTCAACTAGAGCTCCCCATGTCATGTGGGAGAGTTGAATTGGCTTCAACAGGGCGTGCAGTTTGCACACAGAGGAAAAGTTCCAGAACAGGTGTTGGCTTCCTGGGGGATGTAGATGACCATCGGCCTCTCAGTTTGGCCTCCTCGGACGGCCCCTCTTCTTGGGGGGGGACCCTCAGGTGCAGGCTGCGGCGGTGCAGGGGACTCTCTGCCAGAGTCCTCCTCCCTCCCTGTGGCATGTGCAGTTGTTTCAGCAGCAGATGTTGTGGGCACACAGGGAGGTGAGGCCATGTTGGTGCTGATCTGGCGAAGGCATGTCAGTATGTCCCTATGCACCGCTGTCTGTTGTTCCAATGTGTCCCACTTGGACTCCATGCCAGACATGTGTGTCTCGACACGTGACATGTGTGTCTCGACACGGGACATGTGGGAGTCCAAGCGGGCATGATGGGCAGCCTGCTGCTGTTGTATGTCCTTGAGGATCCCCACTACCTGGCTGACCTCTCCGGTGCTAGTCTGGTACGCATCCGCGATGCGTGCCAGTTGTGGGTCATCATGCAGTCCAGACCCCTCTGCAAAGACCCCTCTCACCCCCCTGGCGACACGTGCAGGACCTGCGGTGGCACGCACAGGTGACCGTGGGCCCACTTGGGTGTTGTTCCTGGGCTCGTTGTCACCAGCTCCAGTTTGGGCCTGGGTCCCTGCGCTGTTGTCATCTGTGGTCCTTGGTCTGTCCGTGTTGGCAGGGGTGGCCTGTGTGTTGGCAGTTGTTGGAGGGGTGGGTGCAGGGGGTGCAGATGTTGGTCCTGCTGGTGCTGCATGATGACTCACACCGGAGGGTCCAGCTGGTTCTTCGCCAACCGAGGAGTGCAGAGGCTGATCCACACCAGTGAGCTCAGTGTTCCCCGGAGCCTGGGACAGGGACTCCTCATCGTCTGCTGCTGTGTCCCCATCATCACCTGTTTTGGGGAGAGACACAGATTGTATGTTATGTTTCTACTGGCATCAATTGTTCAAACACCTGACAGTTGTGACTGTACCTCTGGATGTGGGCCAGGACATAGCATTCTCCGAAATTGTGACAGTCAGAGAGTGATATTGGTGTAGCACATTGTCCTGCCAACCTGTGGCATGTCAATGTGAATGTTGAGGTGTGTGCATGACCAGCATTGGTGGTATTTGGTTGCCATCCAGGCCTCCTTCTCCCCCCAGCCCAGTTATCCCACCATGAAGGGTGCTTCCATTGCAGGGAGTGCAAGTTGTCTTTCAGGATGTCAGTCAGTGGTGTCCTGCTGTTGGTTGTTGCACAGTTCCCAGCAGGGCCTTGTGCTCCCTCCAGCAGTACCCAGTGTCAGCCATCTTGTGAGTCCTTTTCCACTCCCTGTGATGTGGGCAAGGTTCAGAGTGGTGTTGATGGGCCAATTGTGAGGCTGACCAGTATCTGTGCCTACAACTCCCATCCTGCTATTGCCTCCACCCCCCTTCCCAGCATGCCCATCCTTCCATCCTTCCTTCCTTTTGACTCTGCTACCCTGTGGGGTGGGGTGCCTGTGCTGACAGGATGGCTGGGAGTGTTGTCCTGGCAGTTGTTTGGCTACAAGTCCCAAGAGTGTCCCTGTGCTTCCCACAGCATAACCCAGGGTGGTGGTTCTTTGTGGGATCTTCAGTTAGGATGTGAGGCATTGCATTCTCCCAGGTGGGTTATGTGGAGTTAGTGTTGAGGGGGGTGTGAGGGGAGGTGCTTGTAACTATGGTCAGTGCTGTGAGTCCTCCTTCCCACCCAGCCAGATATCCCACCATGGAAGGTGCTTCCATTGCAGGGAGTGCAAGTTGTCTTTCAGGATGTCAGTCAGTGGTGTCCTGCTGTTGGTTGTTGCACAGTTCCCAGCAGGGCCTTGTGCTCCCCCAGCAGTACCCAGTGTCAGCCATCTTGTGAGTCCTTTTCCACTCCCTGTGATGTGAGCATGGTTCAGAGTGGTGTTGATGGGCCAATTGTGAGGCTGACCAGTATCTGTGCCTACAACTCCCATCCTGCTATTGCCTCCACCCCCCTTCCCAGCATGCCCATATTTCCTTCCTTTTGAGTGGACTTCACTGTGTGTGAGTGTGACAGCAATGGCAAGATGGCTGACAATGTGGTCCTGTTGTTTGTTGGTGCCCAGTTCCCAGCAGGGCCTTGTGCTCCCCCAGCAGTACCCAGTGTCAGCCATCTTGTCAGTTGTTTTCCACTCCCTGTGATGTGAGCATGGTTCAGAGTGGTGTTGATGGGCCAATTGTGGGTGTGACCAATATCTGTGACTACCACTCCCATCATGCTATTGGCTACACTAACTTCACCAGCATACACAGAATTCCTTCCTTTCAGTGAGCTTCCCTGTGAGGTGGTGTTCTAGTGGTGGGTAAATATCTGGGAGTGTTTGTTGGTTCTATTTGTGCCACTGCCTTGCTGTATTTGTTGTTAGGTTTGTACATGTCATGACACAGTTACATATCACTATGAGATGGCAGGTATTGTGTTTGTCTGACTAGCATTCACATCTTGGGATGGATATCTTTTGATTGCTGTGTATTTGCTAAGGGTGCATGGTTTGCCTGTCCCCTTGACTGTGATGTGTGTGTGTTGTCACACCATTTTGTGTATATTAGTTGTGTACTCACCAGGCTCTGGGATGTCTGTTAGTCCGTATACGCTCACTGGTGGTAGGATGGCCCGCACCTTCTCCTCCCAGGGCCTGAGGTATACTGGTTTTGCAGGAGGGCCACTGCCGGTGTGCTGGCTGAGGAGGTAGTCCTTTTGAGTAGGTCCCGGACCCTCCTGCGCACATCATACCACCTGTTCTGGATGTCTTCCTTTGTGCGCAAACATGGTGATTGTGCGTTCACCCTGTTGACAATCCTCGCCCACATCTTGGTTTTCTGCGACATGGGGGTCTGTTGTACCAATGTACCAAACAACTGTGGCTCTACCCTGAGTATCTCGTCTACCAGGACTTCCAATTCACAATCTAGGAACTTGTGGTTCTTCTTTGGGGGCATGGTGATGGGTGGTGGTGGTGATTGATGTGTGTGTGTGTGCAAGTGGGGGGGTGTGAGTGTAGGTTTAGCTGGGTGTGTGTGAGGGTGCTATTTGTAAGTGTGGTAATGGTGTGTGGCTTGTGTGATGTATGAGCTGTGAGTGTGTCTGTGGTTGCTGTGTGATGGTGTTCTGGGCTGGCAGGTCAGTGGAATTTGCAAAGGATCATGGTAGGGATTTGTGGCCTTTATGTAGGTGGAGTTGGAGGTGTGTCCTTGTTCCATTTTTTTTTTCCTCCCTGTATTTATTGGCTTTGTGGTTGCTTGTTTGGCCCTTTTTTATTTTTTTTATTTTTTCCTTGGTGTTTTTGGTGCATGTAGGAGTCGTTCTTGTGTCCGAGTAGGACGCTGCAGTTGTCTGGTGCGATCTTGTCCGACTCGTTCCCGCTGTGTGTCAGCTAGGTTTCATATGCGGCGTACGAGTCGGTCGTGGAGTATTGGGTTGCTTCAGCTGGGTTTTGTATGCATGTCGATCGTATGGCTTGTGCTCCGGGCGAGTCGGTCGTGTTTTGCACGTACAGCATCGTACTACGCGGGTCGGAGTTCGCGGGTACGTTTCGTTCGGGTTCAAGCCGGGTGCATGTCGGTCGGTTCGTTTCGTGTGATATCCCGGCCGGATGGCTTGTTTCCGTACGGCTCGGTCGGTCGTTTTGTTTTCCATCCGAGTCGGTCGGATTTCACATGCATTTCATCGTACTACCCGGGTCGTATGGCGCCGGTCCGAGTCGGTCGGACTAAATTCCCGTACCGAGTCGGTCGGTATTTTTTCCGGCCCAAATCGGATTCGACCCCTTAGTGTTATTGTTGTTTATATTTTCATATATTTAATTAATATGTCTATATATATTAATTTATTTAATAAACATATATTAGACAAATTAATTATTTTTGTGAAAATAATTATATGTATGCAACTGAATTATTTTTAAGAAAAGTATTACATATTTTAAACTGCATTTATAATTTATAGAAGGCTTTTGGCAATTATTTGTAAGTATTCTAGGCCTCTTGTTGTTGGATATAGTTTGACTTGATGTTGTAAGTATTCAAACATTTGTTTAGTTTGTTTGGATAGTTTAGGTCTGATTTGTGTTACAGATTGCTCCATTCTTAGATGTTGGTAGCTCTGTTCTTTTTGGAGGGAGAGTAGGAGTTTGTGTAGAGTAGGTGGACCTCGTCCTGTTGTTGCTTGGAAGGCATTATGCCAACCTTCAACAGCATTGTTTGTTTTTGCCTCTTGGTTTAGTGTGCTAAGGTATACATTCCACCCTGGAATTTGGTATTTTGGTTGCCTTCTATGCCCTGATCTATGGAGTCTTCCCACCCAGGTATCTTCAAATTGTCTAGGAGGGGACTTAATTTTTGTTCGTGTTGCTGGTAGTAAGGACTTTCTATTAATAAGTTGTAATGTTTGGCCACGTCAGTAACTGGGACGCAGGCCAGTGGTATAAGTTTTTTTATTTGTTATGCGAATGAACTGTTTGTCGCATATTCAACACTTAGGGGCTGATTACGATGGCGGAAGGATCATCACCGCCAGCCTGGCGGTGGCGATCCTTCCGTCAATTGTCAGCAATTTTCCCACCACCGAATTACGATGGCGGTGGGAATCGCTTTCGGACCGTAGCGGTCGCAAAGACCGTCCGCCACAGAACCGCCACAGGCAATGGTTACGATTGCCTGGCGGAGCGGTCAGCATGCCTAAAATGGTAGCGGAGCCTAGCAGGCTCCATCCGCCGAATTATGATGCTGGCGGAAGCCAGCCTTTCCGTGTCGGGTAAACCGCCATTGAAAGGCTGGCGGGGATTGGTTTTGGGGGCCCATTGCGGGGGGAGTTGTTTGTGCACTGGGGGGGTACCCATGGTACCCCCCTACATTTCAGTGCACTAAGTGGCAGGCACTGTTTGGTGCCTGCCACGTAATGCAGTGACATGCACGGCATGCATTTTCAACATTGCGGCGGGTGCTGCTGTCAGGAGCAACCACCGCAATGTTAAAATGCAAGATGCGTCCGCCACGGTGGCGGTCGCATCATAATTTGGTGTGCGGAACCGCCGCATGTATAGCGGACGGTCCCGGTGACCAGTCCGTCCGCCATCGTAATCAGCCCCTAAGGGGCCAATTCGGATCTCGGCCAAAAGCGCACCTAACACTATTCGTCCGGAAAAAATACAAGCCGAATGCGTGTTTCCCGACCGAATCGTACACTCGTCCGGACGAACAAGTACGATGCGTATAACAACCCAGTTACCAAACGAGCCGTACTCACCCAATCCAGCTCCTGTTCCCCGCCCGAGCCGGATCCGTAAACACCGATTCGAGCCGCACGGAAGCAAATACACAGCACCTTCCGGCCGGACTAGTACGATGCGCATTCCGTACGCGCCGAACCCGTCGCTACGTCCGGCACGTTTGAGCATCCGGGCGAGCCGTACATAAGCTCCGTTTCACGCCACAAGACAATCCACGGCTACGAGACGAACAAGCCAGCGACGAGTACGAGTCGAAGACACAAGAAACCCGAACGAGACGATCCAAGCATGAATCCCATTGCGCAGGTCCTACCTATACTCTACATCTATTACCGGGACCGGCACGGACGCGTACGGCGCAGACGGTAAGTCAAACACCAACAATACAAACAAACTACACGTACCCGAAATATGTCACACACACATAGGGATGCACAAATGACGTACACAAGCAACAGCAGAACCATAGGGGTGGGATGGCCAACACCAATGCCATACACACCCATAGGGGGATGGATGCCTACCACCAACACCACCCTACAACCACCCCTACTCATGGGTGGCTAGATGCCTGCCACCACCACCACCCCTACTCAGGGGGGGCTGGATGCCTACCACTACCACACCCCTGCTCAGGGGGGCTGGATGCCTGCCACTACTACCACCCCTACTCAGGGGGGCCTGGATGCCTGTCACTACCACCACCCCTACTCGGGGGGGCATGGATGCCTGTCACTACTATCCATCCCCACCCTTAGGGGATGGATGCCTGCCACTACCACCATCCCTATCCAGGGGGCTGGATGCCTGTCACTACTACCATCCCCATCCTTAGGGGGATGGATGCCTGCCACTACCACCACCACTATCCAGGGGGCCTGGATGCCTGTCACTACTACCATACCCACCCTTAGGGGCTGGATGCCTGCCACTACTACCACCCCTACTCAGGGGGCCTGGATGCCGGTCACTACCACCACCCCTAATCATGGGTGCCTGGATGCCTGTCACTACTACCATCCCCACCCTTAGGGGGATGGATGCCTGCCACTACCACCACCCCTATCCAGGGAGGGCTGGATGCCTGTCACGACTACCATCCCCACCCTTAGGGGGATGGATGCCTGCCACTACCACCACCACTATCCAGGGGGGGCTGGATGCCTGTTACTACTACCATCCCCACTCATGGGGGGCTGGATGCCTGTCACTACTACCATCCCCACTCATGGGGGGATGGATGCCTACCACTACCACCACCCCTAATCATGGGTGCCTGGATGCCTGTCACTACTACCATCCCCACCCTTAGGGGGATGGATGCCTGCCACTACCACCACCACTATCCAGGGGGGGCTGGATGTCTGTCACTACTACCATCCCCATCCTTAGGGGGATGGATGCCTGCCACTACCACCACCCCTACTCAGGGGGGCCTGGATGCCTGTCACTACCACCACCCCTAATCATGGGTGCCTGGATGCCTGTCACTACTACCATCCCCACCCTTAGGGGGATGGATGCCTGCCACTACCACCTCCCCTATCCAGGGGGGGCTGGATGCCTGTCACTACTACCATCCCCACCCTTAGGGGGATGGATGCCTGCCACTACCACCACCACTATCCAGGGGGGGCTGGATGCCTGCCACTACTACCACCCCTACTCAGGGGGGCCTGGATGCCTGTCACTACCACCACCCCTAATCATGGGTGCCTGGATGCCTGTCACTACTACCATCCCCACTCATGGGGGGCTGGATGCCTGTCACTACTACCATCCCCACTCATGGGGGGATGGATGCCTACCACTACCACCACCCCTAATCATGGGTGCCTGGATGCCTGTCACTACTACCATCCCCACCCTTAGGGGGATGGATGCCTGCCACTACCACCACCACTATCCAGGGGGGGCTGGATGCCTGTCACTACTACCATCCCCACTCATGGGGGGATGGATGCCTACCACTACCACCACCCCTAAACATGGTTGCCTGGATGCCTGTCACTACTACCATCCCCATCCTTAGGGGGATGGATGCCTGCCACTACCACCACCACTATCCAGGGGGGCATGGATGCCTGTCACTACTACCATACCCACCCTTAGGGGGCTGGATGCCTGCCACTACTACCACTCCTATCCAGGGGGGGCTGGATGCCTGTCACTACTACCATCCCCACACATGGGGGGATGGATGCCTACCACTACCACCACCCCTAATCATGGGTGCCTGGATGCCTGTCACTACTACCATCCCCACCCTTAGGGGGATGGATGCCTGCCACTACCACCACCCCTACTCAGGGGGCCTGGATGCCTGCCACCACCACCACCCCTACTCAGGGGGGGCTGGATGCCTGTCACTACTACCATCCCCACTCATGGGGGGATGGATGACTACCACTAACACCACCCCTACTCATAGGCCGGGTAATGCATGACACAACCAGCATACTCCCACATAAGGAATGACAGAAAATTACATCCCCCCCAACACCCTGACAAGCGTGTGTAGTCTGTGTCAAATGCCTACAAGACTGAACATGACATTGAACATACAATGTGACCCGCTAACACATGTGTCACACATAAATGTGTGTGGCCTCCACAATGCAAGCTGAACATGGCCACTGTGGCAATGGGCTCGAACACCCCATCACCACAGTGACCAAAAGGGAAGTGTGGTGTCCATAGCTGATGCACTTTTTGAACAGTGTGGCAATGGGGTCTAAAGCCCCATCACCACAGTGACCAAAAGGGAAGTGTGGGGTCCATAGCTGGTGCACTTTTTGAACAGTGTGGCAATGGGGCCTAAAGCCCCATCACCACAGTGACCAAAAGGGAAGTGTGGTGTCCATAGCTGATGCACTTTTGAACAGTGTGCCAATGGGGCCTAAAGCCCCATCACCACAGTGACCAAAAGGGAAATGTGGTGTCCATAGCTGATGCACATTTTTGAACAGTGTGGCAATGGGGCCTAAAGCCCCATCACCACAGTGACCAAAAGGGAAGTATGGGGTCCATAGCTGATGCAACTTTTGAACAGTGTGGAAATGGGGCCTAAAGCCCCATCACCACAGTGACCAAAAGGGAAGTATGGGGTCCATAGCTGATGCAACTTTTGAACAGTGTGGCAATGGGGCCTAAAGCCCCATCACCACAGTGACCAAAAGGGAAGTGTGGTGTCCATAGCTGATGCACTTTTTGAACAGTGTGGCAATGGGGCCTAAAGCCCCATCACCACAGTGACCAAAAGGGAAGTGTGGTGTCCATAGCTGATGCACATTTTTGAACAGTGTGGCAATGGGGCCTAGAGCCCCATCACCACAGTGACCAAAAGGGAAGTATGGGGTCCATAGCTGATGCAACTTTTGAAAAGTGTGGCAATGGGGCCTAAAGCCCCATCACCACAGTGACCAAAAGGGAAGTGTGGTGTCCATAGCTGATGCACTTTTTGAACAGTGTGGCAATGGGGCCTAAAGCCCCATCACCACAGTGACCAAAAGGGAAGTGTGGTGTCCATAGCTGATGCACTTTTTGAACAGTGTGGCAATGGGGCATAAAGCCCCATCACCACAGTGACCAAAAGGGACGTGTGGTGTCCATAGCTGATGCACATTTTTGAACAGTGTGGCAATGGGGCCTAAAGCCCCATCACCACAGTGACCAAAAGGGAAGTGTGGTGTCCATAGCTGATGCACTGTTTGAACAGTGTGACAATGGGGCATAAAGCCCCATCACCACAGTGACCAAAAGGTAAGTATGGGGTCCATAGCTGATGCAACTTTTGAACAGTGTGGCAATGGGGCCGAAAGCACCATCACCACAGTGATCATAAGGTAAGTGTAGTCATGGTAAAAGCTGCCAAAGCCAAACTGCATGGATGAATCCTGGTCACGCAACAACAAACACATCAGTGGCATAGTAGTGCTTGTGTCCCATAGCAACATAGATTGGTCGAGGCAAACAGTGCAGTGTCACTTAAACATCGTTTTGGCCATGTGCTTACAAACATCACCCATGGGGTCCCACATTGTCAACATTCACAAATAATACAATGACAGAAGTGACCATCATGCTGACCCACATATCTGCACCAATGGACACACAAATGTAGATATCCTGTGGAGACTGTAGATGTGAGGTGAACAAATACCATACCATGGCAGCAATGGGACATACAAACCATGATTATTGTGCTGACTGATGACCTAGGAGTCCCAGGGACAGCAGGGGAAATCCACCAAACAACATACAGCCAATGGCACACTCAAGATATGCCAATGCAGTGGTGCTAAGGCACAAACACAAACAGGCAGACTCACACTGCATATCAAACACAACGGGTGATGGGGGGTGTGCCAGTGTTCCCAGGCAACCACACAACACATGAGGAGGCCTGAATTCCAACCACACAGATGTGTATACAGTGCCAGACAAAAGTTACTCATGGATCGGATACCCCTATGTGGGCAATCAGGCATTGTTAGATGAGAGGGAGCCCAAATTACACATGTCACACAAGCTTGTAGGAACAGCAACTAACACAGCAAGAGACAGACCCACCACAGCACTACCCCCAGGGACCCCACATTGTGCTGACACTAGCCTGCATGAGAATCCCACTGTGATGACAAAGGTAGTTGTCGTTCACACTGTGAACCACAGCCATGTGTCCTGAGCAACAAACTACCATCACACCTACACAAGCTCTAATCAATCAGCATGGCCTGCCAGCCAAGGCCAATATGGAGGTAGGGGTCTAGCCGTGCAACAACTCACATTTGCACACACTCAACACCACACACCCTGATCTCCACCAATGTGCAGCTGTGAAGCTCACATGGACTGGTGACATTGCACATGCAGTCATGACAATACCAGGGGTGGTGGTGGGAACTAAGGTGCAGAAAGCCATCACACATGGCCAGTCAACAAGACTCGTCAATGTCTGACACACAGCACAGTACGCTGTACATGGGCATGATGTGAAATCCACCACAATCAATGGGATCCTGGCCATAGTCACACACCAACGAAGAAGCCAAGGTGACACACTAAGAACACACGTACACAACTTCCAACATTGCAGCTCTGACCCTGAGGAGTGGCAGCAGTCACACACACAACGTGTCACAATCACTGAAAGCTACCACAAACTGTAAATCACATGACTTGTGTAAACAACAAGTGCCAAGGGGAATCCTGAATGTGTCCCATCTGCGTTTGACCACATCCCCAGCCCTGACAACAAAGACAACCTGGGATGACAACCTCATGAACATTAGTTTGCCATGCACCCACATCACGGAGAAACCAGGTCCAAGATGCTGGACGAACATAGAACAACTCAGCAAGCATCACGAACAGGAACATCCCTAGGGACACAGCCTGTGTAGGAAAAGGGAAGGGAACACGCACAGACATGCTTACACAACACACAACACAGGCCCACGCAATGTCACCGGATTACACACTGCCATGAGGGCACTCCACTCCTGTGGAAGGTCCGCTGTGCCAAACCTTGTCTGTGCACGACCCAAACATGTCAGCAGAACACTCCGTCAGTCAGTCAACAACTACAACACACAGAAGGCTCTGCTCACATCATCCTGGGTACGGGAGTGTCACGTCAGTCATCTGCATACACCCAAAACACGTGTCAAGCAAGTTGCACTGTATACACAGATGAGTCCTTCAACATTGATGTGCAAAACTGCATGTCCAGTGGAGCTGGGCACACAGTCAGGGAAATCGGAACATTGAACAGTGGTAAGCCCACCAGATGTGCATCAGTGTAAAGATGTTCATTTACAAATGCTAAACGTACATCCCTGTGTCAAATGCTGAACATTACACCCTCAGACTGCAGCAAAGGATGCCATAGATCCAGACTACAACAGGACACATATCCCATGGACCACATGGAGTCCATCACAGCAACACTTCATTTTCCTGATATGAACACTATTACAACTGCAAAAGCAGGATGCTACTCATCCACATCATGTACATCAAAAGAAAAGCCACAATTAAACAAAAAGAGGCTTTATTCAGCAAAAGTCAAGGTAAACTCTGAAGTCCAAAGGAAACTAAGGCCAATGGCCAGTCCAAAATCACAGTCCCAACAGGGTGATAAGTGACAACTGGTCACCCATTGCTTGCCTGCACTGGTACGGACAGGGGACATCCCCCTTGGAGGGGCATACAAGGGTGCAGGCCAGGAACCGCATGGACAGGATCAGGGGATGGCAGAGTGAGGCAGTGAAGGGGTGGTGGGTGCAGGAGTGTCACCGGCAACTGCAGTGGAGGTGTCTGACTCAGGGGGGGCCAGCACCACTGTGGTACACAAGTCAGTTGGTGTGGGTGCTGCAACCACTGCAGTGGGCTGGTCTGATGTAGTGGACTGGGTCCCCACTGCAGTGCCCGAGTCAGACGGGGTGGTTGTGCACTCCACTGCAGTGCATGACTCCAAGGGAGTGGAAGGGTGGGCAGATGAGGTGGGCTCGACAGAGGGGGGGGCCCGGTCTCCACACCAGTGGCACTAACAGGCAGAGCGTCTGTGTTGGGGGTGGAAGAGCAACTGGCAGGGGGGGAGGGCCTAAGCAGTTTGGGAATGCGGTATCGGTGTGTGGGGGAACCTGGGGCAGGGTGTGGCTGGGGAACCTGTGGAGTGGTGGCCTGGGGGATGGAGGAGAGAGACTGGGTGGTGGAGCTGCGTGGTGGTGGTGGTGGGGTCTTGCTCTTCCTGGTCCGGGGGGACTTCCGAATGGGGTCCTGTGTCTGCCTGCGCCTGGGGGAGGGTGTCCGGAGGCGAGGGGCACTCCCCTCTGTGTGGGTGGACTTCCTCTTCCCCCGGTATGCTGGATCAGCAGGATCGGAGGGGAAGAGGCCGAGGTCACACAGGAAGATCTGCTGTGTAGGTGGGGTAGCAGGTGAGGCAAGGGAAGGGGTCTTGGAGGGAGAGGATTTGGAGGACTGCGGAGTGACTGTGGATGCCTGTGTGTGTGTCTGTTCCCCATCCCCTGTGTGTGTGGTCTCAGTCCCCTGAGGATGCTTGTGTGCACGTCTTGCCTTTCTCTTGGGTGTGTCTGTGCTGCTCGTGTCTGTGTGCTTGGGTGATTGTGCAGGTGTGCATGTGCTTTGGACAGGTAGGGTGGCAGGAAGTGTGGATGGGGCAGAGGTGGGAGGGGTGAGGGACTGTTGGAGGAGGGACACGGCTGCCGTCAGGGAGGAGTCCATGGACTTATTGCTCCTCTGTAGGGCAGACATACCCGTCGAGATGCCCTCCATGAATGACACCAGCTGTGTCAACAGAGTGGTGTGTGCATGGAGGACACTCAGCATTGCTGTCTGCCCTACATGGAGCTGCCGAAGGAGGTACACAGACCCTCACTCAGGGCAGCAGGGGACACAGGGGCAGGGGGTGCGGTGCCTGGCATGAAGGAGACACGCTTCCGAGCACGGGAGCCTCCACGGACCTCAGGAATGGGAGCCAATGGGAGGGCGGTGGTGGTGGTGGTGGTGGCGGGGCCAGACAGACTAGCTGACCTTTGGTGGCTGCTGAGACCCACCTCCACAAGGGAGTCATCCTCCGAGCTGCTGTGGTCCTCAGCTGAGGTGGATGGTGCTGAGGACTCCTCGGTGTGGCTCCCCTCGCCCTCTGTGCCACTGGGTCCCTCTGACCACTCGTCGGATGCTGACCCAGTCTGGCTCCACTGCTCCTCCTGGTCTGTGGAGCTGTCCCGTCCTGTGGCCGTGGATGTATCTGCAAACAATTAGGGAAACAGACAAACATCAGTCACCTGCACTGACCGCACACACCACAGTAAGTACAGCACATCACAGAGCAAGCCCTGGCATCCTTAGTTGAACATTGCCTAAAGTCCTCACTAAGCCTGGGCGTAGTTCGCGAAGTAGCGCTACACGAAGCTATGCAAAGTGCAGTTCGCACTACGCGAACTACGCGTAGCACTACGCGAACTGCGTAGTGCACTGTTCGCAATGATTGCACAGTGCCGGATGCTTGTCCGCACTGTGCAATCATTGAAAACGGCATCTTGCACAGTGCGAAGCTGTCTTTTACTGCCGCTCGAGTAGATTTTTACTCGAGCGGCAGCTTTCAACGCGAACTGGTAGTTTCTCATCGCGAGCGGTCGCGAGCATACGCGACCACTCGCAATGAGAAACCTGACCTCCTGCGTTGAGAATCTTGCCGGGATGTCATTTTGCTTGCTCGCGGTCGCCAACTTGACGTTGAGGACCGCGAGCAAGCAAAAATGACCGCTGCACTACGCTACGCTACGCTACGCGTGTTTGCACTGTGCTACGTGCAATTCGCGTTGTGCGAAGTAGCGCAAACTTCGCAAACTACGCGAGCGTAGCGTAGTGCTTTGCCCAGGGTTAGTCCTCACACAGATTCGGGAAGCCAATTGTCAGTCTGATGGTCAACCATGGGACTCACACCCCTCCTGCCCTTGCACCCATCTGTCTGGTGCCTGTCTGATGGTAAGACCCCAGTGTGGACACATGCACCACCTACACAGTTGTTGGACATTGCAGGGAACACGGTGAAGTATGTGAACATGCACACATCACATCTCTTGCTACTGAGTCAGTGCAGGTGTCCAGAGAAAGGGATGGCCAGAGTCTAAATAGAAATGCATGTGATGCATACCAGCACCAGACACCATGATCCACCCATGTCCGGATAGTCAATGCCACAATGGGGTGCATGTTGCACATGTCACTCCCCTGCAGGATCAGTCTTAGGAAGTTTAATGCCATGACACAGGCATGCGTGCAAATTCATACATCACTGTCTCCAGTCACATGGTCATGGCAGCCAGCCAACAACAGTCTGCACTGTGTCACAGTCCTAGGACATGGGGAATGCAAGTTATGTAACTGACAAGTGCACATGTCCATACCCCAAAAACAACATCATCTGAACTACTATTTGTCCACGTCCTACCAATTGGACATATGGGGGACACGAAACACAACTCTCTGAACATGAGCACCTCACAGTGTGCTGTGAATGAAAAACAGCTGCCTGAAAGTCACAGTCGCATACACCTGTGTGCACAGTCAAGTGATCAGACACCTATAAGTCACAGAAGTATCGTCTCTCATGGTCACATCTCAGATGGCATGCTGAGCCATAACCGACAAACATACCAGTAGTCCTGACAACGAAGCCACAGCACAATGACACAGAGGCAGACACCTGAGGGAACATGTCACTGATCACAACATGTCAGATGATCCACGGGAGTGGGAGTACAGAGTGTATTGTATGCCCTGGAGTAGGCATGACTGTCCAGCTCCACCTGTAAGAGGGATGAGTCCTGGACAGTAGGCAGGTGTCTAAGCATGTGTGACACACTTGATATACATACTCCTGAGGCCCAAACATTCTTCCCACCCACAGCATGGGGGTGTGCCAAATACCCCAGGGACATGTGGTGAATCAGATCAGCAAGTGGACCACAAATCAAAGTTACACCCAGATTACATGTCAGGACTTGGGCATTGTGTGAGCAATTGACCCACCCATGAATCCCACAACATAGTCACCGGAACAAATGCTGTCCCCCATCTTGAGCAAAGCAAAATGCAATGACACAGTCCCCAAGTGACACAATTTCCTGACTGTAAGGGCCACACATATGCGTATCAGATGAGGAGTGGGCATGTCACAATAGAGGGACATGGGTCCTGGACCACAAGACTGATGTACTGTGGAAGTTTAACCAGGCCAGAGGAGGGCACATAGCATGTCAGACAAAGTGCACAGTGCTGTCATGGACTCACCCCCTCCTTGCTGCTGTCTGGCCTTCAGCTGCCCATCCAGGTCAGGGAAGACCACCGCCAGGATCCTGAGCATGTGGGGGTCAGGGTCCGGTGTCCGCCCCTCCTGCGAGGAGGCGACAGCTTCAGCTGGACCCTTGCGATCCTCCGGGTCCAGCCTTGAAGGTCCTGCCACCTCTTCTGGCAGTTGCGGATCCGGCGCTTGTAGTCCCCCACGGATCTTACTGCCCGGGCGATGGTCAGCCAGATTTTCTGTTTCTGGTGGGCATCAACCTGTGAGGATGACAAAGTGAAAATGCCATTACTACACATGCAACATGTCCGTGCATCACACAGTTGGATATACATGTCTCAATCACTGGGGCACATGATGTACACAGGCAGTGCAATGATGGCTATGAACAGTTTGCCAGCAGTTACTACATGGTATCATTGCATGGAAAGTAAACCTTGTTGGAATGCACTGTTACTGCACTGTACCTGTTCAGTGCATGTAACTACACACCTTGGGGGCTCAGAACTACTCAGTGAGCATGCTAGCCAGTGGTGTGCACACTGTAAGTCCTGCTAGTCAGACAACATGCAAAATTAGAAAGGCAGTGGACAGCACACTCACCTGCTCCCCTGGTGTCCCATACAGCTTGCTGTACTGTGGAAGGAGGCTGTCCAGCAGGGCCTGGTTCTCCTCAAGGCTGAAGGCTGGGGCTCTCTCCACAGTACGTGCCATTGCAGTAGCCAGAGGATGCAGAGACAGCAGCAGTGTTGGTGGCAGATGTCGTCCTGGAGCATGTAGTGCAGGCAAGTGAGCTCTCAGGGGAACAGCCAGCATTATATGTGTGCTGCAGAGGCAGATACTGTCCCATGTGTCCAAAGTGATAGGTCCAAGTCGTTTGCATCTTCTGAATCTGACCAATCCATGGAATAGCAGCACTAATACACGCCCACAGCATCCTTCAAATCTTCAACTTCATGACACCCATGATTTTGCAACATTGTTGTGGCTGGCCAACTGAATTCACTGCATCAGACTCGTTGGAGCTTCGAAAACGTGTCCGATGCCATGCCAGGCCCCAGCCAATGCGTGCGCACCGATCGGTCCATTGCTGTACAACGCGTATTTCGGGATACAATGCGTACCCGCTCACAACAGATGCAATGGGCCGGCCGGGCACACCGATCGGTCCATTGCTGTACAACGCGTATTCCGGGATACAACAGATGCAATGGGCCGGCCGGGCACACCGATCGGTCCATTGCTGTACAACGCGTATTCCGGGATACAACAGATGCAATGGGCCGGCCGGGCACACCGATCGGTCCATTGCTGTACAACGCGTATTCCGGGATACAACGGATGCAATGGGCCGGCCGGGCACACCGATCGGTCCATTGCTGTACAACGCGTATTTCGGTATACAACGCGTACCCGCTCACAACAGATGCAATGGGCCGGCCGTGCACACCGATCGGTCCATTGCTGTACAACACGTATTTCGGGATACAACGCGTACCCGCTCACAACAGATGCAATGGGCCGGCCGGGCACACCGATCGGTCCATTGCTGTACAACGCGTATTCCGGGATACAACTGATGCAATGGGCCGGCCGGGCACACCGATCGGTCCATTGCTGTACAACGCGTATTTTGGGATGCAACAGATGCAATGGGCCGGCCGGGCACACCGATCGGTCCATTGCTTTACAACGCGTACCTGTACAGGTCAGTCGCATATGTCACCATGCTTATCACTGGTGAACGTATGCCAGCCACATATACCTGCCAGAGACACAGGGGCACACCTACAACACCACACCCAGTCCACACTGTTTCCTAAGGCATGTAAGGCTGCATTACCTTTTCTGTGTATGGGGGTTGACATGTGGTTTCTGTGGTGGCACTTGTGGGCAGCCACACCCAGGCTGTGCATGTGTTAATGGGGACAGGGTCCTTTGTGTGTTGTGCACATGACCACTGTGATGTGCAACAGTTCATTTTGGAGCATGTGGCATGGTCACATTTCCAGGTTGTGTATGTGTGTGACATGTCACATACCCCCAGGGTCCCATGGGGGAAGGCATGTACGTCACAGGATGACCCATAGCCACAATAGTGATGTCCCTCCACAGTCTGTGTACATGTTGTGTTTCCGATGTCTCTGATTCCATGTGCAAGATGGGAGACAGTCTCCACATCAACGTTGTTTGTGCATGGACTTTGATGTTGTGCGTCACTGGCGTCCATGTCTGTCCTGCGGAGGTGACCGGGGCCACTACCTGTGGGAGTCATGTTTGTTTTTCTGACGTGTACATGATATGCCATGTCATGCCAGTGTCCATGTGGCAAGACAGGGTCACTGGGAATCTACCTGTCAATGAGCTGTGATGCCTGTGGCGCATCTGTCCAGACATGTCACTGTGGCGTGTGTGTGGAACGTGACAGCAGGAAATGGGTACTGTGAAACAGCCTAATGGTTTCCCATAGCACAACCTGGTACCTGTTGTGCACACATGTTGTACTGAGAAGTTAGATGATGGGCATGTAGGTGTGAGTTATGTCCGAACAGAACGGCACACACATCAAGTACTTGTGTCTCGTAATGATGTATCATGTGAAATTCAGTATGGTGAATGGCACATATGTGGGGTGACTGACAATCTTTCTTTCTTCAACCTATGCACTGCAGGGCTCCAGCTGTCCATAGACCATTCCCTGACCTGGCAACGATGGTGGAACGTGACAGCATCCGACGGTACCGCTTCACCAGGCAGCTGATTGATGATTTGGCAGTGCGCTTGGCACCACATTTGCAACCTGGCCGGCCGTACCCTACAGCGCTGACACCCAAGGTGAAGGTAATGGCAGCCCTACACTTCTTTGCCACCGGTACCTTTCAACACACTGTGGCGACTGCCGGTGGGATGTCACAGACTATGTTCAGCCGTGTGCTACGCGATGTTTTGGAGGCAATGTTGAGATGCCTGACCCAGTACATCTATTTCCCTACACGTCAACAACTCACTGACGTCAAGAGTGACTTCTATGCCATGGGGAGGATGCCACATGTTATTGGCTCCATTGATGGGACACATGTGGCTTTGATACCACCACAGGCACATGAGCAGGCATACCGGAACCGTAAACATTACCATTCGATCAATGCTCTGGTGGTATGTCTTGCAGATATGAGCATCACACATGTGTGTGCCCCTTTCCCTGGTTCAGCACACGATGCCTACGTGATGAGGAGTAGTCGCATCCCGAGGATGATGGCACAGATGCAGAACCAGCGTGCCTGGCTTATCGGTGTGTACTGACTTTGTACCATTGTGTGTGTTCTGATCTGTTGTATTCCACCCACTTTTCCAACTCAGCTAATGTGCACTTGTCTGTCCGTAGGTGACTCCGGATACCCCAACATGCCGTGGTTGCTGACACCCCTCAGGAACCCTGTGACACCAGTCCAGATGCGCTACAGTGAGGCACATGGTCGGACCAGGAGAGTGATTGAGCGGACCTTTGGTATCCTGAAGAGCCGCTTCCGCTGCCTGGACAAGACAGGAGGGGCCCTCCCATATGCCCCAGCAAAGGTGTGCAAGATTGTCATCGTCTGCTGCATGCTACACAACCTGGCAGTGCGGAAGGAGTTGCCTCTCATCCTGGATGACGATGACCAACGTCCGCCACCTGTGGAGGATCCTGGCCTGGACCACGATGCCAGTGATGATGATGATGATGATGGTGATGTCCGCACACAGCTCATCACCAACTTCTTCAGCTGAATGTGAGTATCCAGGGAGATGTAATGTGAATGATGTGAGTTTGCATGATATGTGTGGGTGGTGCTCTGGTGCTGTTTGAGTGTGGCCATGTGCTACTTGACTGGATGCTTGCAGCAATGTGTCCTTACAGGTAGTCTGTACTCCTCAACAGTTTTGACATGCTAACTTGGTTTTGTGTAGTTGTCTTGTGACATGTATTGGGCATGAGTATTGCAGTTCTGTCCTGTTCTTCAGTGGTTTTAACTGTGTGTCATGTCTATCCTTCACAGGGTGCTTACTAAGTACTTTGGTCAACTTGGATCCCCCAACACCATGATTCAGCTTTCAGGGTGGCAGCAGTAGTTTGCCTACAAGTGATGTGCCACACACCCCTGGACTTCATATCTTCTGCACTTGTTGACTGTGTGGCCACTGCCACGTGGGTAAACCTTGCATTTGTAGTGGAAACAACATGTTGCAAATGTGTAATGAACCTGTGCTTCACTTTGGGATGTGCGTTGACTGTGGTCACACATCTGACTGACATTTGCTTACTGCACCTGTGGGCTAGTTGACACAGACTCTGAATAGGTGTGGTGTCTGTGCATTCCACTGTATTTCCTGGCAACATCACTGTGGGCGATGAGTCCGATGGCCCTGGTGTCTCTGTGTTGTGTAGCCCTAGTGGTGTGTCTCCCTCATATGTGTCACGTCACCATGACTCACACGACGGTGTTGTACTTGCTGTAGCAGTTAGCATACACAGTGTAATTTAGCAGGTCATCATCACCATTACAGTATCCACATTTGAATAACAACAGAGGCAAGTATGGTGTACTAGTGATTTTATTTACAGAAATGTGTGTGTGATAGTGCACAGGATGGTGGGTGCTGTACATTGGGATTGTGATCCAAAGTTCCCAGATGAGTTGGAAGTCTTGGTAGCAGAAATGTCCTGAGTGAAGTCCACAGTCATATGATACATTAGTCCAACTTGAACTCCCCATGTCATGTGGGAGAGTAGTGTTGCATTCGACAGGGTGAAACGTTTGCACACAAAGGAGAATTTCCGGAACAGGTGTTGGCTTCCTGGGGGTGTACGTGGCCATCAACCTCTCAGTTTTCCTTCCTCGGACGACCCCTCTTCTTTGGGGGGGACCCTCACGTGCAGGCTGCGGCGGTGCAGGGGAGTGTCCGCCAGAGTCCTCCTCCCTCCCTGTGGCTGTGTCAGTTGTTGCAGCACCAGATGTTGTGGGCACACAGGGAGGTGTGGCCATGTTGGTGCTAATCTGGCGGAGGCATGTCAATATGTCCCTATGCACCGCTGTGAGATCTTGCAATGTGTCCCACTTGGACTCCATGCGAGACATGTGTGTCTCCACACGGGACATGTGGGAGTCCAAGCGGGCATGATGGGCAGCCTGCTGCTGTTGTATGTCCTTGAGGATCCCCACGACCTGTCTGACCTCTCCGGTGCTATCCTGGTACGCATCAGCGATGCGTGCCAGTTGTGGGTCATCATGCAGTCCAGACCCCTCTGCAAGCAGCGACCTATGTCTACCACCCCTCCCACCACCCCTGGCGACACGTGCAGGGCCTGCGGTGGCACGCACAGGTGACCCAAGGCCCCCTTGGGGGTTGTTAGTGGTGTTGTCGTCCATTGCTCCACGCTGGGCCTGGGGCTCTGTGCTGTTGCCATCGGTGGTCCTTGGTCTGTCCGTGTCGGCGGGGGTGGTCTGTGTGTTGGCAGTTGTTGGAGGGGTGGGTGCAGGGGGTGCAGGTGTTGGTCCAGCTGGTGCTGCATGATGACTCACACCGGAGGTGCCAGGTAGGTCTTCGCCATCCGAGGAGGGCAGAGGCTATTCCACACCAGTGAGCTCTGTGTCCCCCGGAGCCTGGGACAGGGACTCCTCCTCGCCTGCTGCTGTGTCCCCATCATCATCACCTGTATTTGGAAGAGACACACATTGTATGTTATGTTTCTACAGGCATCAATGGTTCACACACCTGACAGTTGTGACTGTACCTCTGGATGTGGGCATGTACATTGCATTGTCCTAAGTTGTCACAGTAAGAGGTTGATATTGGTGTAGCACATTGTCATGCATACCTGGGGCATTTCAATGTGAATGTTGAGGTGTGTGCATGGCCAGCATTTGTTGTATTTGGTGGACATCCGGCCATCCTTCTCCACCTAGCCCAGTTATCCCACCATGAAGCATGCCACCCTTGCAGTGGGTTCAGGTTGATTCTCAGGATGTCATTCAGTGGTGTCTTGCTGTTGGTTGTTGCACAGTTCCCAGCAGGGCCTTGTGCTCCCCACAGCAGTACCCAGTGTCAGCCATCTTGTCAGTCCTTATCCACTCCCTGTGATGTGAGCATGGTTCAGAGTGGTGTTGATGGGCCAATTGTGAGGGTGAGCAGTTTCTGTGACTACAACTCCCATCATGCTATTGCCTACACCCCCTTCCCAGCATGCCCGTACTTCCTTCCTTTGGACTCTGCTTCCCTGTGGGGTAGTGTGCCTGTGCTGACAGGAAGGCTGACAGTGTTGTCCTTGCATTTGTTTGGCTACAAGTCCCAAGAGTGTCCCTGTGCTTCACACAGCATTACCCAGGGTGGTGGTTCTTTGTGGGATCTTCATTTGGTATGTGAGGCATTGCATTCTCCCAGGTGGGTTATGTGGAGTTTGTGTTGAGGGGGTGTGTGAGGTGAGCTGCTTGTACCTATGGTCAGTGCTGTGAGTCCTCCTTCCCACCCAGCCAGATATCCCACCATGCAACGTGCTTGCATTGCAGGGAGTGCAAGTTGCCTTTCAGGATGTCAGGCAGTGGTGTTGTGCTGTTTGTTGGTGCACAGTTCCCAGCAGGGCCTTGTGCTCCCCACAGCAGTACCCAGTGTCAGCCATCTTGTCAGTCCTTTTCCACTCCCTGTGATGTGAGCATGGTTCAAGAGTGGTGTTGATGGGCCAATTGTGAGGGTGAGCAGTTTCTGTGACTACAAATCCCATCATGCTATTGCCTACACCCCCCCTTCCCAGCATGCCCGTACTTCCTTCCTTTGGACTCTGCTTCCCTGTGGGGTAGTGTGCCTGTGCTGACAGGAAGGCTGACAGTGTTGTCCTTGCGTTTGTTTGGCTACAAGTCCCAAGAGTGTCCCTGTGCTTCACACGGCATTACCCAGGGTGGTGGTTCTTTGTGGGATCTTCATTTGGTATGTGAGGCATGGCATTCTCCCAGGTGGGTTATGTGGAGTTTGTGTTGAGGGGTTGTGTGAGGTGAGCTGCTTGTAACTATGGTCAGTGCTGTGAGTCCTCCTTCCCACCCAGCCAGATATCCCACCATGCAACGTGCTTGCATTGCAGGGAGTGCAAGTTGGCTTTCAGGATGTCAGGCAGTGGTGTTGTGCTGTTTGTTGGTGCACAGTTCCCAGCAGGGCCTTGTGCTCCCCACAGCAGTACCCAGTGTCAGCCATCTTGTCAGTCCTTTTCCACTCCCTGTGTTGTGAGCATGGTTCTGAGTGGTGTTGATGGTCCAAATGTGAGGCTGCCCATTATCTGTTACTACGAGTCCCATCATGCTCTTGGCTACACTGACTTCACCAGCATACACAGGATTCCTTCCTTTCTGTGAGCTTCCCTGTGAGGTGGTGTTCTAGTGGTGGCTAAATATCTGACAGTGTTTGTTGGTTATATTTGTGCCACTGCCTAGCTCAATTTGGTATTGGATTTGTACATGTCATGACACAGTTACATATCACTATGAGTTGGCATGTATTGTGTTTATCTGTCTGACATACACTTTTTGGGATGATTATCTTTTGTTTGCTGTTGATTTGCTAGGGGTGCATGGTTTGACTGTCCCCTTGACAGTGATGTGTGTGTATTGGCACACAATATTGTGTATATTAGTTGTGTACTCACCAGGCTCTGGGATGTTTGTTAGTCCATATACGCTCACTGGTGGTAGGATGGCCCGCACCTTCTCCTCCCAGGGCCTGAGGTATACTGGTTTGGCAGGAAGGCCACTGCCGGTGTGCTGGCTGAGGAGGTAATCCTTCTTCAGGAGGTCCCTGACCCTCCTACGCACATCATACCACCTGTTCTGGATGTCTTCCTTTGTGCGCAAACATGGTGATTGTGCGTTCACCCTGTCGACGATCCTCGCTCACATCTTGGTTTTCTGCGACATGGGGGTCTGTTGGACCAATGTGCCAAACAACTGTGGCTCTACCCTCAGGATCTCGTCTACCATGACTTCCAATTCACTATCTAGGAACTTTGGATTCTTCTTTAGGGGCATGGTGATGGGTGGTGGTGGTGATTGATGTGTGTGTGTGTGTGTGCAAGTGAGGGTGTGTGAGTGTAGGTTTTGCTGTGTGTGTGTGAGGGTGCTATTTGTTGAGGTGCTAATGGTGTGTGGCTTTTGTGTTGGATGAGCTGTGTGTGTGTCTGTGTTTGCTGTGTGGTGGTGTTCTCTGCTGGCAGGTCAGTGGAATTTGCAAAGGATCATGGTAGGGATTTGTGGCCTTTATGTAGGTGGAGTTGGGGGTGTGTCCTTGTTCAATTTTTTTCACCCCCTGTATTTATTGGCTTTGTCATTGCTTGTTTGGCCCTCTTTTTTGTATTTTTTCATTTGTGATTATTGTGCATGTTGGAGTCGTTCTTCTGACCGAGTAGGACGTTGCAGTTATCTCGTGCGCGCCTCTCCGGGTCGTTCCCGCTGTGTTTCAGCTCTGTTTCATATGCGGCGTACGCGTCGTTCGTGGTGTATTGTGTTTGTTCGGCTGGGTTTTGTATGCGTGTCGGTCGTACGGCTTGTGCTCCGTGTGAATCGGTCTGCTTTTGCACCCATTGCATCGTACTGCGCGGGTCGGAGTTCGCGGGTACGTTTCTTTCGGCTTTCTTCCTGGTGCGTGTCGGTCGGTTCGATTCGCGTGGTTTTCCGACCGGATAGCTTGTTTCCGTCCGGGTCGGTCGTTCGCCTTGAGTTCCGTACGAGTCGGTCGTGATGCACATGCATTTTATCGTACTTCCCAGGTCGGGCAACGCCGGTACGTGTCGGTCAGACTATTATCCCATACCGAGTCGGTCGGTTTTTTTTCCGGCCCGAATCGGAATCGACCCCTTAGTGTTGATTTCTGAAGGTGTCTCCATATACACTGATTGAAATGATAGTAGCAACCCTAAATTGATGTGTGTGGGTAGGATTTTAGAATTGCATTTATCATTGCCTGTTCAAAATCAATAATTATTTTCTGTGGAATTATTTGTTTCTTGTTTAATTTTAGTTAGTGTTTCCATATATGTGGAGTTTTGTTTATTAGGTAGTAAGGCGTAGATAAAAGGCATGTTAGTGTTTTGATATAGGGCATGGATAGTATATAATTGATAGAATGGTTTGGGACAAATTTTAAAAGTTCCATCCATCATCCATGTTTCTGACTGTTGTAGTTTAATTAAATTATTTGCGGTTGCAAACATAATTATTCTTTTCTCTTTAGATTTGTTGTCATAAAAAACAAAGGGTTCTTCGTTATGAGTAATAGATAGTTCTGGGGGAATTTCTACCTCTTCAAAGGTTTTTGGGGCAGGTGTGGTGGTGGTGTGGATTGTTTTGTATGAGCTATAGTTCTTTTCAATGTAGAAATAGAGGGCATTTGGCCAGTAGCATGTTGGGGTACTATGGGCAGCAGTTCTTTAAGTAATTGAGTGGTAGATTTCTGTGAGCCAGTGCTAGCTTCTCTAATGTTGTCTAGGACATTTCTAACCTCTATTTCATTTTTGGGGTGGTTATGCTCCTTTGTATACAAAACAGTTGTGTCTCTAGTTGTTGCCCTCCCATAATACTTATTCGAATAGTACTTGCTACATTTCCAATTTACTTTAAGTCCACTTTGTTTTCCTGGGTATAGACATACCCCATGTAACATAGCAAAAACTTTCCTTTCTGGGAAGTGATAAATTGGGCGCCTTCTGTCATTGTGATGTTTTAAATGCCATAAAAAATGTATATAAAAATTAATAAAATGAATATTGTAGAGGTTTTTTTTTAAATTAATACATACACATTGTTATTGATATACTTACAATGTAGATTTTGAGGTCGCTTTCAATGTAGATGTCCTTAGTTTGTTAGTTGAATTCTGTTTTGTTGCTGATGTATCTGTTGGTATAATAGAACATATTTTTAAGTATTTTGTTCAATTATACATGGTGTGGGATGGTGGTTTGGGATAAATTAGGGGTTTGGTAGGGTGTTTTCGATAATTTTTAAAATGCATTTTGTTGAATACGTTCTTGTTTTGTTAGATGATTTTAGAAACTGTTCTGTAGTTGTTTGGATGCTTTTTAGAATTTTCTGTAGAGAAGACATAGATTGAAAAAAGATGTATATTAATTATTTGTGTATGATAAACAGTAGTTTTAGAAGATTAGCATTAGTGTTATGTTATAAATGGCATTTTACTTACTTTTTGAAGTAGGGAATAGATTTTTCTTTAATAAAGTCCTTGCTTCTGGCAGCAATACAACAGAGTTTCGTCTTCTTTAATGTTTTTGGTTTGAGGTGTAAAATAATGAATAATTTTATGTCCTTTATATAGTGTTTAATTAATTGTTTGTTTAATGTGATTGGTTTATTTTAGTATTGTGTGTATTTGATTAGTTGATATTTATTGTTTTAATTGTTTTGGTAGTTGCTTTCAATAGATGGAAAACTCTAATTAAGATTCAGTTGGTGTTTTTTTATTTTAAAGCAGGTAGAATCCTTTAAATGTGTATTATATTGTATGTGATGTAAAATAATGTGTGTATATTATTTAAATATAAGATTTAAATAGTTAATAATAGTGTATTTATGATTTAATGTTTTATAGTATGTTATACTATTTTTTAAATTGATTGTATTTGATTTATTTTGTATGCAGTGTATGTTTATTTATTGAAATATATTTATGGTGTTAAGTTTTGTTTGTTTTATCTGTTTTTAAGTTGTCAAAATTTTTAAAAAAACGATAATTTTGCTGTCTATATTATTGTGTTTGATATTTTTGTCATGTTGTATATTTTTTAAATATGTCAGATATTTTAAATAACGATATTTATGTGTTCGATAATACTGTTATACAACAGAACAGTGGGCATGCTGAATTACAGGCTATTACTGTGGATGGGTTATCTTCTTCTCCGTCTTCAATGAATATTGATGATTCATCTGCTCACTCGCTGGAGGAGACTACTAACCCTCAGTCTGCTAAAAAGAAAAAACATAATTTTAAAGTTGCCAAACAAGCCAAAGCTGGTCGGAAAGCTACTGAACCTAATTGTAATAGTAATATGTTTCAACAGCAAGGTGGCGCAATGTCCGTAGCATACTCAAAAGCAAAAACAAAAAATCAAGATAGCTCCCTACGTAAGTGGGTGACTTTGAAGGGGGAAGCCAAAGCGATCATTTCGAGAGAATCTGGATCTGGGCAAAATCCGGTAATTACTGGCGGTCAGATTATTCCTTCCTCTTATCATACAACGGATCACTTACCAAAAAACGTTAGTGCTGCTGAGGGCTCTTATGCCGCTGATCTGTCTGATACAGTACACTTGATGAGGGATGTTTCTGATCCATTGAGCGTTCCAGCTACTGTAAATGCATTAGGAGCGGCATCAACATCAGAACCTTCACTAGCTTCAATCATGCAGGAACTATTAGTGCAAAGATCTGAAGCCCAGGAGTACTATACACAGCTTAGGCCGGATAATGCTAATATTCAAGTATCACTGGCTGCTGTAACTCTTAAGGTGGCCGAACTTACAACCGAATTGATTACATTGCAACAAAGACTGTCTGATAATGAGGATGCAGTTTCACATTCCACTAAGCTACTTAAAGAGCATGATATCCAACTTAATGCTCTGGAGTTAAAGGTCGAAGATCCCGAGAACCGGAAACGTCAGAATAATTTGCAAATTTTTGGGATCTCGGAAGGCAGAGAAGGTTCGGACCCACGAGCATTCATCATTCAAATATTTCAGAAGGCTTTCCCTGACGTAGCAGACTGGGATTGGGACTCCCAAGTACAACAAGCTCATAGGCTGCCAATTTTTCTTAATCAAGCAGATCAGTCTAATTTGCGTCGACCTCGACCAATTCTTATTTACGTTGGTAACTATTTGCTGCGCCAGGCTATTGCAATCAAGGCTCGACCTACTACTCCAGTGTCAGTTGAATCATTCTCCATCATTGCAAGATCCGATTTATGTAAAATCACGATGGATAAGAGATGGAGGATGAGGCAGCTTATTGACTCTTGGAAAGCTTTGGGGGCCTTGGTTTATCTACAAGAGCTTGCTCGATTGAAGGTCATCAGAGACGGCAGCTCACAGATCTGCTACTCGGACCAGGAGGCAAAGATGGCACTTGCTAAACTGCAACAGAGCTTTAAATAGTTACATGATTAGAAAGTATTAAGTAGTTTCTGCTGGGACACTTTATATATGGTTTGTGAATTGCGATACTTGGGGTGTTGCTTTTTTCCTATATTTTTTGTGTTTCTTTAAATGGTTTATATAATTATTTTATTATTACTAATTAAAGTTGGGAGTTTCTTGGAGGGCACTGCTTCTCTATGCTGTCTTTGATCGACAGCAGGTTAGTGGGGGTGATTCCTTCTTTAGGACACTGGGTGGGTGGGTGGGTGTAGAATCGCATCGGATTCAGGTGTGGGGATTGATTATCAGTTATTCGATGGGTGGTACACTGAAAAGCACTGGTATAGGGGTGTAAAAAGCAGAGGGTACAGATCAAACTAAAAATGAGTGAGGAGATAAATTACAAAACTCAAATGTGTAAGTGTAATGAGTTTATTTCTTTTATGATTGTAGTTAAAAAACCTTGGTTCTCTAAAAAAAAATTCAAATTTTCTGAGGGACATTGTCCAGCGAAGGTAAAAATTAGGCATGAACCCGAATTGTTATATGTTCTATAATGGGGATAATTAGATGCCTCAGTTGGAACGTGGCTGGGTTAAATTCTTCTACCAAGCGACAGCTGGTCAGAGAAGAGCTCAAGATATATAAACCACACTTGGTAATTTTGGTAGAGACACATTTGGCTTACAAGGATAGAGGCCTGCTCAAACAGTTAGGTTTTGAGATGATGGAATGCACCTCACAGGGGGCAGCAATCAGAGGGGTAGCAATTCTCAAGGATAAATGGTTAGCTTGTAAGAAACTCAAGAAAGCTTCTGACCCAGGTGGCAGATGGGTCATTTTGCAGCTTGAAATCTGCCATAAGAAATTAGTCCTTTGTGCATTGTACGGACCAAACTTGGACAACCCCGCTCTTTTTAATAAACTAATGTTAAAGCTGCTTGATTGGCAGGGGGAAATAATCATTATGGGGGATTTTAATTGTACTTTAAACTATGCAATCGATTCAACAAATCGATTTGCTTCCCCTAGAATGAGTAGGGTTCAAAAGTCAATTTATGAACTAGCTCGGCTCCATGGGCTTTCAAATTTATGGTGGACACTACATCCTACTTTACCGGGTTTTACTTACTATTCTGGGCCCCACCGACATTACTCAAGAATAGACCTAATCTTTGTGAGTAATAGTTTTTTAGCTACGTCACGAATAGAGGTCTGCCCACGGATAACATCTGATCATAATCCGCTTTTGACCTGTTTTCAGCTTCCAACTGAGGGGAAGAGCTGTCGGCCTTTTTCATTTCCAAGGTACTTGTTGTCTGACCCTCAATACATTTCATACACTCAAGGGGCTCTTAATGAATTTTTACAATCCAATATGAATACCGCTTCTCCTTTTATTGTATGGGACACAATGAAAGCTTACATACGTGGCTCTACTCAGCAGTATATTTATCATTTGAATAAGACCTCTCAAAATAGTTTGAATGAAGCTTGTGATACTTTAAAAAAAACTAGAGCTAGCGCACGTAGGAGACTTGATGTCTAAGGGGTTAAATAGCGAGTTAATATATATGATAAATACACAGGCGATTTTGACTTGGCAGTTTAAAGAGAAGGCTGCAGCTGCTTTTAATAAAAACTGCTCCAATCAATATGAGTACGGGGATCAGGTCGGGAGGATATTAGCTTACCAGATTGCAGATAAAAAAGCAAAAACTCGGATTGATCTAATTAAGGATAGAGATGGTCAGGTACATAACGCTACTAATACAATTTTAGAACAATTTATTCAATTTTACACGGAGCTTTACACTCAGCCTGATGATGTCGATGTAACTTTGGTGGAAGAATATTTACAATCAGGGGACCCCCACTTTCTTAACTTGGAGGCAGCTGAATTTCTTCAACAAGATATAACTATGGAAGAAATTACTGCTATAACTGCGTTACCATCCGGCAAGGCTGCTGGGGACGATGCCTTACCAATAGAATTTTATAAAACTTTTAAAAGTTCTATTCTTCCATTATTGGGTGTGGTTATGCATCAGATTGGGGAATATATGGAAGTTCCCAAGTCTTGGGATATGACCAATATTGTTTTTTTTCTCAAAAAAGGGAAGGCGGCGGATGACTGTGGGTCTTATCGCCCAATATCGCTCATCAACGCCGATGCAAAAATCTTTGCCAAAGTGCTGGCCAACCGTTTGGCACCCTATATGCCTGGTCTTGTATCCGAACATCAACATGGATTTATAACTGGTAGGAATACTACTGCACATGTTAATACAGCCATAACTGCTTTTGATATCGCTGATAGGACATCCAGTAACTTGGGGATGATTCTTTTAGATGCTGAAAAAACATTCGACCGGGTGGTATGGGAGGCATTATGGCTGATACTGACCAATTACGGTCTGCCAGGCCGATTTTTGAATTGGATTCGGGCATTATATATTAATCCACAAGCTAAACTTGTATATGCCAACTTGCATTCTGCTATATTTACGATACAGCGTGGCACAAGGCAGGGGTGTCCACTCTCTCCCTTGCTGTTTGCCCTATATATAGAGCCATTTATTACAGCATTAAATCAGAATACTAGTATTATCCCATTTAGTAATGGAATGTCCTACCTTAAGGCTATCGCGTATGCGGATGATATCGCGGTTTTTACTTCTGATCTAGTAGCAGCATTGAGCATTGTACATGAAGAAGCGAGAATCTTTGGCTGTTTTTCAGGATATAAACTAAACGCACACAAAACCCAAGTTTTGCATAATATACAATTAACTACACCTATAACTGGAGGCTGCACTGTGGTAACGTATTTAGGGGTTCGGATCTCTGCTAGTGTAGAACAAATATGGAAACTTAACTACGAAACATTACTCCACTCAGTTATAAAAAACTTAAGAGCTGGAACAAACTTCCAATAACTATCATTGGTAGGACCAACATAATTAAAATGACAATTCTACCTAAGTTTTTATATTTATTTCAAGCTATTCCCATTCGGGTCCCCAATTATTATTTTTTTTAAATTAGAGGGCGCAATCAGTAGCTTTATTTAGTGTTATAAGCAAGCACGCCGGGAGATATGTTCTCTTAAATTTCCCTACAAGTTTGGAGGTTTACAACTTCCTGATTTTAAACTTTATTTTTGGGCAGCATTTGCTGGACGCTTGCAAAGTTTATTAACCGATAAACAGTCATACTTTGGCCTTGTATTAGCACTTGGTACAGATAGCAAAATGTTTCTGTATAGGATTAATGATCCTAATTATTATAAGAGAGTCCGCTTTAAGACTATTAGGGATATGGTTCGTATATGGTACGAAATACTTGACTATGCATCACTTACATTTGAAGATATTATCAATCATGAACACCTTAAACTATGGAACATTCCATCTCTCCCGAGCATATTTCATGACTCTACTGCTTGTAGTTGGGCAAGATTTGGAATTGAAAGACTGGGCCAGCTGTATGATCACTGTGGCTTCTCTACTTTTGCATCTTTGCAATGTTCTTTCGATGTTCCGCAACAGTCATTTTTCAAATATTTGCAACTTAGAGATTACTTTCTAAAATGGCAACTGTTGCAACTCCCACACTCTCATGTACTATTAACATACTTTTTAAATCTTGCTCTTAAAGCCACAATCAGCACAATATATTTACAGCTTTGCCATCTGAAAAGTGCTGATATTAGTCATTTAGCTAACAAGTGGAGTCGGACACTAGGTATGGCTACGGATACATCTGAAATTGTGTTAACTCTGGATACATTAAATAATTCTATTCATTCTATCAATTTAAAGCTGCAACAGTTTCGTACTATCTGCATATTATATCATACTCCTGAGAAAATCAGTAAATGGCAACAACCATTACAGGGATTTGGTCGAGTTGGTGTGGATAGAACAAGCTGTCCTAAGTGTGGCCAAAGGGCTGCTGACATTCTCCATATGTTTTACACTTGCTCTATGCTATCAGATTTTTGGGTGAATGCTACGCAATATGTGGGTCAACGCTTAGGATTCAATATATTTTTTACTGCTAAAGAGATTATGGGGCCGATTCCGATTCGGGCCGGAAATCTCTCCGACCGAGCCGGACCCGGAGAGATTTCCGACCGAATCGGACCCGTGCAGTCCGACCGAACGAGTACGATGCGTCCGTATGTTATCGGACACGAGTCAGTCGGACTCCCATTGAAGTCAATGGGAGCCGGTCGTACAACGCGTACGCGGGCTCCCATTGCCTCAATGGGTGCGAGGCGGACAAGGGCGCCCCCTACAGCGAGTACGCCGCGAAGCGCTTCGCGGCGTACACGCACAGGTAGGGGGGACCCTTGGGTCCCCCCTGTGTGCGCCTCGCACGGGTACGCGTACAGGGGGGTCCGACACGGACCCCCAAAGTACGGCCCCGACAGCGAGTTCGAGTCGGACGGCGCGAGTCGGTCGGAGCGGTCGAGGTGCGCATCGTACTTACCTGGCCGGAAAACGTCTCCATTGCGCGGTGCGAATCGGGTCCGACCGAGTCGGTCGGAGCGGTTCGAGTCCGAGCGAGTCGGTCGGAGCTGTCGGGACACCCGGACGAGTCGGTCGGCGCGACTCGCATCGTACTCGCTCGGCCGGACCCGCGTACGGTTCGGTCGGGAAACAGGCTTTCGCATGGCTTTTTTCCCGACCGAATGGTATTGGGTGCGCCTCCGACCGAGATCGGAATCGGCCCCTATGTTGGGATTTAAGGTGTTTGATAACTTTGCTATCAGGAGCTTTTTATCTATTGTTTTAGTTGCTACCCGTCTTTGCATAGCGAGAGAATGGACTACGCCTAATTCTCCTACTTTATTTCAATGGCTGGCTCTCATGAAAGACATTTATGAAAGAGAACGAGCATTAGTTAAAACTAGAACTATTCACTTATTGCAAAGATTTGAACGTATATGGAAATATTTTGAATAAACTAGGATGTTCTTTGGAGGTAGCGCATGTATAGTTACTTCTGTTTATTTATATGTTGAGTATGACTAATTTTTTTATATAATATTTGGTATTTAACTTATTGGATGTAATATATGTACAGGTATTTTTGTTTATTCATATGTTGAGTATGAATATTTTCCTCTAAAATATTTTGTATTTCTTCTACTCTTTTGATGAGCTTTGTACACTCTGTCAAAAAAATAAAAAATTTAAAAAAGGATAATACTTTTATCGATATTATTGTTTGATGATATTTTTGTGTCGATAATAGTGTATTTTTTTAATTGAGTATATGTTATCGATATTAAAGTAGTCGATATTCTTGTGTCGATAAAAATGTAGGTCGAGATTGTGTCTGTCGATATTATGTCAGTGATTCATTGTATTTACACAGATCTGCCATATATTTTAACATCATTTTAATGTGCTTTTTATATATATTGTTGGCCAATTTACAGATATCCACTCTAGATAAAGTGCTTCTTACAAAGCTAGTTCAACTATGGCAGGTAATTTATGGTACCTTTAAGTCACTTCCTGTAATGTGACTACCTTTGACATGGCATCTTATGGCATTTATAGGTGGTTCATTTATTCTGGTTCGGCCCAGGGCACTCCTAATCCTAGGAGTGGCCCTGGTGCCAGTGCATGTGTTTCTGTGGGCATACTTTTGTGTGTGCATTGATGTGTTGTTGCCATGACATGTTTTTTGCGCTGTGATGTACTCATCCATACATTTATGTATGCGTTCATATATATGTAACTATGGCCATTTCTAATCAAACCTTTAATTTGAGTGTGTCCCTGTATTTCAAGGTCATACTGTGGATACCTGATGATGAGATTGCCTCATTTACCATGCTCACCATGCTGTAGGACACTTGAAACTCAATTGACATTCACTTAGTAGTTATGCTAATGTGTAGGGCTAGGTGTGTAACTTACCAGCGGCGACGTATGCGATGGTTCATATTCTCATACTTATCGATGATGTATAGTAGAGGGATGACATGCACGATGGGCTCCATAGCTGCACAGCAGATGTATTAGGAAGCGTGTTGTGCAGATTTCTGCCTGCTCTGATGATGTGGTTGGTCTGACACAGACGGGGCGATGGAAATACGCATTGTAATAGGGCGGGTGATTCCAGGGCTGAAACTTGCTCTGATCGGCTCCATTCAACCTTTCGGAGAGCTTCGCGTCTGAATTTCCAGTGGGAGTTGGAAGAACCACGTCGGTCACTAAGTCATGTCTTTTTGAGTATCATAATACTGCAGTCGGGGCGACTGCATCCGAATCTACATCGGTCAGTCTGACCGACCCCGACAAGACCGCGGAGGCACTTCCGACCAACATCGTAATCAGCACTATGGGGGTGATTATGATGTCGGTCGGAAAGCCTCCGCCCGACACGGACTCAGAATCGGTACTGGCCAACTTGCGGTCGGTGGTTCCAACTGTTGGATTACGATGATACTGTTCGGTCGGAGTCCCATTGTTCCCTATGGGAGCTCATGTTCTGCCCGACAACCAGCCGTAACACAGATTCCTATGGGGAAATAGGGTGTTTGCAGAAAACCCTGCACCCTGTCACAGGCACCCCACGGTGCCTGCCACATAGTGCAGGGTTTTACAGGGGGGTCCCTTAGGTACCTCCTAGGCCATCAACCATAGGCCAGGGGCCCCCAAAGTCACTTTCCAACAGCTATTCTGTGTTGGATAGGCTGCTGGAAATCAACATCGTAATCCCGTGGGAGGAAACGCTGACTATAGGGGTGTATGATACAATTCCGACCGACACAAATACTCAGGGAGTCGATCATAACCGATTCAAAATGACCTACGCAGAACATTGTAGTCAGAATGTAAACCGACCGAGTCAGTCGGAAGGGCTCCGACACGGTCGAGGAGATTCCGACTGTCGGTAGGAGGCTTTCCGCCCAACATCGTAATCGGCCCCACAGTGTGGTCGGATCGTAATTCTGTGTTCAGAACTGCCAACCTATGGCCAAGTGATTCCCTCAGTAAAAGGAGTTGCCTCCAAAAAAAGTCTTGTGAAAAAGGATGGGTTCTTTGGTGCGCTTGGGACTGGGAAGTTCTGTGAATATTTGATATAATTCTTTATTGGGGCATTTAGAGTTCTGAATTCTGCATAAGCTGTAGGTCTTCTTAGCTTTTCTGATTGATGACTTGTACAAACTGATATATCTATTTAGGTGTAATTTCTAATTTGTCTTGAGCCAGGTGTGTGCATTCATCTAAGGAATTTGTTTTCTTTTGATATGTTTTGATGATTTTTGTGGGAATAAAATATCAAAGGCTTTATGGAGCCATCCATAAAAGTTTTGAACTGAGTTTATGGTGTCCAGATCTGTGTTGGAAGTAAGCTGAGTTTCTAGTTTCTCTTAAATCAGATTGTTCCAAGGATATAAAGTAGCTGCAGATAACTGAGTTTAGCTGGGGTGGGCTGTGCAGCCATGTGTTGGAAGGCAACCAGATGGTGGTCTGATCAAATGAGCAGAGTAACCTTTTGGAATGTGCCACAAATTACATGTAAGGTGTGTCCTGCAATGTGTGTGATTTGAGAATGAGCTGTCGTAGGTTGAGTGTGGCTACGCCACTGAGAATCATTCTGGAGTGGAGCATATTAGGTTTGTCAAACCATATGCTCAGGTCACCAAGGTTGCAAAGGTTTGAGTATTTTGTAAGTAGGTTTTAAACTGTATCTAGAAAAAGAATGTTCGACTGCCAGGCGGTGGTCTGGTGGAGGTTAGTGTATGGTTGGATGGCCTCACAACCTTGCAAGTAAACATCCTCCTCTTTTTTCAACTGTTTCCCTAGATATGAAGACTAATTAGTCAGCCTTCTGTTTTGCTTATGTGATTTTGTGTACCAGATTGATTGCCTGGTGGAACAGCTTCATTAAAATTAGGCAATGTATTCAAGCAGCCATGATTCAGTTATAAGGAGTAAGTCTAGTTGTGTGTCTGTCGGCAGATCAAATATGTGATACTTGTTTTTGGACAACAGGCATCTATTAGTAGTCAGTTTAAGGAAGGTATTTTGTATGTGGTGTGATTTTGTGCTGTGGGAGAGTGAGTACTGTCCTTGGAGGTTGAAGGTTAAACGCTTTTGCTGAATGTGTTTGCTTTAGCAGGACATAAGATGAGTGGTTTTTAGTCATGGTTATCTTCATCAAGAAGACTTCAGAGGCATTTAGTACGGTGTGTGTAGTGATAAGATTGGCTGGGATTGCAGAGGTGGGCTGTGTATTTGTCTTTGAATAGTGGGGAAGCAAAGTTAGTAAGAGTAGGATGGTGGTGTGGCTTTGTTTGCATGTATTAAAGGTGAAATGTGCATGAGTGAGAGATGGTGTGTGAGCATGAGGGTTCAGTTTAATAGGTTCGGAATTATGCAATGGATGATAGAAAGGTGATTGACTCATATTGTTGTGTATTTTTGAATTGAGTGACTGGTGTCTCTGTTGCTTGGAAACTGTGAGGTGGAGAGGGATGATAATGTGTGTTATTTGTGTTAGCATTAGGTGCAAACTGAATATGTGTTGGTGTTTTGTAATGGTTGGGAATTTGGGAGTTTGAGTTGTTTTGCAGAGAACTATTGTGCAGGTTTTGGAGTTTGTTTTGGCTGTACAATACTGTGTGATATTGTTATACTAATTTGAGAAGCACAGTTTGAAAGTGAAGGATTGTGGTAATGTAGAGGGTGAAGGAGAGAGGGTGTAGGATTAGGTGTTAAAGGAGGCTCTCTAGGAGTGGGAAAGGGTATAAGTAGAGGTTAGGTGGTTTAGTTTCAGGGTGAGTAATGGGAACAGTAATAGGTTTAATGTTGAAGAGGAATGGAAAAAGAGTGTCATCCTAGACTTTGTTTGGCAAGAAGAGATAGTTTGTGTAAGGGGAAGGTAAGATAGAGAGTTGAGAGAATTGATATGGGCAATATTTCAAATTTGCAGAGGGTAGTGGAAGGGTTTAGTGTGAAAAGGGAGAGGGTTGTGAAATTCAGGGAAGTGTGGATATTTACAGTGTGGTGTAGAGGCATAGTTGATATTGTTATTTGGGATTGGTGTTTAGGCCAAAGGTATAGTTTGTGTAAAAGTGAAGGGCCCATTGTGTGGCTGGAGAGGTGAAAGTGTGTGTAGGAGTGTTTTGTAGAGCTGGATATTGTTTGGTAGGTGAAGACTGGTGGGAGAGGCTGTGTTTGCTACAAGTGATTTGTGTTTATAGAGAGAGTTTGTACATGCTAAATGTTGTGGATGTCTGCTGGTTCAATTGTATCGGTAGAGAAATGGAAATGGGCAACCTGTCTGGCCCTAGGTCCTTCCGGGCCCGAACAGACTCAATCAGGCATATCACCTTTGATCTCTCCCCCTTAGCCTAGATGCCCTGGGCTCAAACACCCTGGGGGATGGCTTGTATAGACTGGTGGTGAGATCATGTGACACTCTCTTCGCCACTTAGAATCACCTGTTGGCCCAGCCTAGTGATTGCTCAGCTACCCCCAAATGAGTGCACCTCCAGTGTGTTCAGCTTTCTAATCCACGTTCTATTTCTGGGAGACCAGGTAGGGAGAAGAAAAAAGGGAGGAGAGGAGGAGGAAGGTGGAATAACTGGGCCATGCAGCAGTAAAGTTCACCTGCTTTTATAATTATCATAATCAACGTATGTCACAAAAAAGCAGATTGATATCTAGGAAGACCCTTTGATTGTAGTCAAATACATACACAGCTATTTGGTTCATAAGGAGACTCAGCTAGTCAGCAGGAGCCTGTGAATTGGTAGGCAAGGGGGAGAAGACAGAAAACAACAGAGGCTGCAAAGAGAGCAAAGAAAGGAGAACAGAGCCAGTAACTGGTTGCGGGTGTGTGAAGGCGCAGTGCAGATTCATACAGGGGTTGAGTGGGGAAGAAAGAGGGGCCACAGATATGCATACAAGATAATTAAATGTAAAAAATAATACAAATTTATTATTTAATTCTAACATATCTTAACTTTTTGCATAAAAAATTAATGTAAGATTACAGTTTAATAACAGATAATTAAATAACTTTTGATTAATTTTATACCCCGCTTTAAATGGTTATTAATGCATACTAAAAAATATATTTTTTACTTTCAAAGGCAATTTGTTTTTTAATTTGCACATGAGAAAAATAATGTAATCTCATTGACTATATTTTAACTAATTTAATATTTAATTACAAATCAAGTTAATAGTGCTGTTATTTTTTCATATGTCTACATTTATAATAAATGTATAAAATTAATTTACATTAATATTTACCATAACATTATTTGAACTTTTTTTCCAAGTTTAATAAACTTTAAAATGTGTACCTATCCTTTCCTACATGGGGAGTCTGCAGTTTGGGCAGATATTGCCACATGGTAGGGTGTAGGGAATAGTTCTCTATACTTGAGCAGATGGAGTTCTCCGCAGTTGAGGGAAGAGCTTCATATGGTAAAGCACAGGGAAAACTTTAAAAGTTCATTATGATCAGAAAAAGTTTGTAAAATATTCCATTGTTAAATATAAACATAAATAATTTTATTAAATATATTTTAAATTTAGAACTAACTAAAAAGTGCTACAGCACCACTAACTTAATTTTGAACTAGAAATTAAATTCGATGTCTCCTTAGGTGGTGTGCGTGGGGTGAAAGAAAAATGCCTGGCCCCGCCTCCCTTTGAGCATCACCGAGAAGCACATACAGAAACACAGAAACACAGCAGCAAAGGGAGGAGGAGGGGAGGGCAACTGCTGCAGAGACGCATCCGAGCAGGGGACCAAGGAAGCTCCCTGGAGCAGCGGAGCCATCAGCAGGAGTGCTGCGATTTTCAGCAAGCAAGCAGCAGCGGCAGGAGGAGAGGAGGAGAGGAGAGGACGGCTCGGCGGCTCGGAGGCTCGGAGGCTTGAAGCGGCTCGAAGCACGGTGCGGCGGCGGCACGGAGACCTAGAGACCTCGGCTTTGGGGGTGAGAGCCGAGAGCTGTGTGTCGGATAAACACCGCCTGGATTACAAACGTGCCAGCTCCCCTGGCCCCGGCCCCGCCCTTGCCTTGCTCCGCATTGCCCCGCATTGCCTCACAGTACTGGTTCTATTCTGCAGAGGCGCAGAGGCAGAACGGTCAACACGGTCAACACGAGCCCCACGAGCACAGCGAACCGCAATAACAATATTATGCAGCGGCGATGTTAACGTGAAATATACAACTTAAATCCCCAGCAAGTCCCAGCACAGCTTAGCACCGAGCAGCGGCTCCGGCAGTGGGAGTGGGAGGAGCTGTCGGCTAGTGCTAGGTTGTGGACTTTCACAGGACAGCAGTAACAGTAACAGCAACAGCAGAGGGTAAGCACTGGCAATAGAGCGCGGCAGCCATTAGCGGCTGCCGCTAAGTGAGGCCCGGCGAGTCCGCGGAAGGGGTCCAACTAGGTTGGGCACAGCTAGCGGCTCACCAGTGTGCCCTGCTCTCTGCGCCCCCAAGGGCAAATAACCCAAACAACCCAACAACCCAATAAGGAACATGAGATCGGGGAAAGTTCGTCAGGCGGCAACAGGCAAAAATAAAAACAAAAATAAAAAACTAATAGAACAAGGTCCTCCATCAAGCCAAAAAAGAAAGGCTCCCAGACTGAGAGGGAGGCTAGTTTGAACTCCGACGCCAGAATCAACATTTCTCAGTCCTGGTAGCAACACTGGGATCCAGAAATTTTTCTTTTTAAAGGACCCAATGGCCGCTATCTACGCACCAACAGTAGAGACAGCCCGGCTGCCGAGCCCAATAATTCCAGACACAAGGGTCAAAAAGGGACATTTTAATTCAGGAACATCTGACCAACAAGAAAAGTGCACTTCTATTTCCGTTAAAACAAGTTCCCCTTCTACACAGTCACAGTCACAGTCAAATATCAATAAAGCTCTAAAAGTGAATTCAGCCCTACAGAAATCAATTATAGAAATCCCAGAAAGTAGGTTGGTAACTGTAACTGCCCAGGTGCATCAGATCAGTCCCACAACAAACCAACATAAAGCAATCGGAAGAGGTTCAAATGAGGACAATAAAAACGAGCGCATGGAAGATAAAACAAATAACTCAGTTGAACAGGTAGCCCTTCTGGATGAAGCCTGGTCAAGCTCATTTTCCTTATCCAACGACGCTAACCTTCTACAAATTTTGGAAATCAACACACAAAAACAGGTGACACCGAAAGAAGCAACTCAAGGGAAAACCTTGTCACCCGTCACCCGTATGGGAAGAGCACAGGGCGGAGTGGGAATGGTGGTATCCACTCCATCAAACCCGACCCACAGAAACGACCAACAGGAGAATACAACAGAAGAAGGAAGTTTGCGTGGGCAGACTTGAAATGAGTCTATACTTGGGACAAGATTACTGCTGGTAATGGTGAAGTCTATAGTTGATCGACATTTTCCACTCAAATGTGTTATGGCCGCTGGTATATCTCCAGTTATGTTACCATTCAGGATAGTCAGACCGTGGCTTTCCGACTCCCGCGTTATTGTCTGGAATCCCCAGTCCTCCTGCCTCTTTCTTTTGTTCAGTTTGTTATTTATAATATTACTATTAAAATCTCCTGAGATGATCAAAGGGCATAGTTCATGCGATCTTTGTAGCGGATTAATCAGGTTCATTAATATTGTAAATTTTTCCTTCTGATTCTTTTTCTCAGGGTGGATATAGACGTTGACTAATATTAGTTGCCAGCTTAACTTTAAAATGAAGCTTACCGGTAAGTTTTATAACTTGCAACCAGTTTACCCCAGCATCTAGTTCTTCTGTTAGCCAACCGTGTTTTTGTGATGCGTATATTGATAGACCTCCTCTCGGATGACCAAAGATTGAAAATCTTTCTGCGAGGGTATGATGTTCCATGTAACCCGCAATTGAAACTGAACCATGTTCCACGTTTCTTGAAGCAAGATTAGGTCTTGTTGCTGAAAAAAAGATACAGTTTCATGGTCATGACCCATGTCTTTAAAGCCGTGGACAATCCACGAACAGATCTTGATCATGTCCTGGCTCACATCGCCAAAGTCACGGTCATGCCTCGGGCTTTCCTTTAATTCATGCCCGTTGGTCCGGCCTAACTGCCCCCGCCTTTTGTCGTCCGAACTTAACCTTGGATGTTCATTAGGTACGCTTATTACTTAGTGCCTTTGGCACCCAGGACCAGTCCATGCTGTCACATGTTTGGCGTTCAAAGTTTAATGGACTCGCTGTTACATTGACCTCGATTGAATTGGTTGGCCTTGGTGGCGTGGTGGTTCGGGCGCCGCGTAGTCATGTTTTTTTACTTTCCCCAGGTGTGTCTTCCATTTTTTGATTTGTGTGGCTTTTTAGGAGGGGGTAAGGGTACTTTGGACGTTTATGGGGCCTCAGCGTGATTCCCCAGGCTTCAAACGTTGATCTTGTTGCGTATATCTTGTCCACTAGTTCCTTTGAGGACCAAGTTGTCAAGGACTCTTCAGTATCTGGGGTGGATGTTATATGATGGAATTCCATGGCTAATAGATCTTGTGAGGATATTCCCTTTAGTTCTGGAATATCTTTGAACAGCCTTAGCAGGTTCCCTCGATTCAATATGTCTTGCCTTCCTTTGGTGGAATATTCTGGCACGAATGTCAGTTTTGGTGTAATCTCCATGGTGTTATTTTGAGAGCTAGGGGCAATTTTTAAAATTTAGTTTTTTTCTGCTAGAGAATTTCGAGTGGCTGATGTTTCATGGCCAGCGTGGGTTTCTTGACCCATTAGTTCTTCGATGGCCTTTTCCTGTGATATGGCCGGAATGCTTGCTTCCTTTATATCTTGCTCTGATTTTCGAGATTTTTTAAGTATTGATGGCCGTGTTGCCTCAGTTTGTGGTTCAGTGAGGGAAAGCCTGCAGGTTCAACTCTTCTTATTTATTGTGACTTTTATCGGATTTTGAATACATTGAACTTTGTTATTTATTTTATGGTGCACCTTATTGCCTGGTGTTTCTTCCATGCTTCCTGGTTTGTTCCGTATTTGGACCTCCTCTTTCCGGCTGGATATTTGCACCCCTTTATCTGGACTTATACCTCTGTAGCCCTGGGGTGTATTTCTTACTTGGACCTGCGTTGTTTTTTCTGCCCCTTCTCAATTCTCAATTGATTGAATTTGGTCTAATCGCCTCTTTTCAGGTCTAGGGATTTCTGCAGCTTCTTTTGCCGACAGGTGGCTAGTTGTTATTTGGAGAACCTGATTCGTCTTCTCTTGGATAATGGGTGAAAGAGGGTTCAAGGCTTCTTGCTTTGTGTTAGATCCATTAGAGTCTATTGTATGATTCGATTGGTCTGAGACTGTTATTGAAACATCGGGTGTGACTTTTTTTTAGTAATTTTTTTTTTTTCCTTTGCGTAGTTTGGTTTGTGAATATTGAGAAGATTTTCTCGGAACCTAAGGTTGGTTGATTGTTATATTTAAACCTGGCCTTCCTGGCGCGTTTTCTTTGCCTTTTAGTGGGTTTTGCAATTAGCGAGGTATTAATGGTGCTCTGTGTTACTTCGATTTGGTGGTCCCTTATGTCAGGCCGTTCCTCTGTTTCCTCTTGCTCTGCTTCCCCCTTATCATTGCTGCCTGTCTCTTTTATTGATTTTTAAAATTTTGATGACTCCTTTTTTGATTTATTTTAAATGCTATGTGCATGTCCTGCAGTTAAGGATTTGAGGAGACTGCTTTTAAAAACCATTTTTAATGAATTGAACATTCGCACTTGCAGGCAAGCCATGATACGCTGGATGGAAGGGTCTTCCATAATCTTGTCCTGCTGGGGTGTAAAATATTTGGCAGAAGTAAGGAAACTTTTACGGCAAGCCGATCTAGAGGAAAATAAAAAAGTATGAACAATGCCGACATGGGTTTAGTCCAATCACTGCAGCAGCTCACAAGCCCATGTAACAAGCGGACTAAATGCCTAACCTATCATGGGACAATTTGAACAGAATTTTTGAAGATTGTTTTAAATTTTAATGTAAAGCTTTGCACTTTTTCCAGGCACATCTTACTTCAATAGGGTTAGTTAATTTAACATCATTTGACAAACTCAGTTGCTTGAGTTCCTTAAAACAGTGAACGCAGATGGTTACTGCTTTGAACCCATATTACGGTATTTTGCCACTCGGAAGATCTACCCAGGAAAAGTAACTATTATTCAAATTATAACATCTCATGCCGGTGGCTCAGCACTTGCACTTTAGTTAATCAACTTATGCGTATCATCAATGTCGTTCGGATCTTAAAAATTGCATATTTCTTTGTTATTGGGTGGTGACTTAGGGGCCGATTCCGATCTCGGCCGGTAGTGCTCCGAATCGGATTCACCGGATCCGATTCGGAGCCCTGTTTCCCGACCGAATCGGACGCGGGTCCGGCCGAGCGAGTACGATGCAAGCACCCGCGAAATCGCCGACCGACTCGAACGCAGCTTCAACACGCTCCGACCGACTCGCAGGGACACGACTCGCACCGCGCTATGGAGACGTTTCCCGGCCGGGTAAGTACGATGCGCGCCGCGAGCAGTCCGATCGACTCGCGCCGTCAGGCTCGACAAAGCTGTCGGAGCAGGACTTTGGGGGTCCGCGTCGGAACCCCCTGTACGCGTAGGCACGCGAGTCGCACACAGGGGGGACCCATGGGTCCCCCCTACCTGTGCATGTACGCCGCGATGCGCATGGACGCGTACACGCTGTAGGGGGCGCCCTTGTCCGCCTCGCACCCATTGAGTCAATGGGAGCTCGTGTACGCGTTGTACGACAGGCTCCCATTGACTTCAATGGGAGTCCGACCGAATCGAGTCCGATTGCATGCGAACGCATCGTACTCGTTCGGTCGGACTGCTAGGGTCCGATTTGGTCGGAATTCTCTCCGGGTCCGGCTCGGTCGGAGGGAATTCCGGCCCGAATCGGAATCGGCCCCTTAGTTGGAAGTTTTTATCATTTGTGTATGTTAAGATATTTCTATACATTGTAAATTGTAACGATTTTAAGTATTCACATACAATAAACTATGATTGATTGATTGATAATGTACATATATTTAACTAAATTGAATTTACTTTGCTGAACTTTCATTTCAAAAATAATTTCCCACCTAAAGAAAAAAAAAGTTATTATACATTAAGAATCATTAAAAGTGGTGTATAGAATTAATTAAAAGTATTATTTATATTTAATAAAATGTATACATAAAATAAAAAATATGTATTCAAATATTGTATATTCAAATAATACTAATATATAGGTTTAACTCCCAGCCAGATCACACACTGACTAAAATCAGTAAGCAAAAGCTGACAAAACAAAATGTTGGTAATGGGAGAAAAGAAGCAGAGAACTTTGATGCAGAAGACCCTAACTCAAAGCAATAAAGATAACTGGCAAGTAACCATATCATTAGAAATCCTCCTGCAGGAACTTCATAACTAACAATGGATCACATTTATTGTCATACATCACTGAGTTAAAAAAGTTTGTTGACTCTCCTGACATAGGCATACACTGCCACAACTGATTTACTGAAAGGATAACCACTTAGCATTGAAACCATCAGGCAAATGGAGAGCAGGGCCACCTGGAAAGGTAGAGCCATAGGAAAGGACATGGATCCAGGGAATGGTACACCAAAATAGAAGGTACAACGTGCACAACAGTCAAAGCCATGGCATTAAGGCTAGGGGTGGGCGGAATTTGCGTAGTCGCGCTACGCAAAGCTCCGCGAAACGGTAAAAAATCTCTGCGAGCACGCAAAAGTTCCGCAAACACGTGGAATTGCTTGTTCTGCCCGTTCGCGATGCTTTTTTCCTGTTCGCGAACGCTGTTTGCGTGTTTGGGGAGAAATATCTCGCGAACACGCATTTTGAAAGCGCGAACAAGAAAAAAACTCTGCGAAGGCGTGGATCGCGGAATTTTTGGCAATTCCGCGTTCTCCGCGGAACGCGAAATTACCCAAATTCCGCAAATTCCGCGAGCGGAACGGAATTTACCGCCCAGGCCTAATTAAGGCCAGGAAGAGGCAAGGAGAAAGACTTCCACCTTCTCCTTAAGAATCTTTTTGAACAGGCTTGGGAGGAGTGCAGTGGCAAATGGTGGAATTTAAAAGTGGTGTGAGACCATTAGCAATGTTTGTCATGCAATGCGAGCAAGTGTCCATATCCAGGGGTGGCTCTGTGGGTTTCTTCCCCAGAGAAATATTTCAAAAGTTGTGTAAAACGTCACGTTTTACAGCACAATTGCTGTAATAATTGGAACAAAACCGTGTTTGAAGGGATTTTAAAGGGAAACTTATAAAAAAGTTTGTAGAATTTCTGGTTGACCAAGCAAGACTGGCTACCTAAGGAGTGTGGGTATCAGCCAAGCCAGTTTGTGATCTCCCCTTTTACAGTATAAAACGCATAACATGGTCTCATAAACAGTCACAGAGAGAAATAGCCGATAAGCTGCATTCTTGTAATTTCGTCCTGACTTGTCCTGTACTGTGAAGCCAAGGGAGAGGCAGACAGTGAAAGCAGAAGTTCCAAAACAACGTGTCTGACAGGTAGTTATGAATTTTCAATTGGTGGAGAAAAAAATTCCAATAGACTCGCGTGAATATAGTAGATTCTTTATAGATATGTGATCATGTTTCCTTGTGGTTCAATGACTATTACAATGGAAGGATAAAAGGAAACAGCCAACACGTGTTTCGCCCCCTGACTATGGCCATCCGGCCTGGGGCTTCTTCAGGGCTGTAGGTGAACGTGAGAGTAAAGAGTGCACAACAATAGAAGGTGTAGTACACATGAATAAGGCGGAAGGGTTAAAGGAAATCACCCCACCCATGGTGAGGGAAATAAACAAGCAGGGATTAGGGTAGAGGCATGAAGCGTGAGGAAAGAAAAAGACCAGTTTGCTAGAAATTTAGAATATAGGATAGAAATCGAGAGGGTGTGAAGGAAAAGATTTAAGTGAGAATGCATAGGCAAGAGAAAATATATCAATTGGATCAACAATAGGATACATCACATTAATAAGGAGAAATTGCCATGATTAAGCATAGTTAAACAGTAGTATATATACATAAGGTAATATCAATGGGAGGCAGTACATGGCACATGACAAGAAATTAAAGTAACAAAAAGTGCCAATTTGGATTGAGCGCAGAGTGAGAAAACAAACAAAAAAAAAAGCAGACATGTATCCAGAAAACATGAGGTACAAAGTCACATCAGTAAAGGTGATTGGTCATATCATGTGGGTGAAACACACCATGCGATTTGAATTCCCATGGTAGTGAGCAAACGAGACCGTGAAGAACACATTGTGTAAGTCAGCACACGTGATGAAAAATAGGTTGAATTATAATATGCAGTGGTCCGAGGTCAAATTGTAAGAGAAAGGTGCCCGTTTTATATATAGATCAACCAGGAATATATTTACATCAAGGTAAAACCCGCGATGGCACAAAGTAGTAGGTAACCGGAGAGGGAAAAAAGGGGAAGAGAAAATGAGAAAGATATGAGAAAAGTATATATATAAGGGGAGAGAAAAAGTGGCAATGTTTAAGAACCAGTCTCTATTTGGAACAATAACAACAGGAATTTGAAAATTATATGTACACGTAGAAAGGGGGAATAAAATACAACTACAGGAACAGTATAGGCTTACCAAGAGTATTACACAGTTACCACCTGGTAACAGTATTGATGCATTCCATCTGGCAGTTACACACGACTTAGAACATGCTTTCGCCAAATATAAAAAAACATCGAAATTTCTACCGCAGAACATCAGTAGGGAAGAGAGAAGAGCTATTCGGACCCTTCAAGAGAGAAAAGATATAGTTATCAAGGAAGCCGATAAAGGGGGCAACCCGGTTACTCTTCATATTGATGACTACATTGCGGAAGCGAATCGACAACTGGAAGATCTCACATGCTACCAACCCATAACGCAAGATCCCACCTCAGAAATTCTGAACACCATCAGGATTAAAGTAAATGAATGGCATGATAAAGGCCTGATCTCTGTTTCGGAAAAAGCCTCCCTCTATATTACCCATCCAACTATGCCTACACTATATCTGCTTCCCAAAATTCATAAGGGAATGTATCCACCACAAGGACGACCCATTATAGCAGGTATCAATTCCCCATGCTCTAGATTGGGCGAATACATCGACAAAAAACTGCAACCACTGATGAAAGACATTCCCTCATTCATACAGGGCACAAAAGATATCCTTCTGAAGCTTGAGAACATAACATGGGAACCAGATTTCATATTGGTATGTATAGACATTGTCAGTCTTTATACCTCTATTAAACATCATGACGGAATCAAATCTATATAACAACTACTATGGAACCAACTAGCCAATCTTTTGGAGACTAACAAAATGATTCTAGAGATGCTTGACATATGTCTCAACAATAATTTCTTCAGCTTCAACGGGAGAACATACAAACAAATACGCGGTACCGCAATGGGAGCCAAATTTGCGCCGCCATATGCCTGTAACCTCATGAGCCATGCAGAAAGATTCTGGCTCTGGGGAGAAAAAAACGAAGAATTTACCTCCCACGTCATTATGTGGCGAAGATACATTGATGACATCTTGTGCATCTGGCAGGGGGACGAAGCTCAACTTCAAAGGTTTCTAAACCAACTTGATGACAATCCATGGGACATCAAAACAACATACTCATACTCACAGAAGGAAGTCGACTTCCTTGATCTAACTCTGTATGTCAAAGACATTACAAAGCAAATTGCACCAGAAGAAAACTGCGGCCAATTCAATCTTGAGAGCAGACAGCTGTCACCCGAAGCATAACATCAAAAACATTCCTAAGGGAGAGCTCCTGAGAACCAGAAGGAACTGTAGTGAACAAACGATTTTCAAGGAACAGGGAACTGAGGTAATATCACGTCTAGAACAACGAGGATATAACAAAGACTCAATGAAGAAAACATTCACCACTGTTACTAAAATGGATTGCAGAAACACTCTTCAGCCCAAGCAGGACCAAGTCAACAATACTGCCATCCGTTTTATCACAGACTATCATAATGGTCATAACCAAATAAGGAAAACCCTTCATCGCCATTGGCATCTCTTACAACATATGCCCAGTCTGAATGAACATCTGAAATCACATCCAGAACTAACCTTCAGAAGAGCACCTAATCTAAAAAAAAATATACTTTGTAAATCTGAATTTGAAGACAAAAGAAAGTCTACTACGACCTTCCTGACACGACCACCAGGTTTCCATACATGCAAAAACTGTAACATCTGCAAATTAGGAATCAGTAAAACCACAATGGTCAAGATGACTCAAGGAAAACAATTCGTGATCAAGGAATGGATTGATTGCAATAGTAAATTTGTCGTCTATGTCATATTTTGTCCTTGCAACAGCCCATACATTGGGAGTACCATTCGCCCATTGCGGATCAGGATACAAGAACACTACAGAAACATACATAAACATCAGACAGGTCACCCACTTACAGAACATTTCCACCTTATGCACCCCCACCAAAAAACGTTCACGTTCTTTGGTCTGGAAATCATCCATTCAACCAAAAGAGGAGGTGACCGAGAACTGAGACTACGAAGATGAGAAAGTGAATGAATCCTGAAATATAACACCATATGCAACGGACTTAACAAGGATGCCGAAATGCATGTATGGCTGGGAGACTGATGCATGCCTTAACTATTTCGTATGCATTACCCTGTCCTAGGTTCAGTATACCTGCTACTCAGGATAATCCGGCTCTCTCCAGTTTTGCATCCATTTTTCACTTTTATAAACCTTCTCCTTGTCTGGCATATTGGCGCTTTGAGCAACGCCACATCAATCTCTCCTCTCCTACTAAGATTTTTGTACTATTTTTATATTTCAAGTTATGGTATAACCCCATCGCATAGTTCTGATTTATATTCTATACACTCTTCCCCATTCTGATTTATTGTCTCACATTTTCCCTGATTATTAATTTTCTTAATTTATGACTTCATGGTTTCAGACATGTTTATGGTGGCCGAGGATGCTTTCCATCATCTACTCTCATTATACATAGAGTTCTCTATGGCTCTTGTATACTTTCCCCAGCTCTAATTAGTATTTGGATAGCCTATAGATTGTATTTGTCGTGGTCCACTCTAAGATGGCCCCCATACTTTATACCGAGATAATTGAAGATATTTCTGCCGGTATTTGACCTGACCACTACTAATACTTGATGGCATGTATCCCTAATTGATTACATTCATCCAGTGAGGAATTATCACCATTTTTCCTTGTTTTATTTTAATTTAATTTTTACAAATCGGAATTAGGTATATATTCCCTTAATAAGATTCTCAGGGACATTGTATCATTTGACGTTTATTTTCTTTCCCTATCCGCCGCAATTTTCTTCTCATCAGTTATCTTTGATTCACACGCCTAAAAGAGGCAATCTGATAGTGTTTTTCCCTTACTAGCCCGACATTTTTTAGGCATGTCCCAATTCAAGATGGCTCTCCACTTTTGTAAGGGTCACGTGACCTACTGATCACGGCTGACCCGGAATAACTCCCCCCATCTAGTACGGCATTTACTTTCCTTCCCTCAACGCCGCATACCAGTGCACCTCCAGGACGGGAGCTACGCCGATTGACCGGCATTCTACATTGTTCTAAGGTAACGGGCAACCTTTTACCAGCATTAAGAGACGCGTGTTTTCGGGTTCTTTTTTTTCCCCGACGCGTAGTCAAGAGCCTGCCCCTGACTTTGTGCTTCTCATTTTCTCCACCTAAATTTGTTTAGACTGTGCTCGAATCAGGATTGGCTCGTCATAGGATATACCGTATCCTCTTCTGTAATACTCTTGGTAAGCCTATACTGTTCCTGTAGTTTTATTTTTTTCCCCCTTTCTACGTGTACATATAATTTTCAAATTCCTGTTGTTATTGTTCCAAATAGAGACTGGTTCTTAAACATTGCCGCTTTTTCTCTCCCCTTATATATATACTTTTCTCATATCTTTCTCATTTTCTCTTCCCCTTTTTTCCCTCTCCGATTACCTACTACTTTGTGCCATCGCGGGTTTTACCTTGATGTAAATATATTCCTGGTTGATCTATATATAAAACGGGCACCTTTCTCTTACAATTTGACCTCGGACCACTGCATATTATAATTCAACCTATTTTTCATCACGTGTGCTGACTTTTACACAATGTGTTCTTCACGGTCTCGTTTGCTCACTACGATGGGAATTCAAATCGCATGGTGTGTTTCACCCACATGATATGACCAATCACCTTTACTGATGTGACTTTGTACCTCATGTTTTCTGGATACATGTCTGCATTTGTTTCTTAAATAATTTTTTTTTTTTCTCACTCTGCGCTCAATCCAAATTGGCACTTTTTGTTACTTTAATTTCTTGTCATGTGCCATGTACTGCCTCCCATTGATATTACCTTATGTATATATACTACTGTTTAACTATGCTTAATCATGGCAATTTCTCCTTATTAATGTGATGTATCCTATTGTTGATCCAATTGATATATTTTCTCTTGCCTATGCATTCTTACTTAAATCTTTTCCTTCACACCCTCTCGATTTCTATCCTATATTCTAAATTTTCTAGCAAACTGGTCTTTTTCTTTCCTCACGCTTCATGCCTCTACCCTAATCCCTGCTTGTTTATTTCCCCCACCATGGGTGGGGTGATTTCCTTTAACCCTTCCGCCTTATTCATGTGTACTACACCTTCTATTGTTGTGCACTCTTTACTTTCACGTTCACCTACAGCCCTGAAGAAGCCCCAGGCCGGATGGCCATAGTCAGGGGGCGAAACACGGGTTGGCTGTTTCCTTTTATCCTTCCATTGTAATAGTCATTGAACCACAAGGAAACATGATCACATATCTATAAAGAATCTACTATATTCACGCGAGTCTATTGGAATTTTTTTCTCCACCAATTGAAAATTCATAACTACCTGTCCAGACACGTTGTTTTGGAACTATTGTATAATTAGGGGGTTAGGGGTTCCCCCCTGATCTGGACAGGTTCTCTGCATAAGAATTGAGAGCCCAATCAAAAGCGGTGAGTAAGGAGGCTGGACCCAATACCCCTTTAACTGTGTTGGCACTACTAGTGAAAGCAGAAATAAGCTTTCTCTCCAGGGCGCTTGCTATCTGAAAGAAATGTGAATGTGTAAATAACAGTGAGTGGAACTGTGGAGAATATGACAGACTGGATTTGGGACTTTATGGTGACTTGCATATTCACAGTGCTTTCAGTCGCAGTCTGGGACCTGTAGAACATTAAAAACACGTGTCACTATTCCCCACAGTGCCAACAAGGATTCAATTTTGTGACTGTCTGGTTACATGCACAGACCTCTACAGTGCTCACATTAACCAGTTGATGCTTTCATATGTTAGGTGTGTGTGCTCCATTGATCACTTTTTCTTGCATGTATTTTCCCTTTTTGGTGTGTGCAATAAGCATTTGACTGATGTTGAAACTGAAAGCCAAAAAATAGGTTCAGGATTTTTTTTTGCCGTCTCACTGAGCTTGCCTCCATTTTTACCAACTCTGCCCTCCTTGCACTCAGGATTAAGGTTCTCATATTTTCTTTTAATGGCTTCAGCTGCTGCCAAAGAGCACAACTTGCCACTGCAACGACGCTGTGGCCCATTGCTCCTGCAGTACCCTGTGCCATGTGCCTTTCTTATCTCAATGGGCGTTGATTCACCAAAATGCCCAGGGAAGCTCAAGTGACATTACATACCCTGTGAACTTAATGACATCATAGGAAGTGATGTCATATGACCCTTGAACTTGATTTTTCCAGAAGTCGTATCACATCGCCTTAACTCTGATGACATCACAATATTTGACATAGCTGAAGTTCCATAATAACTGCATTAGAAAAGCACAAAACTCACACAAATGTCTATTTTAGATACCACAGATGTTATGTGTTGACTTGATCTTTGAAAACTCTGAGATGTGATACTAGGACCCTCTTGTCTTGTCTTCGTCCCCTTATAAAAAATAAAAAAGAATGTGGTCAAATATTGCCTTTTAAAGCACAAATTTCACATAAAGTTGCTAAAACGCCATAGCCTCCAAAATGGCGCTCATGTCATTTTCAAAATCCTTTCATGGTGCCAAGCCAACTGACGCACCTCAAGTGTTGGCCTCATTTTCCAAAATTAGCTTGAGTGTGCAATGGCTAAGATTTTGTCATGGGTGCCCCCATATACCATGGGCATCCCCATATACCATGGGCGTCCCCATATACCATGGGCGTCCCCATATACCATGGGTGCCCTTTGTTTGGCAGAGACAGAATGTTTCTAATTATGCCATCCTTATACCATAGGTGACCCTTACATCAATAAATTCCTCAGAATGGAAGGGACAGTTATTTGTCATAGGCAATCCTCCCATACCTGAGGTTGTTCTCCTTTTTTCCAAGAATTGCTTTCATCATTTTTCCACAGATGCCCCATATGACAATATTATCCTCTATTATGCCATTACTAATGTTTTACCATGAGTGCATATTATGCCCAAACTTACCTCCAGTGTGCCAGTGCCACTATTGTATCTCTGGTGTCTGTCATGCTCAGAATTGCAGCAAGTATGCCAGCACTATTATTTTAGTATGTGTGTTTATATAAGACAAAAATCACTTCATTATGCCAGGGACAGTGACAGACTTGCACATACTCAATCATGCTTAAATTCATTCACTCACTTCACTCATTTGTTCTCACTTACACTAATTCTCACTCACACTCTTTAAATCTCCCTTACACCATTCTTCTTCATTCTCACTCACTCACTGGAGGCACTCATTCTTATTCATTATGCCTTACTCATGCTTACTAACACTCAGTACCACACACGTTCACTCACTACCTGCTACTGACATGCATGCTTGCACATACATTCACACTTGCTCACACATGCACATGCTTTCACCTAAACATATTCTCACCCACAAGTTCACACACAACGTACATTTAAAAGCATTTTTTCTTACCTTAGCTGCCACCAAAGGTCCCATTCCAGCTAATTGTGCTCCATTTTTCATTTTATTTTTAACGTTTTAATATAACCATCACAACTGGTGATATTGTTGCATTATGAATAAGATAGAGGTTCATTGATATCATTGACTACTTATGTGAAAAGTGAGACTTATTACAGCGAAGTCAACATGGTACATTACATTAGGTGATTTGTAATTACAGGCTGTGTTATGATAAGAGAGGGCCCGATCTGCTTCAATGCGTGTACAATTTATGTAGCACATTTCTGTATCATCATGCCAGTACCTTGAACCGAGTACCTGGTCAATTTACACCACTGAGCAGTTATCAGCCACAGACGGTCCATTGGGGCTGAGGGGCCACACCCTCCAACGTTTGCTCCTCACGAACAGTGTCTGTCAGGCTGAACAAAGGTCAGCCTGACAGACACTGTTCATTTTCAGGTCAGGCAGGCAGGAGCCAGACATGCGCTAAATGCGCAAGCTCCTGGTGCCTGAGCTGAACTTTGCTGGGCTGAGGAAGTCACAGCTCCTGTGGGCGTGAACTCCTCAGCTCAGCAAAGCTCCCTGAGGCCCTCACCTCAGGGACAAGGGGTAGCGTCACTGGTTGCCTCGCACTTGGGCGCTTCAGTTTTAAGCCCTGAAACACCCAGGGTTGAGTGTCAATCAGTGACACTTCATCACAGAGTGAGGTTGGGTCAGCATTCTCACTGACCCCATCCCACTCTGTGATGACGTTAGAACTGCTGCCTTCCCTCATCAGCCAATGAGGGAAGGCAGCAGTCCCAAGCCTCCTGGGGCCTCTGAGGCAGAGCTGCAGGTAAGTGTGTGTTTTTAAAAAATTAATGTTTGGTGCATGCATGTATGAATGTTTGGTAATGAGTGTTGTGAATGTTGTGTGTGCGTGCGTGCATATGAATGCATGGCTGTGAGTGTGTATGTGTATGTGTGCATGTGTGTCCCGCCCACCCTGTCCCTCCTAAACTTACCGGCCGCCGCTGGCAGTTATAGTTCATGTTAAACATTATTAACTATTAGTATGATGATAAATGGGCACAATAAAGGAGTGCAAGGTACTTGTGTTGCTGGAACTGAATTTGCCACCTCTGAGGCCAGGGGTCGCAAAAGAAGTACCAGGAGTCATAAGCGGCAAGCCAGAGGTCACATCTGTGACCCCTGGTGATCTCTAGATGGTATCTATGCATGTCTATCACACTCCACAGTTACACCTGCTGTCTTTTATCCGAGCCTCAGATAAATACCAGCGAGTGGAACTGTGCCTAGTGTGACAGAGACTCCATTTGAGGCTTCATGAAGACTTGCTTGCATATTCACTGTGCTTTCAGTCAATAACTGGGACCTCATAACAGTATAAATATATATATTATTAATCCACACTGTGCCAACAAAGATTCAATTCTGTCAACATCCATTGAGTAGCCTCCATGACAGGAGCAACCAATAATGCAGAGACACTCACTTTTACCGGCTTATGGATCTGACGCACCACTCACATCTTTATTAATCTCTTCTGTTGACATTCATCGCTTTGAGCCCACTGCTGGCATAAATGAAGGGATCACCCCACTCCACATGAGAAGATGGGTGATGCAGTGAACACAATATTACTCCAAAACTTCAAAAGGAATAAACTTAACTGCAAAGGCAAACATGGGAGAAGACACTAACAAACAGGTAACATTAGTTCTTTGCTTATCTTTTCATGGCCGGGTATCAGGCCTTTTTGCTACAATGTCTTGAGGCTCAGAAGTTGCAGTGCACTTTGACCTGACTGCATATTGATGGCTCCATTGCCGCGTATTGGTCACATTGGAGGGCAGCTCTCCCTCTGCAGCATTTTGGAAAGGCTTGTGTGGCAGGCAATCTAATACTATGGTTTGCCTTTCACTAGTCAAGCAGCTGTCACCGTTGTATACCTAGCTTTATGACTCATTGAGTGACTGCAAAGTTTTATAACCCAGGATACATTTGGGTATTCGCTCAGTGTTTTGACACCATTGTCCGCTTTACCTACGTCACTTTTCATGAAGCGGGGTCAAATTTTGGCTTACGCTTGCTGCCTGTTGTTTTGTCTCTCTATTGCACAAGATTGCTGGTCTTTATGACACTGGTCTTGGCTCTTTTTTGGGCACTTGACTCAACTGTTTGCTTCTTTACTCCTATTCCTTATGCTTGATGCATTTATCTCCCCTGAAGCACATGTTGGGGTGCATGAAATGGCATCCAGGGATTGTCTTCCGAGTAGCAGATAAGCAGGTGGACACTTTTACAGGGTCTGTTGTGTTGTGTGATACTCCCTAAGGAACTTTGACAAAGCCCACTTGAAGTTGCCTTCTATTTCTGCTGTCCAGATTGCTTTGTTATGCATACGCATAAATCTTTCGCCTTAACTATTGGGTTAAGGTCAGCACAGAGTTATTTTCCTATGCTTGATGTTCATTGAGTTGAGCTTTTGGTGGAACTCATGACTTTGAAAAGGTGGTCTAATGCTGATACGGATTTCTTCGGGAAATCTATGCTTTGCGAACACCTTCTTCATTTTCAGTATCATAGCCTCTTCCACCTTGGAAGGCACAAGCTCATTTTCTGGACACTTGCTAAAATCCACTTCTGCGACTGGATGATGTAGATCATAAGGCAAACGTGCAAAATCCATGCTGATTCGAACCCATAGAGTCTTCAATGATTCTTCCAAGATGATGGGGGTGGAGAGATAAGTGGGCCCAGTTTCTTGGCATGGGTGGCAGGAGGCAAAAGCTTATTCTACTTGAGAGTCAATTTCAGGAGTCCCATCTTTTGGCAGATTCTCATTTTTGTCTTTACAATTCCTTGGTGTCCACAGTGTGCCAGGTCTATGACTTGAGTAATTAAGTTTTCTGTATGACCAACCATCTCCCTCAAATGAGTACCCTGTCATCAGCTAAGGACAGCTCACCTCACATTTGGTGGAAGGCTCAGACCCAAGTTTTGGTATCAGGTATCCGGTATGAAAGATGAGAGATCTCCCCCAATTTGAGGTCAGTGCTTGTCTGACTAGTCCCTGGCACTTATCTTCTTGAGAGGTTGTCACTATCTCTTAGTGTGTCAGCAGACTGGGACTCACTTCATCAATGAGCAAATGTTCATATTTCTCCACTTTTTCTGGATTTCTGCTTGGTTCTCTTCATCACTGATGAAGTCTTTTGGGTGCCTGGACAGATGGTCTGCTGGGTTTCCTTGACCAGGTCAAAACACAACTTCAAATACATACTCTTGAAGTTTTAGTGTCCTCTTCTCGATGGAAGTAGTGATTTTAACGCTGTCCCTTTGAATAGGAGAGTGAATGGGTTGAGATCTGTCCCCATGTTATATTCCCGAGTTAGGCCCATGTTGCGCAGCAGCTTATTTCTTACATTGTCCTCACAAATAACATTTTCAGCAGTGACCTTTTGCACATATTTGCGTGTGTGACAATGTTGGCTTAGTTAATCTGAAACTAAACTTGTTTATGTAACTAGCTTCGCAAAACATTATCACAATGCCGTGAACATCATGTACAGGGTCTCTTTTCGCACTATGTACAAAGGTCTTCTCTAGGGAGAACTTGAACTATGGTTGCCATATTCTTTTGGCCGAAAAAGTTTGGCCACCTGATTTCGTAGTGGATTGCCCAATAGGGGAAGAAGTTATTTTACCTGTTTTCTCCAAACTTGTACCAGAGTCAGTTAAAAATTAATACACGCAGGAGTGAGCATTAGAACTAGCTCCTGATATAATAAAAAAAGGGGGAAAAAAAGAACTAGCTCCTGCAATTTACCGCAATCATGTTGGGTGGGATGATGCATCACCTCATCACAAACTCCCATTAAAATCGATTCCTCAACCACATAGACAATACCCAATAAAGCATGAAGCAAAGAAACAAGTCAGGGTGATCCTAGATCAACTTGAGTACCAGGGTGGGATTGAGAATTGCACCTCACCTATGAATAAACCCTTGTTTCTGGTAATGAAACCTGATAATTCGTATCATCTGGTCTTAGATTAGAGACATGTAAACACATCCACACGTACATTTGCAGTACAAAATGCACATAGTGCGGCACTAATGAATACAATTGTGCCCAAAAAATACAATACAACACTAGACATCTCAAATGGATTTTTCTGCCAAAATATAGCACCTGGGAGCAGGTATTTGACAGCATTCTCAGTGTTAGGTTCTCAATGCCAATTTTGTTTATTACCCCACGGGTATAAGGGTAGCCCCGGGTTGTTTTTAGCCAGGGTAATAGAGTTACTTCAAAATCTTGAGGAGGAGACATTATCTTATGTAGATGAGATCTATCTGATGGACAATGAATTAATGGAACACTTACCTAGAATGAACCACATTATCCTTGGGTTTGCTCACCTTGGTTACAGATTTAATTTCGAAAAATGAAAAATTGCCTACCTCAGTGTCCTGTTTTAAGGGTGCTAGTTACCAAGTGAAGGTAAGAGCCTGGCAGCACAGTTTTCAGGAAAATGTGCACTGCTCCAATCTCCGACTTTGAAGAAATTACAATCCATTTTAGGATTTTTTAATTTTGGCTGGACATACATTTTGGATCCTTCAGAAAGGGTGAAACCTTTCTACGACTTAATTAGGCCTGTTTTTTCAGTACATCATTGGACACAGGAGCATACAGATATTCTGAGTTCCATACTACCTGACATGATAGCTTCTAAACATTTACATACATGTGTTAAGACGGCTAACCTGGTGATCCGCGTAGTCGCTGGACCAACCGGGTACACATACATCACTTTCAATGAAGACGATACAGTCCCTATTGCAACGAAACACATTTGTACACAAACACTGAAATGCGTTTTGCACCAACTGAGAAGAAACTCACAGCGGTTCAGACTGCTGTAGTGAGAGAGAGTGCTGGCACAGGGGAAACGCATAACTGTTGTGACCCCGGTACCGACCTTAGCGGCAGTTACAAAAGCTAGCATCCCAAATACTAAGGCATTGCATCCACAATGGATTCAATGGGCTAACTCACTCACTGCTACAGATATAGATTACAGATTTGACTATACATTACATATACATTACAAACACAAGCATTTCTGCAGTATGAACAACAATATCCTATGTTGAATGAAACTATGCCTCTAGATCGGTATGAATGCATCATTTATACCAATGGTTCTGCCCAGCCGGCAGTAGGAACGAAACCACCATATTCTGCGGCATGCACAATTATAGAAGGGGAAATGCATGACAGAAAGTTCTGTCCTGGAAAAACACATACCCAGTCCCTAGGGGACTTTACGGCGCAGCTGGCGGAACTAAAAGCTCTAATACAGGCACTTCAAAATACGGATCATTAATTCCCCACACTAATTGTGTGTGATTTATTTTACTGTGTCCCGTTCTATAACAAATATTTACATTATTGGGGCCAGATGGATTTAGGGATGCCAAAGGTTGCACAGTAAATCACAAGATGCTTTTGGAACAGGTGGGGAAGCTGAAAGAAGGCCTGCCACGGGCTCATGTTATTCATACATTGGGTCGTCAAAGTGTTGGCATTCACATTGAAGGGAATTCAATGGCAGATGAAGCCGCCAAGGCAACAGTTTGTACTGCTGCCCTGGCTGCAATAACTCATTCCAGTACGAGGATAGACGTACCAACTATGATAGCTGTCAATGAAAAGCGCAACAGCTCAGCCCTGTTGAAAGTCTTTCCACTCAAGTGCTCCGACAAGTTAGATGCACAAAACATTCCATATGCTCAGATTCCAGGAGTGGGGGATAGAGTAATACCAAAAACTGATTGCAGATTGGGATTAATACTAGCTGTACACGATGTGTCTAGGTTCAGCTCACGCAGGGATTACTGCTACAGTTTCACTACTAAAGCAGCACGATTTGTGGCCAGGTCTTACTAAACAGACCAAGGACTTTGTCCTCAAATGCGACATCTGCCAGCAGATGAAAGGCTCCACCGTAGCACATCCACCACAAACCTCTGTATTGATCTCAGACAAACCTCTTGTGTGTGTTTATTTTGACCACTGCAGCCCCTTACAATCAGATGGGGCTTACAAGTACATCTTGGTGGCAGTGGATTCATGCTCCAGATTCCTGTGGGTTTGGCCCCAGCGCTTGGCTGACGCTCAAACTGTTATAAAGGATTTGCGAGTCTTTAACGGGACATCCACAAGTGGCACACTACATTCCGACCAGGGTCCAGCCTTTAGCTCTCTGGCTTACAAAGAAGCCATGGAAAGTTTGGGTGTGGCCTTGCAGTACTCCTACCCCTACCATCCTGAGGGAAATTCGGTCATTGAGAGGAAGAACTGTGACTTAAAGCAATCCTTAACAGCTAGGATAGTAGGCTTGTGTGGCAGTTGGGTGAATCACCTATATGGGGTCCAGAGGGCACTTAACAACACGCCAAGAAAATCCCTAGGGGGTCGTACACCTTATGAACTCCTGTTTGGTGTGAGAATGTGGGTAACAGACCTCAATAGTGTCAGCACAGTGGCGGCTGAAACCCCATTTGACATCAATGATCGTTTGGATGTTTTACAGCGCCTTAAATAATACAGAGATTTACAAAGCAACGTCCAAGTAAAACACACCACCACTGGGGAAGTGAAAGCAGTACCGGCAAGACCTGCCTGGGTCCTAAAGATTGGGGACATGGTCAGAGAGAAAATTGTGGAAAAAAAAGAATTTGGGCCATCGTATAGAGCACCTGTACCTGTCCTGGCTGTCGAAGGTACCAGAAGTGTACTTTTTCCGCCGCTTGACGTGACAAAAGATTTGTCTCAATTGATCTGAGCAAACCACACTATGGGGCCGATTCTCAACAGGAGGCCACGTGTGGGCTCCTAGGTTGTCACCTCACTCCTCTTGCTACTGTACGGCAAGTTCAGATGGAAGCTTTAATGACAATTGAAGTCTCCACTTTCCAAAGAGAAGCCGTAAACAACAATGAAATGATACTCCTCCCTGTTGAAACAACTACAACTCAACAATCAACAAGTACAGAAATTTTAATTCGAAAAATTGATGACGTCTATGTAAACATGCCACAGATTGAGTCATCTACCAGTTCTACAAAACCTGCTGAGCTGCAAAGAATAGACTGGACGGCATCTGGCTACTTCGTGCATAATGATGATTTTTCATTAGATCCAAGTGAACCTGAATTGCCAACACTGCCTCTCCCTTGCAAGCTACGAATGTACGCACTCTATCATTGGCTGAAAAGACTTCCATGTTGTTCCCTGACTACATCTCTGGATTACAATTGGATCACTTTTCCTGGTACTTTGGTTTGGTGTAGTGACTGTCTTTTTCATACTTCTGAATGGGCCCTTTCTCCCAGAACACTCCACAGTACAACTCGTGAACTTGGTTCTTAAATCACATGCATCATCGCACCATGAACTGAGGGGCCTGTCCCTGGTAAACATTACAGCAGTTCAAGTTCCTGAAGGAATTGTATGGGACAGGGTATCGTATGATGTGGATGGTCCTCTTGAACTTTTGCAAATTCCTTATTTGTTCAGAATTTATTTAAATTAACATCATCACCTCTGGTACCTTCTCTGATGATTGGGACATTGAAACTGCATAATTCGATTGCAGATCTAGAGAAATCAGCTGCATTTTCTAATGATGAATTGTATGACGGTACACGTAATTATGGAGACATTCTGCTACCAACATTGTGGTCACTATTTTTTACGCAAAGCTAGTATCCCACATGCTTTTTATGAATACACACAGTGGGAACACTGTCCAACACCGCCGAAAGGTAGTTTGAAGACTTTTGCACAAAAGTTTGCTTATTTGTCAGGCTTTGATACATCAGACAGAGCCTCATATTATTATAGGTGTTCATATACACCTGCAAAGAATAATATGCTTACAAACACCAAGCTGATATACTCTGCTTCCTTTTTTTCCCAACTGTCTATGCAGGGTGTCAACTTTTGGAAAGACACCATAGACACAAAATCTGTCTGGGGACAATAGAGTAGCAGGTTCAGGAACAGAGGCTTTATTTAGAGCATACCTCATACCACATCAAATACTTTTCCTGAACAGAACAGTGAACAAAACTTCATGTCTTGGTTTGGCAAAAATTAAGGATTTGAACACACCGGGTATTTCTGCATTCTCACTCTTTGAGAATTGCCAGTACTTAACACACTTCAGTGAGGATACACTAGATACCATGATATGTAATGCTTCTTTTAATTGATCAGATCCAAATTGGAAGGGATGGCTGGTTTGGCCGATAGGCACAAATAAGTGTCAATCCAGATTCCCGGGTAACACCGAATGGTTTAGGATCAATATGCCTGATCAGCTATATGTACAAATAGAGCATTCGGGGATGGTGATGTTATAAAATGTTGGGAAGTTATGCCTAGATTGGCTAAAGACCTCAGCACTTTCCCAGGTGAAGCAACACTTGTCCACTCATTCCAATAACATGGATCTTAGGGATTTTTTATGAGGCCCCCAGAACCCACGTTAAAAGCGCTTTTTGTACAGTATATGCCATGAGCTGCGGAAGATTTCTCAACAGGAAGCTGCTGAGAGATTGCACGAGATCAACAGAGTTAACATAGAAAAGGCTTTGGCTGTGGTCGACAAGGGTATGACCACATTATCACCCAGGATTTATTCACTGGGCAACATAGTGTCCTTCGAAATTGACATAATACAGCAAGACAGGTCTATTTTACAACATGGACAGTCACAATTACAGTCAATCATAATACTGAGCTGGACGTTACAAACTTTACATGCTGGCCATGTGCCATGGCATTACATCAACAGTACCAATCTGTTTTCGGTATACGATCTAACAGAAAGACAGATTACAATGGCAGTCAGAGATGTCAAATATACCATGTTGTACATTGAAAAATTAGACCAATTACCTTTCACTGTGGCTGAGACACCGTCCACTGACTGGATAATCAATGGTTATATCACCCTACCGGTCACCATGTTCCAATTTCAATAATGTCTCCAATACCAACAGGTAGGCTGATACGAAGCACTAGGGGAAGGTTATGTGCTTGAGTATAGGGGATTACTATTCAGGTCTAGATGCAGGAATGGTTACACAGATTTTCCTTAGTGGTTCAGATTGTTAGGATTATTTAAGCCGTTCCTCAGTCTCCCATGACATTTCTCTCCAGAGGGCATACAATGCTTCAGTGACGAACTTGTCCTGTTATCTCAAGGGTTCTCCAGCTGCCGTGATTCATCCTTTTTTCAGGCTGCTTTCGAATGGGAGCTATTTGATGCTGAATGATCAAGTTTGCTGTGGAATGGAACCAGACATTGCTTATGTAGTGATGGTTAATTCCATAGTGACTTGTTGTACACAAGTATTGTTTCCAACTGCTCAAACAGTTAGGGAGGCAGCACTATGGCCTCGATAAATGTTTCTGACATACAGTTTGATTATTTGAGCAAACTGAAAGCCATGCTTTTTCAAAAGGATGTGGCCTTAACTTTGGCAAAAGAGTCGATTGATCTCCAGGTTGCAAGTTCCTCGTCTGACATATAGACACTACTCCATACTAACTTCCCACTGCATTTTGGGGAGCTGGTCCACCGTATCTTTAACAAGTCTAATACGAAGGGAATAGTGCACATTTTTAAATGTATCAGCTCTGGTTTGGTTAGTACCTTTCAGATGATTTTTGGAGGTATACCATTTTTTATACACTCCGTGTTGGGAAGTGTTTTCGGAGGGGTCCCGCTTGTCCTGCTACGTGTGGCGGGAATTCTGATTTTAATTTTTCTACTCCACAAAGGATGTCCCAGTTCAACCCGGAATGGAGACAGTACTGCTGGTGGTGTGTTACTGTGAGCACATGGAATACTACTTCAGCACACCTCGGCTTTGAGAACTAAACAAGCATTGATTCTTATCCTTCAGGCCTGTCTGGCTTGTTTGCATACAACCTGGCTTCCGCTGTCTGCTTTGCAGCTACAAATGTGTCCTGGATATATGTCTTGGATCAGAATTGGTTGCGCAACCAGACATTGACGTACTGATGGACCGCTTAAAGGCCCATATGCATTGCTGTCCCCAGCATATTCCATTGATGATGAACGCGCTCTTAGAGCCACCCTGGGATGCTTCAGCTCCTAGTGATGTGAACAATGGCTCTGTGGAAGACATTTGGGCTACAACTCCTCCCTCAATGGCTGTTGTGGGAACTGGATGGAATCACCTTTGCTCCATAAACATGCTATGAGGTGCGCCTCTGGGATCATCGTCTGCAGTTGTGGGCAACAGCAATGTTGGGTCTACCACCCAGAACACATAAAATAAGTCAGCTTTTCTGCGTAGGAACAATTTGGCCTGTTTTTCAACAAAACAAACAAAAGCAGCTTTTGTTCTATTCTCTTTCTTCTAGGCAGCATGGCTTTCTGGGTGCTTGGGATTTCAAACCATGTATTACTCTTAAGGCTTTTTTATGACATATTTTTAAGGGAAGCTTACTTTTAGATGATTTTATATCATGTCTAAGGCTTTTTAGCTTACATATCATCATGGCTTGCAGATTTTTTAGACTGATTCTAGTTAGCTTTTAGATGCTTTATAGAGTAGTTCTTAATGTTTTTAAGTGTTATGCGGCCTTTATTTGATAGCTTTTATGTATCAACCCTATGTATGATAAGCGGATGTTATATTCCCGAGTTAGGCCCATGTTGCTAAGGAGCTTATTTCTTACATTGTCCTCACAAATAACATTTTCAGAAGTGACCTTTTGCACATATTTGCATGCGCGACAATGTTGGATTAGTTTCCCTGAAACTAAACTTGTTAATACATCCATCTTCACACAACATTATCACAATGTCCTGAACATCATGTACATGGTTTCTTTTCGCACAATGTACAAAGGTCTTCTCTATCTTCATCCACATATCCATAACATCACTAATCTATGCGCACATTGCAAGGCTGCTCTACTATTATAAAATATAAGCATCTCAATAGATTAGCAGAAGAGGCTCTTCCGCAGACACCGTGGGTCCTTGCATGCGGAGAAATCACCACGCAGTGGTCCGACATCTCATGAGTGGTGTCCAGTTTGTGACCAAGACAGGGTCCTTCATTCTCTCCCATCACGTATTGGGATTGGATCATCCCATGGGGGGATTCTTGGCTCTACACCTACACACACTCTAGGTACACTGAGAGTAGGGTTCGCATAGTAGGAGTACGCTCGATTACTGCCTTGTTTTATATGCCTGCATATATACATTGTTTTAGTAACATGGTAGAACTATATCTACTGTTCACGCTTTTGGTGCTTGTAACCACTTGTATCTGCTTCTTTCTATCAATCATTGCAGCACATGTATTCCATAAAATAATAACATTGGTTCGATAAATATATTGAAAATGTCCCACTGTGTATTCTCTGTATACTTCTCTGAGAACAAGTGAGCACGAGTGATTAAGCGAAAGGTTCTGCACTGTTTCCCTGATCCCTGAGAGGTCAGAGTTTTCATGATCAGTGGTTGCTAAAAACCATTTGCTCCCTGGTAGGGTGGGGGGCTTACGGTGGCACTGTGAGCTAGCTGGTCTATAGGCCAACATATCCTGCAGGGGTGTCCGGAAGCAGTCTTGACAGCAGCAAGCGTTGTCCAAATAATGCGCAGATCCTGCAGAATTGGTTGCAGTACAGACAGAGGTAGAAATGTCAACATCCCCATTAAATGGAGATTGCCTTTTATTTGATATGGAAGTATTTTTGCTCCATCTCAGTCAGAGCTCTGTTCTCATAGGCTACAGGCATCCACTGTCCTATGTTTTGCAGCAGGACAGCCCTCAAACCAGTGGGCTGGCATTGGCGAGGACTTACCTGCCCAAGGCTGGGGTCGTACTACCTCATCATTGTGCTCGCAGTTCTTCCTTGGTGTACTGGAAAGTCTTTTGTTGCTCAAGCACCCAGGTCCATGGGGTTTCTGCTTTTAGGTGGTCTCCCAATGGCTTAGTGAGGATGGGACGGTAGGCATGAAACATCTGTAATACATGACCTTCCCCTTCTTGACTATTGCCTGAGACATTATTAGGGGCAGTTGTTGTCTTAACGTCTTGCACTTTCTTCAGGTTGAGGGCTAACATGTAGTCTGTGAATCGATACCTAAGCAAATCAATACTTTGCTTCAAAAACTTACAGGTTCTCTTGTGCAGGGTCAAACCACTCTACTTGGCCCTGGTCTAAAAGTCTCTAAGGTGGTAGTTGTCATGAAGGAGGATGATGTCACTCATGTTGAGCACACCCTGGAGTCCAGTTAGTACCACTCAAATGCACTACTGGAATTCATCCACTTCAATGGGCCCTTCCAGCTTCTCAAGAATCCCAGCTGCTTCCAGGGCATCCAGCTCTTTTTGACTTGTGCTCTAATGTGGAATGGAATTAATCTGTGGTAGAGCACTATTGGTTGTACTGACCGATCTATGTGTAGGATTATACTTTGCTCTTTTAGACCTCATATGCCCTCAAAGACACTGGAAAATTCAAGCATCATGTTGATTGTACCTTGAATACAAAGTCAATGACGTTCAGGACCTTTGCTGCTCGGCACCCTATCTCGGCGGTCCACCTGAAATAGTAACACAGAATTGGGCCAGGATTGAGCAAGCGTCTTGCAATATTTTAGTGCAGAAAGGGTAAGTAATTATTAACAGTTTTGTACTGCCGTAAACATACACATTTTTAGTCATATCTGTGGGAGTGGGTCGAGGTTGTAGTGATTCATAATCCCACTTGGCCATTACACACGCCGTGGCAGTGGTGTTGATGAAGCAGCTGATTTTGGACCATTGAATGTTGAGTCTTCAGCATGGTTGCAAAGAATGCTTGAGTTTGTAGTTGTTTCTGATTGCTGAGATGAGGTGGACATGTTCTCTTCAAGCTTGGTGTTGGTGCCTTTGGGATGGTGAATCTTAGGTGTAGACTTGAGGTGCTTCACTGATTTTCATTGCATTTGGCTCTGCTGTTGTGTGGGCTTTCTGCCACCTCTAGAGGAGACATTCGCAAAATGTTTGATTTGGGCACATGACAAGCAGGTCTTCCCTTTTGCCTGGTCAATGTTGCTGAAGTACCTGCAGGTTTTACCTGTTTTCCTAAAAACTTCTTACTACTGTAAATGCTTCAATTGTTGTGTGGAGATCAGCTTTGATCACTTTGATGGGCAGAGATCTTTTGATGTGTGCTGCTTGTGCATCAAACAGTTCATATGATCTCACGTGTGCTAGCATTGCCATCAGTGACATCTTATCTTGCTTCAAAATATCTCTCCTGTGTTGTTTTGAGTGATGCTCCTGAATGATTAGCGCTCTGATCACTTCTTTGGTGCCCGTGAAGTAGGCATAGATGATATCCATGGGTTCTTTTGGGCCTTGTTAAGTTTGAAGCACTATAAAACTTTCACCCTGAGTGGCTTCAGTTGTGGCTCCCTTGGAATCAGGTGGAGCAAGGAAAACCAAAGAAACAAGGCTTGGCCGCCAAGCCATAGCACACCACATTTGAGGAGTCATTGATGTGTGTATATATGTATGTATGTATGTCAGTATGTATGTCAGTATGTATGTATGTATGTATGTATGTATGTATGTATGTATGTGACATTTCTAAAGTGCAAGCCTAGCCAAAAGGCAGCAGAGTACTATATAGGGTCAAAAACAAGCATAAATTAAATGAGTGATAGAAGAGGTAACTTGTTTGTGGACTGTTAACCCGTTGACCGCGGCGCGAATTCCGCCGCGGTGCGGGTAAAATAATGAGTGGGCGTGTCTCGGACGGCCCCTGGCCGTCCTCCGCACACGCCCACCGACGCATCGAACAGGTTAATATATTGTATTTTCTAAAGAGATGAGTCTTCAACTCTTTCCAAAATATGGAAAGTGTTGAGGCAGTCTTGATGGATAGTGGATTTTATTCCAGATCCTTGGTGCATAGATGGAAAAGCACTGCTGTTTTTTTTCTTTTTTTCACTTCTTAATCTGCAGATTGATGCTGTACTAGCTGTGGATGTTCCGAGAAACACCAGGGATGATGAGATTCTCTACAAGAGGAGCTGGTCACAAAGGCTATTTAAATGATGCATCTGGTTTTGACAATGGTATGTAACTGCAAGGGGAGCCAATCAAGTTCAATCAGGATTCGGGTTATGTGATCATATTTATTCCAGCAGTGAATGAGAGTTGCTGGTATGGAGTTTGGGAGGCCATGGACAGGCCATTACCACCATTCATGTGTGAGAAAATGAGGGCTTGAACCAATTTTTTGAAGTAGGAAACAGTTTCTCTTTCTTTAGAAGAGAGAGTTGGTACAAGACCGCCTTTATTTTTGTGGCAATGTGTTCCTCGAGGATGAGGTTGGTGTCCATGGTAACCTCAAGAGACTTGGCATTCAGTGAAAGTTGAGGTTCGACCAGTCAAAGTTTGTCAATCAGCCAGGTTTGAATTGTTTCTTGTTTGTTTTTCATATCAAATAACAGGAATTCTGTCTGTATGATGTACCAGTAGTGTTTGATCTGTAGGACGTCTGAAGCAGAGACGACTTTCAAGTAGATTTATGTATCATCGGCATATTGATGAATCTTGATGCTGTTGCCTCTGAGGGGAGCACAAAACAACACCATGTAGAGGTTAACAATGACAAGTGACAATATGGACTTCACAGGTTAGAGGGATCTTTTGGGACTTGGAGTAGCCAATGTGAGCAAACTGGTGTCAGTTGGAAAGGCAGGAGAAGAACCAGTGAAGGACATTTCAGGTAAATCGTATTCAAGACTCCAGAATTTATATGAGGGTACAAAGGCCAACTGGGTGGAAGGCAGTTGAGAGGTCCAGCAATACCAGGAGGCAGGGCTTATCAACATCTTTGGCCAGGAGAGTGTTGTTTACAATACATAAGGTTTTGGGCTCTGTGCTGCTGCATGATCTAAATCCAGTCTGGTAACCAATGAAGTGATGGCTTTCATTGATGCTGTTAGAAATGGGGTCTCTAGTTGGCAGAAGTATGCATCCTGTCTAAGTAGGGATCACCAACCCAGTCAGAGTAAGTCAAATGCTCACCCTAAATTAACCTGTGCTCACCCTCTTGTAGCTTCGCACAGAGCAGTCAAGCTTAACTTAAGATGCAATGTGTATAAGTATTTGTGCAACACATTAATTACAGCAACAGAGTGAAAACACCACAAAAAGACTTCACACCAGTTTAGAAAAATAGGGAATATATATCTGATTAAAACAAGACCACAACAACAAAAATCCAACCAGTAGAAGTCGACATATGATATATTTTTTTTAATTGAATCCAAAAACAGTGCTTAGAAGTCAATAGCACTAAAGGGTTATTTGAGGTCACGCTATACTGGGCCAAAACCGAAAAGTCAAGTCGACAGTGATGGAGCGTCGGTCGGATACAGTTTCAAACAGGTCCTGCTGAAGGTTTACCTTCCCATGTCAAACCACGAGTCCTGTTCGCAGGAAAAGAGTTTGCAGGGGGCATGGTGAGCATCTCTGGTGATGGTCTGCGGTGCGCGAAGAGAAGCCAGGAGTCTCAGAAAGATGGGCTGGGGCCTCAAGGCTGCAAGTGTCAAGGCTGCTGTGCGAAGAGATGAACTTGCGCCTGCTCGCGCTGATCCTTTGAGTTAGCGAGGTGGTTCCGGAGTGCAAGGGCTAGTTCACAGTTGTGACAAGCCAAAAGCTTGATTTAATGAGACTCTATTGGAGGAAACCCACTTCTGAGGCCCAGGACTAGAAGGGGCACCCCAGCTAAGGCAGGACTCATAGATGGCAGAGTCCATCAGCACCAGCAGAGTTGCAAGATATCTTTAGTGACCATGAGACTTCAGAGAACAGGAGACATGCCAACAAGCCCTTGGAGAAACTTGGGTCCAGGGATGTACAGAGCAGCTCCCTCCCTCTCATTCCTAGGCAAGACGCAACAGGCAGCAGGACAACACAACAGAACAGTTGCAAAGTGGCAGTCCCTCCTGTAGCACAGCACTCAGTAGGCAGCAGGTTGACACAGCAGAGTAAGTATCAAAGTGGCAGTCCCTCCTGCAGCATAGCAGCCCTTCTTCTAGGCACAATGTCCTTGGTTCCAGTAGACTTCTGATTTGGTGGTGTCAGGGGTCGGGTACTTACATCCAAATATGCCTTTGAAGTAGGGGAGACATCAAGGAAGCCTTTGAAGATCACAAGGTCCCTGCCTTTCCTGCCCTGGCTCCAGACATGTTACAGTGTATGCAGCTCTTTGTATGGGGACAGGCATAGCACTATTCAGGTGAAAGTGTCTGCTCCTCCCTCTCAATCTACCTCAGGAAGGCCCATCAGACTGGTGATGGGCCATAAGGATGCAAATGTCATACCCCAGCTCCCTTTGTGTGACTGTCTAGAGGGAATACACAAAGTCCATCTGTCACCCTAACCCAGACGTGTATTCAGACACAGGCAAAGGCACAGAATGGTTACAGTAAGAAAATGCCAACTTTCTAAATGTGGCATTTGAGTCTTGCAATTTAAAAACCAACTTTACTAAAAGATGTGTTTTTAAATTGTGTGTTAGGTGACATGTTAAACTCAAAGGTACATGTCCTACCTTTTAAACACACTGCACCCTGTCCTTGGGGCTTCCTAGGACCTACATTAGGGGCGCCTTGTATGTAATAAAAAGAAAGGTTTGAGCCTGGCAAGCAGTTTAACTTGCTAGGTCAAAATGGCAGTTTAAAACTGCACACACAGGCTATACAATGGCAGGCCTGAGCCATGTCTAAAGAGTTACTGAGTGGGTGGCACATTTAGTGCTGCAGACCCACTAGTAACATTTAATTTAATAGGGGCTTACAAGCATTAAATATGCCAATTGTGGAATAGCCAATGTTACCATGTTTAGAGCACAGAGCATATGCACTTTTAGCACTGGTTAGCAATGGTAAAGTGCCCAGAATCCTAAAGCCAGCAAAAAAGAAGTCAGCAAAACAGGAGGTCAGGAGGCACAAAGTCTGGGGTAACCATGCCAAGAATGCCAGGTCTAACAGATGTTATCCTGCAGTTGAGCATGGACTGCTTTTTAATGATCTTGCTGATGAAAGGTAGTTGAGTTATAGGCAAGAAGTTGGCAAAGTCATTAGGGTCTAGTGTAGGTTCTGTTAAGAGTGTGAGGATCTGGCTTTCTTGCGAGCTTCTTGGAAGATGACTTGAGTGAGGGAGGTATTGTCATAGGTGAGTAGAGTTGAGAGAGCATTCCCAGAGAGTGTTTGGGGAGAAAATGGTGCTAGGAGACATGGGTGCAGGGAACATGGGGACCGAGAAACTCTCTCACAAAGAGAAATCCAGTTGAGTGACACTACATACCTGAACACTAGGAAATTTAATTCAACAACTACCAAATCAGAGAAAGAAAGCAATAGTGTTACATGTAGCCATTAGAACCTTGACAAGGAATGCTACTCCCCAGGTGATAAACAAAAGAATGATAAGCAAATCTCTATAAAGACTCTCACATGCAACCACTTAGGTTGTTTGTAAAGATATCAGATTCATTACTCCTACATGACAAAATTGGCATTGCTGATACGGTTTAAGTAGAGGGCTCTAGAACATGAACTCCCATACCGTCAAACTCATGTATTGTTGTCATAGAAGCATCCCAAATTAGCCTACAATGAATGATGATCAAAGAATTAGATAATGAAAGGGTAATACATTTGATGCCATTGTAGAGATGTTCAGTTGGGATTCATGCGCTCCAGATCCATGACACATTTTCAGGATAATGACAGGATACATGTCATTATCACAGAGCCTATTGGTGCTTGTAGCCCTCTTAATTTGGGACAGCGGCGCGTACGCACCTGTAACAGAAACTGACTCCACTGCTTAAGTGTAATTTTTTAAAACATCTCTTCATGAGATTTTAAAAAAAACTTTGCACTTCTCTGCTTTTGTCTTGTCACTCACCAGATTGCACTATTACCATTGTAGAGATGCCTTAAACGTGTCAAGCTGAACTCAGATTTACTATGGGGGAACCAATCAAATTGCAAGCGACAGAGCCTGTTAGAACTCTTGCCCTCTTAATGGGGATAGCGTCACAGATACGTGCAGCGGGTGTGCAGCCCGTGCACCAACGGCACGCCAAAGACAAGTCCCGCTTTGTCTATCCCCGGATGTCTGGGGCTAGGGTCTAGTTATAATGCCCAAAAACCTCTTCCTCCAACAAACTTAGACACTTACAGGATATTAACTGGAGCCCCCCATCATGCAACAGCTTTCTAACCTAGGGCTACTAAACAAAAAACAGAGCTATTGTTGAACTGATTGAACAGATCACTTCCCCTATCAGCACCACAACTGGGACTGATATCCAAGTCAACCAACTTATGGTTTTCTATTCGAATACCAGGCTCATGGTTAAGCATCAAATAGAAATATATCAATTGCTGGATTCTGAAAAACTGGATATCCTATTTCTATCAGAAACTTGGCTAATGGCTAAATCCTCCCCTGACGTCTTAGCCACCCTTCTACTATCTACTCAGTTCTAATCCACCTACAGGTAAAATAAGCAGAGGGGTAGCAGCAATAATTCTGAAAAACATGAGGTTCTCTAGTCTAGCTTCCTTCGACATCCCAACAGTTGATAGCCTTTTAATTAAACTTGACTCGATTACACTCTCCTTGACGTGCACCATAGTCTATAGACCTACAGGTCACATGCCCCACTTTCCACACTCCCTCGTGGAACACATCTTGCCTTTAGTAGTTGAATATGCTACAAGACTGATAATTGGGGACTTGAACTACTGAGCAAATGAGGAGTCGGGTGGACAATCATCCAAGACTTTACCGACATGTTAAGCAGTTTGGATTTTAAACAACACGTGTTCACCCACCCATACCAAAGGCCATAGACTAGACCAGGCATGGACTACCAATTTATCTGTATCCAACCTCAGGGTTATGCCCTGCGCATTGCCATATCATTACTTGATCAAAGTTTTACTTGCTGACTTGGTCCTACACAAAGCCTTTCCTATAATAGAGATAATATCCAGGAACTGGGCCTGAGCTAATATCTACTCCTTTTGCAACTCACTGTCAACCTCTATACCTAACATGGATGCCAATATTAATCACTACAAAGAAAGAATCACCGCTTGGTTCAGAAGCTAGTAACACACATTCGCCTCTCCAGAAAGCTAGTGGGGCCAGATGCTATGATGAGACAAAATGGTTTTCTGAAGTGCTAAAAGCAGCTAAACTCGAGCTCTGCTGGGCTGAGCGCAAATGGTTACTCACCCGGAAAAAAGGAAACTTATCTACTACAGCTTACAATACATAAAAAATTAATTACACAAGCCAAATCTGCCTTTTACTCAGATAAAATCATAAACTCGGCCAACAAGTCTAAGGAAATCTTCGGAATTCTGTCCGAATGATCTAATCCTGTCAGAGAGACCACAATGATCTTGCCCACCCACACCCTCTGTGATGCTGCACGTCCTTGTTTATTGACAAGATCAAAGCAATTAAAGCCAGTATCCCTTCTTGCGCTACTCCTGCAGTAAAACCGCTCAGGGCTAGGAACACACTCACAATGTCTGAGCTGCCCGCCTTCAGCAAGGTGTGCCTCATGGACCTGCTGATTAAAGTGAAATCGGGCTCTTACAATGACACCTGTCCCTTAAAGATCCTAAAAGAAGTTTTCTCCCTTTTTCCTGACTCAGCATTAGCTCTCCTTAATGAGTCGCCGAGCCAAGGTGTGATACCTAGATCCTTTAAGGAGGTGATAGTAGTCTCGCTATTAAATTAAGCCAGTGATGACCCACATATTTTGAATAATTACCACCCCATAGCCCTACTACCTTATGTGACAAAGGTTTGGGAAGCACATGTTGCCAGATGCTTATGTTCCTTCCTAGAGGACAGTCATTTTCTCGACCCCCATCAAGCAGGCTTTCGCCCAGCCCACTCCACTGAAGCCGTCATCCTCTCAGTCGTAGATGACATGTGGGAAGAAGCTGATAGGGGTACCACTCAGGTGCATGTGCTCTTGAATCTCTCAGCAGCCTTCAAAATGGTCAACCATAAACTTCTGGTCAACAGTGTTGGACCCTCTGGCCTTCGGGGCACATCGCTCAAGTGGGTCACCTCCTTCCTGAAGGACCACGTCCAGTCAGTCCGTCTATCCCCCTTCTGCTCACCTAAAGTCCAACTTACCTGTGGAGTGCCCCAGGGGTCCTCTCTATCACCCCACATGTTTATTCTGTACATACACCCCCTTGTGTACTCCTTGAAAAAGATGAAGGTAAGAAACTTATAACTATGCTGATTATATGCAATTGCTTTTTGCCATCCATAATTCACCTGAATCAAAAACTACCTTTCAAAACACAATGCTATTCATCCACGATTGGATGAACAGCAATCAACCCAAATTAAACTCAGATAAGACGGAGATCATCATAACCTGCAGCAGGCATGACCTGTAGAATCCCACATTCCGGCCAGCCACAATGGGCACCCCTCCAGCCTAAAAGCTCAGTCAAGAGCCTTGGAGTCCTTATTGATAGGAACTTGTCTCTGAAACGTCAAGTAGGGACTGTGATCTCATCCTGCTTCTTGCAGCTTCGCAAAATAATAAAGATAGGTGAATTCCTTACCCTCAAAGCGCTCATCCATGTTGTCATTGCATTAGTCATCTTGAGACTAGACTATACAAACTCTCTTTACATGGGCATTCTGGATGGACTCAACCATAGACTGCAATTGGCTCAGAATAAAGCAGCCAGGCTCATCTACCGACACCTCAGAAGTTGCCATATCACCCTTCTGATGAGGCAGCTACACTGGCTTCTGGTTAAACAGCGAACAGTGTACAAGAATGGCTGCATCCTCTTTAAATCCCTATATGGCAGCAGCCCAGCTTTCAGCTCAGCCCGCATACATCAATAGACACCTTCCCACAACCTGAGATCCACTCACTTGAATTTTCTCACCACTCCTTCCCACCCCATTCAAGAAGGAAATTTTGGGCGGCTCCAGATCCTCTGTAGTTGCCCCTGGTATTTGAAACTCCCTCTCATTGATGATTAGGTCGACCTCCTATTATACCTGATTCAGACAAAGTCTAAAAACTTGGCTTTTCAAACAAGCATATTACTGAGATCATGAGCAGTGAGCATTGGTTCTGTTATCCTAGCCTTAAGGAACCGATTGGTATATGTGCACTCTACAAATATCGATAACATAACATACATTCACAAAAAAATAATTCAAAAAGAGAATAATGTATATCACCAAATACTAGCCTCAAAATCTGGTACCAGGGACAGTGGTATTCGATCTTCCTGGACCAAAAGTGGATACCCTCATATAGAGTATATTCCATAAGAAACCTATCATGAGAACCCCAGGTTTAGTGACACAGAAGCAGATATGAATGCTTTTGTCAAATAAGCAATTTATTGAAGAGAGAAAACAAATTGTGCTGTATGTAATTTTTATTGATTAAGCATAAATTCATGCAACTCCTGAATGTTGTGTTACCCGTATTTCACATAATATAGATTATTTTTTATTGATACGGTGACTATGAGACTTTTTCTTGCATGAAACATAGGGGCATTTGTACAAGCCCTATCGCCACTGGAGCATCGCTTTTTTTGACGCTCCGGTGGCCTCGCACCATTTCCCATATTTATAAGGTGGCGCTAAGCCACTTAACATGGCTTAACGCGACATTGTAAATATGCCCCTTTCTGCTGCAGTCCTCTGCGGCAAAGGGGCGTGTAATGCTTGTTGCTGTGGGTGTTCCACTGCAACACCCATTGCTTTTTGAAGCTGCCCCAGATTTACAAGGCTGAGGCAACACCAAAAACTAACTTCAGGGAATACTTGGTCTTAGAATGGGGATGCGAGGAGAAATTATTAATGTGTGCTGCATTCGGCAACACACATAGAAAGAGCAAATCACCATTATTGATTGTTTAGGTGCAGGAAGGTGTCCCTTGCTTGCCATAAACAATCACCCCTGCAGTGCAGGCACCCTTGCAGCATGGCAGCATGGTGCCTGGGCAGGTGCTAATCGGCTTTTTTTGCGCCAGGGGAAACACAGGGGTGCACCCTATTCTTGTGAATACGGCACATTCCATGCATTTAAAAAATGTTGCAGCGCAGCGTTGCCAAATTTGGCATAGCACCCCGCTTCAACATTTTGGGAGAAATATGCCCCATAGTTTGAGTAGAAATTTCTTGTTGGGCCTCCCATACCAACATGCACTGCACTAGCAATGTTCACCTTACGACTTACAGAAACTGGATGGACTTGGGGGCCTATTAGGATGGCGGTCGGAAAACCTCCCCTACCGCCATGGTAGCGGGAAAAGACCACCCGCATGGACCGCGACATCACCGCCGGTCAAATTACGTTGGTCTGCGATCGAAATCTGACCGCGGCGGTGCGATTGCGGGCTTTAACATTGCGGCAGTTGCTGCTACCCGCAGCACCGCCGCGATGTCCAAAGCAGCATGTCCTGCATTTCCCTGCACTGCGGGGCAGGCACTGCACAGTGCCTGCCACCTGGTACAGGGAAATGTAGGGGGGGACCATGGGTACCCCCCAGTGCACCCACTCCCCCCCCAAAACATTGGGGGCCTGCAACGGGCCCCCGGAAGACAATCTCTGCCTGCCTTTCCATGGCGGTGTGACCGCTGAGGAAAGGCTGGCTACCGCCGGCATCATAATCATGCCGGCAGAGCCTGCTCGGCACCGCCACCATTATCTCGGTCCTTTTCCGTCCACCCGGCAGGACTGCAGATGGCAACCGGCGGAAAAGCGGCGGTCGGAATTTCCCACCGCCGCGGTCACCACCGCCATCCTAATCTGACCGGCGGTTTCCTGGCATGCGATCGCGGCCGGATGTCCACCGCCGGAACAGCGGTAGCCACCGCCGGACCGGCGGTGGTCATCCGCCCGCCATCGTAATAGGCCCCTTAGTTATCATGCACGTTGTTTAGTACAAGAGTGCATAACATGCGTACATTTGCATGTTGCCTGACTGGCCAATGATCAAGTAAAGCTATGCAACATCATTTGTATTTGTGAGTACAAGATGAACAATGAGACTCCCAATAAAAAAAAAAAAGATAAAATCCTGATTTCACATGGATGCTCTCTCATGTAGTAAGCATAAAACCGATATCCATGCAGGATTTACAAGCATTACTCAAAGAATTAAATATGTAATGTTTTCCACCCATAAACAGGGTCACATTCATACTTGCCAAAAACAGAAGACTTGTAAAGGTGCACACGCTGTTAATGCACTGCTAGTAATTAGAACCTTGAGGGTTCTTTCATTCAATCTAAGGGCTTGAGTGCTGTGGTGTATTGACCTGTTAAAGAAGACAATTCCAATATTAAATTAGCTATGACTGAATAGTCTTCAAGGATACTGTGCATCTTATGTATAATTGCTCACTTTCAGGAAACTCAGCAGTGAGCACGCCTGTTGAGCTCATCGTGGCAGCAGTTACCAGTTAGCCTATTTCCAGAAGTACCAATAGAGTTTAATAGATGTCCATTATTTCTTGTTAGTAACAGAATAATGGCCCAGTTATTCCCCAGAACTAAAGAGAAGTGGTATTGGGTATGCTATATGAATGCTCTCTTGTCGCACAAATTGTGATGAACTTAGCTGAAAAAGAGCTCTAAGTAGTTACCTTCTTGGCCCTTCTTAGGGCGAAGCAAAGGACCTGGACAGATTAAGATGATGTGAGCCTTGTCACTCTTTCTTTTGTAAAGTTAAGTATTTAGGATGAGGAATATTATCTTTAAAACTTGTGTGCCGCTGGTTTCAAATTTAGACCATGGAAAAAATTAGTATTTTATTGTATTTGGAGTGTTTGTAAAGTGCTGCTAACCAGCGAGCATGGCCTCAAAAGGCCAGATGTACAAATAATTTTTCAGGTCTCAAATGGCCTGATTAGCAGAATTGGGTTGTTTGTGAAGAGAAAAATGCTTTTTCAAATGTACAAAACACAAAATGTGATTTGGTAACTTGTTACCGAATCTCATTTTGCATTTATGATTGAGTATTTGGAAGGGGTGTGTTTAGTGCATCCTTTCCAAATACAGAATCGGTATAGTATTGTTAATATTGAGAAAGTCAATGTCAGTATGAATAATGATACATTAATTTATAAAAAGGTAGTTGCATCTCCTTTGACAAATTAGCCCGTTATGAACTCCACTTCAACCCCGACTCAGAAATATGTGGGCAGGCAGGCTCTGAGACCTAAACCAGAGGTCACTGATTGACATATCATAGGTGGGGTGGCAAGTAGCGGGCAAATGCGCGAACAGGAAATCCCAGATCTATCCCACAAATAGGCGCAGCCACACCACAGTGGTCCAGGGAGATTGTCCCCAATAAATCACACATAGCTGGAGGGGTATGCGTGTTCCCAAAAGACCATAAAGTCAGATGCCACATGAAGTTAGGAACACATAGCCAATCAGGACACAGCACACACAGTACACGCAGTGATCATGCACTCCCCATGCCAGACATCTGGACATGTTACCCACTGGAGGCATTGTGTCCACGCAAGGTCGAGGCCCACCTGGATTCCTCATCCAACACCTTAATTTATGGCTCTACAGACACCTGCTCGCATTCCTTACCAAAAAATGATCACCAGAACTGTTTTATTGAATTCTAGAAATTGCACAAAATCCATGGCAGATCGATTGTAAATTGAAACAGTCCTCAGACCCTATGTCTGTAACTGTTCTCCTGGCCGCACCGTCTAATTAAACAAACTGTTCCTGTTTTGCCAAACGCCTCTTTTCTCTTGCTTTTTCAAGGTATTTCATTTTCAAGCAACATTTTGGGGAACCACCATCAGAGCTGATTGGTACCTCAAACCCGACTGCACCCGAAGGAAGGGAACCCACCAGGATGGATTCACATTTGTGCAACAAGGAAGGTGAGAAGACACCACAATTGATTGGAAGTTCTGCTGAACCCGCAGGGCAGAGGTCCATCCTGAAGCAGCCGTCAGAGAGGGTACCTTTGTAAGGCATTTAGCTAGGGAGAAGTGTGAAAAGATAACTTGAGCACCCTGCCACTGACAGAAATCTGGCATATTAACTATTTTATATGTCCTAGCTGAGTAGTAGAAAGGAGGCTTAGGAGGCAATCCCGCGGAAGCCACCTTTCTTCAATAGTCAATATGCTAGGAAAGATGAATATTTATTTATTTATTCATATAGTCTTTTATGGCTCCCAGGACATTATTTTTGTGGAAAAGCTATCCTGATTGGGCTGAGTAGACACCTCAATCTTAGTTTTTAGTCTAAAAGAGTTTTCTTAGTGCTGCTGGTTTCTTAAAACCGGTGGTATCTGAAAGAAGTGAGAGGTGTTGGTCGCTTAGACTGCTGGGTGTCATACAGATGGTACACTTGGCCCCTGGGTGTGATACAGAGTGTGATTTGGACATTTAGGGAAAAAGATTTGGACCTGGGAGATTAGGAGTAGCTTGTGTTTTGGCCAAGAGGGGCCTGTGGTTCTCGAGTTATTCCATTTTTCTGTGAACTATTGTTCTTAACTTTGTCCAGTAGCCAATATTGACAGATTATCAGGCTCACTTAGTGAGGTGTACCGCACAGAGCTTCCCTGGGTTACAGGATAGCATGTGCTAGGAGTGAGCTACGGGAGTTTTTACAAAGTCTTCATTTTTCTCTGTCAGTTTTTATTGTTGAAATTGATGTAAGATGTATGCAATGTTGTGGTGTTGGTAATTACTGCAAATTGTGTTTTGTCTTAACTATTGTGTTTTTGTCGATGACCTAATTTTTTATATGAGGGTGCTGCTATTTCCACATATTGTATTTGATGCCAAAAGTAAATATCGTTCAGATACTGTTTTTATTGACAATTGCACTTTTTCTATGTTGCAACCCTTCACATGCATTGTTATTTATGTTTATGAAATGATTATGTTGAATTGTTGATGCAGCTGTAGATAGCGCTGATCTCGTAGTAACATAGTTAGAAGTAGTAACCCCCCATGTACATCTTCCTCATGATTGGATAAACCAAAGATCCCCTAAACTAGAGAAGCTAAAGTGTATCTTGTCCACTAAAACTACCAACCTTATCATGGAGTCACCATTAAAGCATTTGCTAACCAGCTTCCTCACACACGCTAAAAAATGTAATAACATTTGCCAAGAATTGCATGCAGACACAAAGGCACACACATTTCCCTGGCCAAAGGAGGGAACCTTTGACACTAACATACTTGAACACGTGAGAACATACATACAAACAAAATACAAAGGTCAAAAGAAAGGCAGGAGAGAGGCATTATTAGAACTATGGGCCATCTTTGAAGTAGCCCTGATTCACAGCCCTGCATCACATGTAGCAAACTAGGCATCAGCACCTCCCCCACTATATGCAGATATGAAGGTGCTCGCACCCGCTCTCCCCGCATTAGGATACTCCAATTCTCCAGTTGAAGAAGTCAGTGGGGACCACCAAACAACAAGTGGTTAGGCCCAGGAATGAGCGATGAACAGGCCAGCAGGCCCAAGCAGTCACAGAACAACCCCAGTCCAATGCGAGGGCTCCCAGAAGTTCAACCCCCTGTCTGTTGCGCCCGACACATAGAACCCCAGGAGCGAGGAGAAAACACACCCTCACTGATTTTGGCGAACACACATGAGTGACAGGGAACTTTGTGGCAAATCTAGACAATGATACAGCTAGAGAGAGTGAGGAATGAGTTCCCAGTCCCCTGGCATCCGATGACGAGGATGAAGCTACAAGACTCACCCACTTAGCAGAGGAAACAACATAGAGTGAATTTGAGGGCAAAGCCCGACAGAAAAGAACAGCGCACAGCTCAGAGTGAAGGAGGCAACCTAGGCGGGATGTGAAAGAAAGGTGCGAGTTAAGGAGGGAGAGAGAAAGATCTCACATCCAGGAAGCACAGTGAGAAAACAGAGCAGCCCCCCCACCTGATGAGTGTGGGGGCAAGTAGAGGGCATTGATCAGGGAAGAATCAGAGGTAGAATTTGATGAGGGGTTCTGACAGGTATCTTAGCCTCACCACATTTTCAGCGGAGGATAGGGACTGACCGGGAAATAGGTGACCAAACTAGCCTGGTGCTGACCCAACCAAGACATAGGAAAAACAGGATGGCACCTTTGCGTGCGCAACAGGGGAGCAGCGACAAAGACGTACACTTCTCCACCCGAATGCACAGGATAGATAGAGTAACCACAAGGGCGATAGTGGCCAGAGAGGAAGGCAAGATATTTCTGCGGCCATTCTGACACCTGCTAGCCCACTGGACTGAGGGAAAAGACCAGTATGACAAACCTTGACTGGAGAAGGGATCCTTCAAACCAGAGGGCATAGCCATGACTGCATCTGGCAGGGAGGAGGAGATCCCAAGTGGAACTTCACCTACATGCAGGAATGTGTAAAAAGATGGAAAAGGCATGTTAGGGAGAAACCAGTAGAGGTACCCAAAGTAAAAATGTACCCCCTACTACAGAAGGGCATGACAGGGACCATCTATGTGCCGTGGGCTCAAATGGATAAAGAAGGGCTAAGGATAAATTTACCGCCATTGCTGGATGGAGATGGAAGTAGATTTCATGTTTTGAGAAGAAAAACATTGTAGTAAACCTAGCAAAAGTCTGCTGTGTAGTCTTATCGGAGAGCAGACTAACACAGTGTCCGCCTGAGCTTGCATTCCAGCAATTACGCTAAAAATCATTCAGCGTGATGGGCCACATTCAATTCCTAAAGGTACCAAATATGGACAGCCCTGAGGGAAATGTTCCCTGACAGCCCTGATGAAGGAGGGTTAATGGCAGAGACCATGAAGCCAGAGGAGACTATAACCGATTTTCTGAATAGGATAAGGGAATGATGGGGGCAAAAGTCAGGACAGCCGTGGACTGATACGGGCCCACAGGTCACATTCTTTTACAATACCCTCACAAAGGGGCTGCCCACTGAGATATAAAGTGGATTGGATATTGTGGTTGGGTTAGACATCAAACCCTGGTGAGAGATATAAGCCCATATATTGCATTACCACAAAAAGAAGCAAAAGAAGGATAGAGAAAAACAGGAGCAAACCCAGAGAGATACTGCTAAATTGGTCCAACAGAAATTAAAAAGACCAGCCTTGAGGGGCCCCCATGGGCCGCAATCTTGCAAAGGGCACCACTCTTGAAGGGAGTTCCACCGCAAAACCCCAGAGGAATTTAACCTAGCTATAGCAGCAGAGGCCAGAGAGGTTGGCAGCAACCAGGCCCTAGAGAATGTTACTATTGCCACAAAATGGGCCACCTGGCAGACAGATGCCAGTTAAAAGCACACCACAAACATAGATCGATGGGCTAAGGACATCCACTGCCAAACCCTCATCCACAAAACCTAGTCCAAGGAAACCAAAATGCACTTTACACTCAGCCGCAGGAAGGTCAATCAGCCGCCGCACCACCGCAACAGGGATCGGCTAGTTGTACAAACACGTGGCAACAGCAAGCACAGACAGGGAACTCAGCCCCACAGGAACAGGGGTCACAGCCTTGGCAGGGAGGGATAACTGTATGGGGAGGTAATGCCTTCATACAAACACAGAGCCCAATGTACAATAAGATAAATACACAGAGAAAATACCACCCATTCACCCACATTCCAAAAATTAACTGCACAAAAATCAAAAAGAAGGACCAATGAGACAACGTTGGGAATACAAACTTTTACTTGCATTGGGTAATTCAAGGTTGCTTTATATGTTCTGTTGGCTGGGTATCCTCCAGGCCTGGGCGTAGTTCGCGGAGTTTTGCTACATGGAACTCCGCAAAGTTACAAAAAAAACTCAGCGGAGTTCCGCAAGTGGCGGAGTACAGTGCAAACTGCCGTCTGCGCTGGTCTTCCTGCCGCTCGGGTTGAAATTCTACCCGATCGGCAGTTTGCACTCGCGAACTTACCGTTTGTGATCACAAGCAGGGAAAAATCTCCGCTGCACTGTGCGAAGTGGAGTTTTCTGCACTCTGCGAGCCCAGCGGAGCTCTGAGTGCAGAAAATTCCGCAAACTCCGCGAACGGAGTGGAGTTCACTGCCCAGGCCTGGTATCCTCATCAAAGTTCACCATTAAGGGTGCCTGCAGGAAACCAGGCCCCACTTGGCTGCTGATCACTCATGGTGGGGTTGGCTGGCCATGCCCCAGGGGCAAGGCAATTTGATAAAGGGGTCAGGGTGGTATCGCACCTAGGTCTCTTTGTCCAAAGTAAAATGGGACAGGCTCCAATTATCACATCAAAAGATCCCCATTCACCCTAAGTGTGCCAGGTATGCACAAATGTGGGTCCCGAGCTCACTGTGCCACTGGATTCAAGCTAGCCTGCCTGATGAGGGGTGATGTCCGAAACCGGTCCCAGGATGCTTGTTTCTGGTCCAGGGAGGACCTGGCTTGGCAGTTTGGTCTGGACTGTTCCCATGAGGCTCAGGGTAAAGACTGATTTGCATATGGCTGGGTCTAAACTGAGGTGGCATTGTGAGCAAAAGAAGGATGGATTTAACCCAGATCTATTGACTGGGGGAGAATGTTTGATTTGCTCTGCATTCCGTCCTTCATCTGTGTGTCTTTTGTTTTCTCGCCCTACGTGCATCGGGTATGCCCAGACGTGAGTCCTGGGCTCAGTGTTCCACTGGATTCAAGCTAGCCTGGCTGATGAGGGGTGATGCCCCGAAACCAGTCCCAGGATGCTTGTTTCCAGTCTAGGGAGGACCTGGCTTGGCAGTTTGGTCTGGACTGTTCCCATGAGGCTCAGGGTCAAGACTGATTTGCATATGGCTGGGTCTAAACTGGGGTGGCATGGGGAGCAAAAGAAGGATGGATTTGCTCTGCATTCCGTCCATCATCTTTGTGTCTTTTGCTGTCTCGCCCTAAGTGTGCCGGGTATGCCCAGACGTGGGTCCAGGGCTCACTGTGCCACTGGATTCAAGCTAGCCTGGCTGATGAGGGCTGATGCCCTGAAAACTGTCCCAGGATGCTTGTTTCCAGTCCAAGAAGGACCTGGCTTGGCAGTTCGGTCTGGACTGTTCCCTTGAGGCTCAAGGTAAAGACTGATTTGCATATGGCTGGGTCTAAACTAAGCCCGGACGGAGTTTGCGTAGCCACGCTAAGCGAGCCTACGCAAAGCAGCAAAAAATCTCCGCAACGCTATGCAGAGTTACGGGAGCATGCAGAGTTGCTTGTTCCACATGCTTGCGTATGCTCGCGCATGCTCGCAAGATGTTTTTGACGTTCGGCAACGCAATTGCGTGTTCGGGGGAAAATATCACGCAAACTTCACCACGCGGTTGCCAATGGGCGCCGCCATCTTGTTTTCCTCCTCTTTGCATGGTTCTGGGGCCTGTTTTTCATCCCTCTCTAATCTTTTCAATCCTTTGTTTCTAACACTGTTTTTCTGATCTTTTTTATTTATTATCTATCCCTCTCTCTCTCCCTAAGTGTATATTTTACATTTTATTTTTACTTTCACTGCGTTTTCTACTCCTACTTCTTCTCCTGACTTTATTTTTTACTCCTCCATTTTCTTTTCTGCCCCCGCCCACCCAGAACCATGGCTAAGGCTACTACTATCTCTAGTAGGAAGAAGGGGAAGGCCAAGGCTGATGCTGTGCCTGCAACCAATAGCCGCCTTCCTTGCGGCAGATGGTGCCCGGAAGGGGTGCAGCCCCGGGCCCTTTTCTCTGAGGTGGAGGGGGCCGCCCTTGTTTTTTTTGGACAGAGCCACCCACCTCCCCTTAACCTTGGCAGCAGGTGGCAGGCCCGGCTCTGGCTACACTACCCAGGAGCGTCACCGCCGGTGGGCGAGGGTGCACCAAGCACTTTTTCGCTGCTCTGGGATCCGGCGCATCCATAACCAGCTGACTCACCGGTGGTCAGACATCTTGGACCGGGAGCAGGGCCTGCTGGACCTGCTAGGTGTTGAGGTCGTGGGGCTTGGTGAGTAGCTAATTATAGTAGTATTGTGTGTTCTGTTCTGTGTTATTGCGAATATTATTTTTTTCCCAAATAGCAAGAATGCTGCTGCTTACATGCAGGTAAGTTACGTTTAAAAATCTTATATTATGTGATTGTTATTCTTCTAGACACTAGACAGGTGCTCGGCGCTACTAATCTTACTTGTTTGCAACTTTGCGCTCACTTGGGCTGATTATGTAAGAGAGTTTAGAGAACTTAAGTTAGGTAATGCTAGAGAGACTCGAGTCCTTTCCTTTGTCCTGTCACTAAGATGGTGGTGGATTGGTAGGTAGATTAGTTACTTAGGGGTCGATTAGGATGGCGGTCGGAAAAGCATTCCGACCACCGTGGTAACGGAAATTAACCGTCCGCATGTACCGCCGGAAAACCGGCGGTCAGATTAGGATGAACCGCCAGAGAAATCCGACCGCGGCGGACGGATTGCAAGAAAGTCCGCCGGGAGCGTCCGGAGCAGGTGAAAATCCATCCGCGGCGGTTGGATTTGATGTGGAAAGACCCAAAACCGCTGCGCGGCCAGCGGATTGACCGCACGTGAAATTAGGATACGATTGCGGTGACAGCGGAACGATCAGTTGTTTCCGACCGCCGCAATCGCAACCATTGATGAATGGGAGAGCCAGCGGAAGGGTTGTTGTATTCCGACCGCCGCAGTCTCTCCGGAAGAGTGATGGCGGTCAAAAGCAACAACACAACAAAGCTACCAAGTGTGGCCATTAATCTGGCTCAGCCTCAAAAAACACCTAACACACCCCAATGACACATCCCCATGGCAAGTCAAAAATACAAATCCCAGGTCAACCCACACAACACACCTGACATGAATACTCCATTTTGACCCACCCACATAGCTGAGTATAAAACCAGCCCTTTCCCTGACCAGAATCCTTTGCAATACTCCTCAACTGAAGGGCCCAACCCCACAGCACAAAAGAGAGGCAAATCAGCACGCATCACACCCTCACAACTACACACACCACACACATCACCACCACCACCTTCACAACTGCACTGTTCCCACATTTGCACATCACACACCATGTCACAGAAGAAGATGCCAAAATTCACTGACAATGAGTTGTCAGTGATGGTAGATGAGGTAATCAGAGTAGAACCACATTTTTTTGGAAGCATGGTCCAACAGACACCAGTATCCACAAAAAATCAAATGTGGGCAAGGATAGTCAACAAAGACAATGCAGTAGGGGCCACCCCGCACACCCAGAAGGACATCAGGAGGAGGTGGCATGACATCAAGACCAGGGTGAAAGAACATGCCAACAAGAACCATGAGCTTGCTCAGAGGACTGGCGGTGGCCCTCCCATTCCACCACTAACATTCACCAAATGGGGGGAGAAAGTGCTTGCCATAATGCATCCAGAGAGTCTCACAGGAATAGCTGGGGGAGTGGAGGCTGGTAAGTACCACCAAATGTATCCCATCACACTGCCATGTACTGTCTTGCACAACTATAAAGCTACACTTTCTAGACCTAAATGCACTTATGTACAACATACTCTTCCCAACACATGTCTCACATCTCTACCATTTCCTTCCTCTGGTTCACCTCAAAGGTAGCTAGCAATATTTCCATGGGGCATGTGTACAGGCAGCCAGCACTACAACTCCCACCAGGCACCATTGTCCCACAGCTGAGCAAGATGGAGCACTCCCCCCACCCAGAACCATGTGGCAGCCATTCCATTGTTCACCTTTACCTAACAGGTAGGTAGCCATCTTAACAGGGAGGGGTGTTTGTGGGTGGGAAGCCAGCCCTACAACTTCCATCAGGCCCCCTTGTCCACAGCTCAGCAGGATGGATCACCCCCCAGCCAGAACCATGTGGCAGACATTGCATTGCTGTCTTCAAACTTACAGGTAGGTAGCCATCTTATGCTATCTTGTCCCACCCCTGAGCAGGATGGAAAACTCCCCCATCCAAGAGCCATGTGTAGCCTATTCCCTTCCTCTGCTCCACTTCACAGGGAGGCAGCCATCCTAACAGGGAGGGGTGTTTGTGTGTGGGAAGCCAGCACTACAACTCCCACCAGGCCCCCTTGTCCCACAGCTCAGCAGGATGGAGCACCCCCCCAGCCAGAACCATGTGGCAGACATTGCATTGCTCTCTTCAGACTTACAGGTAGGTAGCCATCTTAAGCTCTCTTGTCCTACCCCTGAGCAGGATGGAACACTCCCCCATCCAAGAGCTATGTGTAGCCTATTCCCTTCCTCTGCTCCACTTCACATGGAGGCAGACATCCTAACAGGGAGGGGTGTTTGTGGGTGGGAAGCCAGCACTACAACTCCTACCAGGCACCCTTGTCCCACAGCTCAGCAGGATGGAACACTCCCCACACCCACAACCATGTGACAGACATTACATTGCTCTCTTCAAACTTACAGGTAGGTAGCCATCCTAACAGGGAGGGGTGTTTGTGGGTGGGAAGCCAGCACTATAACTCCCACCAGGCACCCTTGGCCCACAGCTCAGCAGGATGGAGCACTCCTCCCAGCCAGAACCATGTGGCAGACATTGCATTGCTCTCTTTAAACTTACAGGTAGGTAGCCATCTTAACAGGGAGGGGTGTTTGTGGGTGGGAAGCCAGCACTACAACTCCCACCAGGCCCCCTTGTCCCACAGCTCAGCAAGATGGAGCACCCCCCCAGTCAGAACCATGTGGCAGACACTGCATTGCTCTCTTCAAACTTACAGGTAGGTAGCCATCTTATGCTCTCTTGTCCCACCCCTGAGCAGGATGGAACACTCCCCCATCCAAGAGCCATGTGTAGCCTATTCCCTTCCTCTGCTCCACTTCACAGGGAGGCAGCCATCCTAACAGGGAGGGGTGTTTGTGTGTGGGAAGCCAGCACTACAACTCCCACCAGGCCCCCTTGTCCCACAGCTCAACAGGATGGTACACCCTCCACACCCAGAACCATGTGGCAGCAATTTTCCTCAACTGTGTCACAGAACAGGTAGGTAGACAGTGCATGCACCCTGCCATTCCTCTCAAAAAGCATGGAGCCATATGACCACACCTGCCCTCACATGTCACCCAACTTGGCATAGATCCAAAAGCCACTTCCAGTGTGCAGACAGCTAAGCGTACGTAACAGTCACTGAAAACAAACTTTGACTCACAAAGTCACATGTTGAAGAAATTCAGGGCCCAATCATGCACAGCACTGAATGCTATGTGTAAGTGCCATGGTGTCAGAGCATGAAGGCCAATATGAACACAAAACATGCATGGTCAGTTGGTACAAGAAAGTAAAGTATATGATATGAAAAAGGTATGCTTAAGATTACAATGGCTAGTTCTTGCTCAGATGAAACGTCTTCCATGCAGAGCAAACCAAAAGACGCATCACATAAAGTTGATGTGCTGCAAGTCGTTAGATGACGACATGTCCTTGTAATCACACAATCTGTACGTGGAACATGGTATCTATTTACATGTCACACCATGGACAAGTAATGTAGGTACCTCCACATCATGTCATGATGCTCAGTACCTTGCAGCCATACAAAGTGATATCAATGTAAACTGTGTGGTGCATCACATATAACATCCAAACGTCTAACACCAAGCTTGTGGGGTGCACTTCAATGACCATTTCACCTCTGTTCAACAGGAGATCCACAATTAACTGCTGCAGAAGAGAACACCGACCTGCAGAGCCAGTCTCCTCCCCCCCCGGAACATGGACTCTCAGATGCAGACTCCCTACGTTTCTCGGATGAGGAGCAAGAACCTGGCACATCCGGACTGCCAGGGCGCACCACGTTCCAGGCCCCCACTGTCCCCACCACCACCACCTCAGCAACAACAACAACGGTGACCCCTGCTGCAACGACCTGTGCGGCCTCAACCACCACCACCAGTGCTGCCTGCAACACTCTCCCTGCCTCAGTGGTTACCAACACCACCACACAATCAGAGGAGGGCAGGGAGAGTCTGCGGGTGCATCGAGTGGCAATGCCACAGGTCCGGAACAGCAGGGCAGGTGGGAGGGCAACTGGTGGCCAAATTCGAGAGGACACTGGGACCGAAGCCCTGGCCAACATCGCCAGAGTCCTTGGGGGATACGAGCAAACCCAGGGACACATGGGCCAGGTTCTGGAACAACTGCGTGAGTGTGCATGAGCTCCGCCTACTGCTGAGGTCCATGGATACGCGTATGGGCCAAATTGTGGACCTCATGGGCCAGCTCCTGGGTGTTCTGAGGGACAGTCATGTGGCCCAAAGGACAGCTCAACCCCCCTCCAGTGGCCCGCAGGATGATACTCCCACCACCTCAGCTGCGGCCACAGAGAGGGGTGAGCTGCAACAGGATGACTCCTCAGACACCGCTGAGCCCGCAGCAGTGGCCCCCCCTGGAAAACACAAAAGGGGCCGTCCGAGAAACACCACGGGAGGATCACGTGGCAAAGCACCATCCAAATGCCAGTCGCAGAGCCAGCCATGATGGCACCTCTGTTCCCCTTGACATTGACTTTGTTGACTATCCTTACCCACACTGCCATGTCGATGGCAGGTGTCTGTTGGACTGTGCCACTACATCAATGGGGTGACTACTCTATTGTCTCATTTACCATCAATGACAACTCATTAATTCACTTAGCACCATTTTGTAAAACATCACTTGTCTGTCACAAATACTCATTGTAAATAAACACTCTTTACACACCTATGTCTTTGTGTCAGCTCCATGTTTATCACAGTATGTACAATGTTGACTCAGATTCCAATGTACCAGAAGCTCTGATTGTGACGAGGCATTGAGAGGCTGAAGGGACCTAGAAAGAAACAAGAGAGCGACATTTACTTGTCAGGTGATGGCATCACATCCAGTACACAACACTAGTTATCAAGGTACACAAACCAGCACACATTACAATGAGAAACAATATCAACATAGACATCATGTGGCTGGTCATAACTACCCTGTGCCACAAACATCAGCCATCAGCACAGAGCCAACAACAGGCAGCAGTCAAAAAGCTCTTCTAGGCCTTGTCACTACCATCAAAGAAAGCAGACAATGTCACTGTTGTACAATGTCACTCACACTCAAGGGAAGTAGTTGTTGATGAGCTGTTGACGCAGGTCGACACCTTCCTCCTCTCCACTATCGTCGTCACTGGACATGTGTGGGTTTGCAGGGGGGGGCATCTGCTGCTCATCATCGTCCAGGAGCAGGGGGATCTCTTTGCGCAAGGCCAGGCTGTGGAGCATGCAGCATGCAACTACGATCTGACACACCTTTTGGGGAGAGTAGAGTAGTGCACCTCCGCTCTTGTCCAGACACCGGAATCTAGACGTCAGAAGACCAAAAGTACGCTCCACCACACGACGTGTCCTCCTATGTGCATCATTGTAGCGGACTTCAGCCAGGGTCCTGGGATTCCTCAGTGGGCTCAGCAACCAAGGCCGGTTGGGATATGCAGAGTCACCTAGGTGTGAGATACACAGACCAATTTTGTAATATAAACAGTAGCTGAGGACAGCATGTCACACATAGAGCTCACTACTTGACTCTGCGTACTCACCAACAATCCACACACGCTCCGGATGCAGATTTGCCATCAGCTGTGGTACGATGCTGTTACGCAGTATGTAGGAGTCATGTGCTGATCCTGGAAATATGGCACAGACATGGGAGATAATCATATCCGCTTGGCATACCACTTGCACATTAATGGAATGGAACTGCTTCCTGTTCCTGTATATGTGCTCACGTGCCTGTGGTGGAACCAGGCCAACATGTGTGCAGTCAATGGCGCCCACAACATTAGGGATGTGGGCAAGGTCATAAAAATCACCCTTCACAGCTGCCAATTCATGTCTCCTGGGAAAATGGATGTAGCAGTCCTTGTATGTCATCATTGCGGACAGGACATCACGTAGCACCATGCTGAACATTGGTTGAGACATCCCACCTGCGCTGGACACCGTGTACTGTAACGAACCAGTTGCAAAGAAAAGCAGGGCCGCCATCACCTTACATGTTGGTGTCAAAGCAGTCAGATAGGTCCTGCGAGGCTTCAGATGGGGCTCCAACTGACCACATAGGTCTTGAAGGGTAGGTCGATCCAAATGGAATTTACGTGTGATGTCCTCATCCTCCATGTCCGCAAGCAATGTGAATGGACGATGCACATTTGGTCGTCTCCTACATAAAATAAAAGAGGACACATGTCAATTAAATTCCCCTATGAGATGTGTCCAACATCTTACGTCTTGACTGACACAGCGCCAACAATGACTGGACTGAAACAACAGCTTACAGCACAAGTCACATGCAGAGACACCTTGCTCTCAAGTAGTTGTACACGTGTTCAGTATGTACATACTGAGTACCCCCAAAACAGATTCAGACTATGTTAATGTAAAATGGTACATTCCGACATCTTATGTCACCAGCCCTGAGAGTAGTTGACACAGCCCATGTTTGAAACAGCAACACTGCTGGCTTCTACGTAGCTGCTGTACCTACCACACCTTCTTGCGTGAGTCGGACAGAGCACACATTAACAACACAATGAGCACAGTGTGTGTATAAAGATCAACTATCAAAATGAGTTCAGCAATCTACACAGTGAAATAGGCACATTATATAGTCAGGCCATCATTACTGTGAGTTGATTAGCCATCTCACACATTGACATGTTTATAAATTTGAGAGTCCATTACACAACAGATCTGTGTACATGCACAAAAATATCATATGTGACATGTGAGGGTGTACATGCCAATGCATGTAATCCTGTGCACTGACATGGCATGTGTAGTCATCAGTGAGTTCAATGTCACACTAGCATTGAATTTAACAATCTGGTGGCATGATTCATTGTAAGTGTCTACTGTTCAATGATGAGAACTGGCCATTGCCATTGCTACAGCATGATGTGTCCATAGGTGCCGTAAGCGTGCACCGCCACCGCAATCACGGTCATTGGCACCAATTGAAAAATGCCAATTCGCGGTAGCGTCCACCTGGGCCCCGCGGTGTGACACCGCCAATGCCCATGCCCTTTCAGCCAATGGGAACCGCGATCGCGGTAGTGAAATACACTTTTGAACCCCGCGGTAGGCGTTCTCTGCTACCGCGGGCCCGGTCATTGGGTACAATTGAAAGATGCACGATTGCAGTAGCGCCCGCCTGGGCCCCGCGGTGTGACACCGCCAATGCCCATGCCCTTTCAGCCAATGGGAATCACGGATCGCGGTGGTGAAATACACTTTTGAACCCCACGGTAGGCGTGCTCTGCTACCGCGGGCCCGGTCATTGGGTACAATTGAAAGATGCACGATTGCGGTAGCGAGCGCCTAGGCCCCACGGTGTGACACCGCCAATGCCCATGCCCTACCAGCCAATGGGAACCGCAATTGCGGTAGTGAAATACACTTTTGAAACTCGCTGTAGGCGTGCTACGCTACCGCTGGCCCGGTCATTGGGTACATTTGAAAAAAGCTGACCTGGAACACCAATTGCAGCAGCTGAGTACCACTGAAACAACCCCAGGGGGCTATATATGTCTGTGAGTGAGCCACACATTTCCACTGCATCCAGACACTGCTGCCTGCCATTCTTCATCCCCAACTGCTGCTTTTCCTGTCTCCTGGACCCAGTGATGGCGAGAACTGAGAACATCAGGGCCCGTCCCTTCACCACAGAGGAGCTGGAGGTCCTGGTGGACGAGGTGCTTTCACAGTATGAGAGGCTATATGGTGCTTCAGATGTACTGGTAAGTGTTTCAGAGTGAAAGCTTGAGAGTGCAGAGAGTGCTCACATGATGTTGCTCTGCAGTAGTATGTGCCTGTGAGTGCAAGTTAATGTGCATGCATCCTCATTTTTCATATACCATGCTCCATACATGGCCTAGTAAATATTGCACTTGAGTATTTGGGGAGGATGGAAACATGGACATTTCTACAGCCCTTCTTCAGCAATAAAAATACAGATGTTGGTCTGAGACTGGGTAATGTAAATGTGTGATACACTGCCTAGCATGCTGACTTCATGTCAATGGGGTGTGTAGCCCTATTTCCACAGATCCATGGCTGCATTTAAGGATGGGAGGGACATGCAGTGTTTATGCAGCCATACAGTAACACTGCTGGTTTGGACAGTCGAAGTCAGAAAAAGACATTGCCTGTGCTATGTGATGTCATAGTCCATGAGGTTTTCACATGCTCATTTGTGACATTACAAATGTATTTCGTCCAGAGGGTACGATTGTGTGTACATTTTTCATATTGCCCCCATGGATATGTGTGCATTCTGCACAAGATTAAAATGCCCGAGTGTAACACTCTTGGTGGTAATTCCTATTTCCCTAATAGGCTCTGCGCATTGGAATAATATATCCTGTAGGTTTGACATAGGACTAAGGTCAGTATGTCCCTATCGAGTATATTAAACTTAATTACTTGTGCCAGCTAGCTCAGAGGCCACTAGAAACTCCTTGACAAAAAGAAGGAAGTAGTTTCTGGCAGCCGCAAAACATGACCACTGTGTTTCCCTTTAGAATCAGAACGTGTCCCAGAGTCGTGGAAACAATAGATAACTATTTCACTCAGCTCAGTCGTGCATGCTTAGTTTTCCTCAAAGTTACACAGAAAGAACAGACGGGCGTTTCAATAAAAGATTTATTGAATAGTCTTGTTTCTGGTGTAAGTTAAATGTGCTGTTACGATCACAAGACAGTATGCGAGATAAATAATGTACAGAGTGAGCAGTAGAAATAAATAATACTGCGTTAGCATTATCTTTTTAGCATATATGCATTTTCATAAAATGACACAGCCTAAAAATGCGAGTACTCATACGATGCGTTTCTAACCTAGTTCTACCCCGGTGTACCTAACCTAACCTAGGTGTAGGGAGAAGTAGAAGTAGGTGAAGTAGTCCTTACTATAGTATACTAAGAGTATGTTAAGCCTAGTATGCCTAGTATGCCAAGAGTCCCTCTAGGTTCTAGTCTGCTCCATACCTGAAGAATGAGAGAGGTAGGAATCTCTTTGCAAGACTCGAACTCCAACACCCCGCAAGGGAAGTTAGATCACTAGAAGCTGGACTCTCTGCGTGCAGGAATGACAGCGTCTTCTCAGTGCGTCCGGCCGGGAAACGGGCTCCTCTGAAGTCGAGGTCTCCTCTGATTTACAGGGGTTTGGGAAGGTATATTTATACCTGAGAATTACCTCAGAATGTTAGCATTGACGTTAGTTGGACAGCGGAAGACGTCATGAATGAACCCCTAAGGAATAACGGTTCATGCATAATATATGAGTCCTTGAAGAAATCAATAGTCCTGGCTAGGGAAAGTCCCGCTGCCTAAGGGTCTGTTTTTTCATCAACTCGTTGTGACGCTAGGGTGGACGGATGTCGGAGACCATGCCTGTATTTGGAGTGCACGGTTTATGCCTAAATAAGGGCTGGGATTTTATGCCTATATAAGGGCAGGGCGAATTGTGCCTATATAAGGACATGATTCTAGAAAGCCCGATTATGGACACCCTAGGAAGTATACAACACCCACTCCTCTTTCGTGTGTACGATAATACTAAAATGCTAAACATTTAAAATGCTAAACATTAAAATGGAGTACTGCATATTAAAATATTTCCTAAAAGCATTAAAAAACATATTAAAAATGCAAAAGGTACTGTACATATTAAGCAATGCTTTTCATTTCCAGCATAAAGTTCGAAATAAATGCAATGGGAATAAAATATAAAAAGCAATATTTACATATGACGAAAAATGATCGATAAGTTGTTCAAAATCACAGTCATTTCCTGTCATGAAAATTAAATGAACTAATTTAGACACACAAGATGACTAAGTGTCTGTGGAAGTACTGCCAAGTCTGTATTATAAGGCTAGTTTACTTTAAGCAGATTGAAGTGCCATTTTCGTTCGGAAAAATGGGACAAAAGTTCAAATTTGGTAGAGTTCCAAAGTTTTGAAAAATGAAGGCCAAATTGTTAATGCATCTCTGGAACACTGTATGCTGAATCAGAGTCAGTTTACGGGTCTGGTGTAAACATGAGATCATCTATTTCTATAGACAAAACATCATCCACTGTTGTTGGTGTGAGTTGGAACACCTAGTGTAAAAGATTGACCGCACAAAGATGTGAAGCATCGCTCTCAGCATAGGTCCCAGCAGCAATGTTCGCGTCCGTTGTTACCTGTGTGCCTGTAGATCTTTCTCGTACCTCAGCAGCAGCCGGAAGCGTCTGTGAGATCTCAATGAATGCTGACATCAGGATTGGTCGCCTCTGGGGACAACACAGAGCATGGGCCGTTATCGGGACCAGCAAAGTATCGACATCCGTTGGCGTAGCTGATGGATATGTTAGACAGGTGTCCAACACGCATTCTTCACCGCATAGCAGGCATCGTAGAACAGGTAAGATGCAATCTTGCCAGACTGGTCGGAATGACAGGAACCAAGTTGTATTAAGGTCCCGTAGACGAGTCATGCCCAATAGCTGTACTATTCGCTCACAGCACTTTCGTCCAAGGAGTGCTTTCTCCATTTCGCTCGGAGTGATGTCTGTGAATAGGCTGGCCATAGCGCAATAGCAGGAAGAGAAATAGAATTCCGGCAACAAGTGCTAGAATTAATGGTATGCCACCAAACACCGAATGTGCAAAGTTCGGGATGATTCCGAGTATTGCCTGGAAAGGTGCTAACAGACCGGAGCAAATGCTCTTAAATACATGTACAATTCCTGTTGTATCAGACATGTTAAAGATACGTGATATCATTTCTACGAAATGTATAGGGCAGTTTGTACGTATTAAAGTCCGTATCTCAGCCGAAGTCCTTGCTACTTGTAGATCATAGGTTTCTTTGGCCGAGGTCAAAGGCACTGTTTGCTGTAAAAGCATGGCTTTCATTCTGCTCAAAGTATCAAATCTTATAAAAGAGACGTTCAGCGAAGGCCATAGAGGCGACTCCCTGACTGTGTCTATTGGGGGAAACAATACTTGCATACAGCAAGTGACCCTGGAGTTGACCGTTACTAGATATGGGATGCCTGGCAACATGCCGCAGCAACTCTGATCATTCAACATGAGGTAACTCCTGTTAGAAAGTTGTCCAAACGTCGGATTAATCACAGCAGCTGGTGTACCCTGCTGATGGCAAGACAAATTTGCCACAGAACCATTACAAGCCCCGTGTAAAGAAATGTCCTGACATATAAGTGAACCGGTCAGCGCATGTTTACAGTTAGTACCGCTCAAAAACACTTCACGATCCCCACTCCAACATCTATGTGTATACGGTAAATCCCAAGATGTCTTAATGTATTCCTTACCCAACCTTTCATATTTGCCTGCTTGCATTTGTCTGAGGCAATACTGAAACTGAAAAGTAGTCACAGGTAATGTTATTTTGCCATGAATAACCCATTCTGTAGCTGGTTTTTCTGCCACTGTAAATGGTAACTTCTCCAGTTTTTCAATGCTCAGCACTGTATACTTTGCTCCTCTTTGTGCCAGTTCGATCTATTTATCAGTTAGATTGTATTCTGCAAACAGAGCCAACGTGTTGATCAAACGCCAAGGCACATAACCCGCTCGCAAAGATAGCAGCGTCCAGCTCAATAACACTATAGAACGTAATTGCGATTGACCTTGTTGTAACATAGCCAAATCTTGTTCTAGAATGTCGATAGCAGAGGATACAATGCCATCCAATGAATATATTCTGGAGGACAAAGTTGTTAACCCATTGTCGACCACAGAGAGTGTTTTCACTAAATTAATACGATCAAGTTCACGTATTCGTTCTGCGGCCTCCATCTGTGACACTTTCTATGCTTCGTTATAAGCAGCATAAATGCCGGCATATATGAAACTTTTTTGACGCGGTTTTCTTGGTCCAAGCAAGAATTCCCTTAGATCTGCGTCATCTGCAAGTAAGGATAAGTGTTGTTTTACATCCTGTAGTGTAGATCTATGCAGCCAATCGAGGCATAATTTTCCTACACTGTATCTTGTTACTACCCCCGGATGTTGTCTTTGGACATATCTTGGGTCTGGCCTATGAATAGTAAAGCCCTGAGTTTTATTCAGGAATCTTTCCTGACAGTTGTTTGTGTCTGTGGGCCAGATCAACCATTTCTTCCAATCAGGATTAGATCTGTTGAGTTGTAGTATATTGTCAACTGTCACCACTGCCTTTGTATCATTATAACTGGCAGGTGCTGGCACAGAAGGTGTGTTCATCTCTTTTATCTTGGCTAATCCAAGACAAGATGTTTGTTGGATAGTTTCATTCAAAAACAGTATTTGTTCAGGGATGATGCAGGCTCTAAATAAAGCTTCTATACCCTGTACTTGCCAATCTTTACTACCCCAGGCAGTTTTTGTCTCTATTGTGTCTTTCCATAAGTCGAAACCCTGTGTAGACAGTTGGGCAGTAAATGCAGGAGAGTAAATCTGTTTTGTATTTGTTAACATCATTTTCAGTCCTGTTTTGTTTACATTTCTATAGTAAAACGTTTCTGGGTCAGATGTATTGTAACCTGAAAAATATGGAAACTTACTAGCAAAAGTTTTTGAACTACCTTTTGGTGGTGTAGGACAATGTTCCCATTGGTTAAACATAAACACATTTCTTGGATATGCAGTTTTATGCAAATAATGATGACCATAGTGGTTATAACAATACAGTTGTTCATAGTCTGATGAACCCTCTAAATATTCATTTTTAGAAAATGCAGCAGATTTTTCTAGATCAAACATTATGTCGTTTACAGTCATTAAGTCCCAATCATCTGAATAGGTACTGGACGTAATTAGATCACTTAGTGAAATTTTAAACAAATGTGGAATGTTCAATTGCTCATTCGGACCGAAGATATCATAATCTGTTTTGTCCCACACTATACCATCCTGTATAGGAACAGCTGTGATGTTCACTGATGACAAGTCTCTTGCTTCACGATGGGAAGATTTATGTGGTTTCAAAAGTACGTTTACGTCTTTTCCTTCAATGTTCACATGGATGTATCTGCCACTTATAAGCACGCCCACAGTTGTTACCAAAGCTAGCCAGAGCAGGAAAACAAAAAGTCCAGATGTAATCCAGAGTTCAATCCATTGAGAAACCAGATAAGTCTTTTTCAGAAAGTGAATAATGTCTTGTACTTGCTGCTTGAGTTGGAATGATGCTGGCGTCGTTTCAGGTTCGCTTGGATCCTCTGAAAACGTATCAAAGTCAATGAAATAGCCAGAAGCAGTTCTGTCAATTGTTGGAATTGCATCAGGATTTGTTGAAATCACAGGAGACAGTTCATCACGTGTCACGTTGGTGTAGACAGGTGTATTTGGATGAACTGTTACTTGGTTGTCAAGAGGGATGAGTTCCATAGCTTGGTTGCTTAGTCCTCCATCTGTTACAGCTGAGTTCTCGATAGTTATCAGTCTTTCAGTCTGAACCTCTTGGATAGTAGCGAGAGGAGTGCATCTGCTACTAGGTCGGAGTCCACGAGGCCTACTATTTAGTATTGGCCACATACTGTGGTTTGATGAGGTCGATGGACACAAATCTTTTCTCCTTTCTTCCAGCAAGGGGCGGCAGAAGTACTGTCCTTGTTCCTTGAACAGCTAGAACAGGTACTGGTTGTCTGTAAGAAGGTCCAAATTCCTTCTTGTCCGCGATTTTTTCTCTGACTAGATCCCCAACTTTTGGAATCCAGACAGCCCTTGCTGGGACAGCCGATGTTTCCCCAGTGGTGGTTGGCTGCAGGAATACATTGCTTTGTTGCGTTCTTAGTTGATTTAGTTCCTGTAAAACAGCCAAACGATCTTTGATATCAAATGGTTTATCGTCCACCACTGTGCCTACGTGTTCAAGGTCTGGTACCCACATTCTTGTCCCAAATAGGACCTCATATGGAGTGACCCCCCCTAGAGAACTTCTTGGCAGATTATTAAGTGCGCGCTGTACGCTATTGAGGTGTTTGACCCACCCATCACCCGAACCTAATACCCTAGCTGTTATAGACTGCTTTATGTCCCGGTTTTTCCTTTCCACAACAGAATTTCCCTCAGGATGGAATGGAGAGGAGTACTGCAATGCAACGCCCAGACTGGCCATGGCTTCTTTGTAAGCCCTAGAGCTAAACGCAGGACCCTGGTCAGAATGTAGCATGCCTATTGCGTATGTGCCGATAAAGACTCGCAAATCTTTTATAACAGTTCGAGCGTCAGCCGAGCGCTGGGGCCATAACCATAGGAACCTTTATTCTGTATTTGTGGGAATGCCTTTGTCCAGTTGGACATAGGCCAGCAGATAGCCTAATGCTGTCTAACAGTGGTGTCTGTACTGGGCTACCGCATTCGCAGCATGGAGTCTGGTGGCTCTCTCGCTGTAATTTACAGTCTAAGCAGTTGTTGATAAATATGTGAATGTGTGTATTCATTCCAGGCCACCAGTACATCTCTTTTAACTTTAAAATTGTTTTAGAGATCCCTTGATGTGACAGACCCTCCCCCAAATGTGTTTCATAAATTAAGGCTGCTCTGCGTTCCATGTTTGGAATTACCCTATCCCCCACTCCAGGGATTTGAGCAAAAGGAACGTTGTTCGCATCAATTACATAAGAGCACTTGAGTGGAAACTTTTTTGGTAACGCTGCACTGCTGTCCTTGCTTGAAGCATTGACAGCCAACATTATCTCACCGTCTATTTTTGTTTTTGAACGAATGATCGCAGCTACGGAAGCCGTCTGAACAGCCCCCTTTGCGGCTTCATCAGCCAATGAATTCCCTGCAACGTGAACGCCATCACGTTGGTGACTCAGTGTGTGAATCACGTGAGCCTTTGGTAGTTCGTTTTTCAACTGAACTACTTGTTCCCAAAGCAATTTATGCTTTATTGTGCCACCTTTCGCATCTTTGAAACCATTTTCAAGCCAGGTTCGTACATAGTCATTATACGACTGAACACAGTAAAAGGAATCGCACACTATCAGTGTGGGCAATTCTCGATCCGTACTCTCAAGTGCCAGTTTGAATGCTTGTAGTTCAGCTCGCTGAGCTGTACAATCTCCTAGTGATTGAGTTTTTGTGACCATAGGTCTGAAGATGCCATGTCGCATGCGACCTTTAACGATAGCACACGCTGCACTGTAAGCTTGCTTACTCCCTGTTGCGGGTTGTGCGGATCCGTCAGTGTAAATTATGAATTCGTACTGATCGAGAGGCAGAATTTCAGTAGGCAGAGGACATTCTTGTTCATATTGCAGGAATGCTTGTGTTTTTAAATCTGGATCAAAAACATATTCAACATCAGTTGCAGCAAGAGAATTAACCCATTGTATCCATCTCGGATGTAATGCTTTAGCATTTGGAATGCTTGCTTTTGTGACCGCTTCTAAAGCTGGTACTGGGGTTACGACAATAATGCGTTTCCCTTGGGCTAAGGCTCTTTCTTTTGCTACACCGGTTTGAACTGCTGTCAGAATTTTTTCAGTAGAACTGAAACGCATTTCCGCTTGTGTGTACAAATGGGATTTGTATGCGATTGGTACTTTCTCACCCTCATTGAAGGTTAAGTAGGTGAATCCACATTGACCCGAAATTATTCGAATCACCAAATTTCTTTGACTTACACGTGTTTGTAAGTGATTTGTTGCTAACATGCTAGCTTGGAGTGAACGCAAGATTTCTGTGTGTTCCTGTGTCCAGTTTTTGATTGAAAAATCAGGTTTGATTAATGCGTAGAGAGGTTTAACTCTTTCTGCGTAATTTAGAATGTATGTTCTTCCAAAGTTTAGGAAACCCAGGATGGATTGTAAGTTTTTTAGCGTCTTTGGAGGTTGGAGCAGCGAACATTTCTCTAGAAAGTTAGCTGCCAAGCTCTTGCCTTCACTTGAAAGCTCATATCCCAAAAATAGGACATTGAGATTGCCAATTCGGGACTTTTTAAAGTTGAACTTGTAGCCCTCAGAGGCGAAACCCAGTATAATTGTGCTCACCCTGTTCAAGTGTTTGTCCAGGTCATCGTCTGTCAGATAGATGTCATCGACATAGGACAATGCCTCATTGTCATAAATTTGTAGTAACTCCATTACCCTCGCTGAGAATAAACCTGGGCTGTTCTTGAACCCTTGTGGGAGTCGACAAAAGTGACGCTGGGTCCCCATTATGGAGAATGCTGTTAAGTACCTGCTTTCAGGTGCTATATTTTGACAAAAGAAACCATTTGAGATGTCTAATGTTGTTTTGTATTTTTTACGCATAATGTTATTCATTAATGCTGTGCTATGTGCATTTTGCACTGCAAAAGTTTTAGAACAAGTGTTTAGGTGTCTGTAGTCCAAAACTAGACGATATGTATTGTCTGGTTTGGAGACAGGAAACAAAGGATTGTTCATGGATGAGGTGCATGTTTCAATCACCCCTTGATATTCAAGTTGATCTAAGATCTCCCTGACCTGTTTTTTTAGCTTCTTGCTTAATAGGATACTGCCTTTGTGCAGTTGGTTCATGTTTCAGATTTATTTTATGGTGAGGAGAGTCCTCATCCCATCCTACATGATTTTTATATAATGCTGGGGCCTGGGCCACTGCCCATTTCCTGGCATATGTATATCTTAGATGCATTGGTATATGGTTGGAGAAGATAGGCATAATAATGTCCTCTCCCTGACAAATTGTGGTGGCCAGTCCTTTTCCGCTAGAAGTATGTCATAGCCCTTTGATAGTCTTTCCCAAAAGAGTGCTTTAACCTGTCTAGGTTTGTCTCCCTCCATCCGGAGTGTTATGTCATATAACTTTTGTGGAGTACTAACCCTGGTGTCTACAGTCTCTACTGTAATGTACTCATTCAAGTCCACTATCTCCAGAAGTTCCTTCAGGTTCTGGCGAGCTATTGTGACTTCTGCTGCACTGTCCAGCATTGTCTGAGCTCATTCTCCGTTCTTGAGTTGTGTTCTCAGTATTCTCGGCATGTCTGATCTTCAGACCTGCTACCTTCTTTTTGGAGAATTGAGGTTTCACTTTAGTTTTTGGAGCGTGTTTGTCGTCTTTCGATTTCACGCGTTCTTCTCTATGTTCTGTTCTTCCTCTTCTTTCCGAAGTCTGTGATGAGACCTGAAAGGGACGAGAGGAACGTGTATCAGTATCTTGATACCTATCAGGTTTTCTCAAATTATCCCTATTCCTGAGGTTATACCTCCTTTCAGAGGGCTCCTTTTGAGGAGACCTACCTCGGGATTGAGAACGTTTCTCGTGTGAATTTTGTTTATTAGTCTCCCACTTCTTTTTAGAAGATGTAGGAGTTTGTTTAATTGAGTCCTTCTCAGGACTTTCAGATAGTTTCGGTTTAACTGGTCTCCCACCCAAACTATCTCTGCCTAATTCTGCATAAGATTGTTCTATTATTCTGGGTAGCTCTGTTTGATGTTCTGTAACATCAAATTCCCTTAATTTTTGTCGGATCGCCACTGCTGCTGCCTCTCCTTTAATATTAGATAATATTATTGTTGAGACCTAGTCGAAATTTTTCAGTAATTTCATACCTAAATTTAAAGCAGGCTCTGCCCCGTATTCGTTTTGAATTTGTTTTAGGACATCAGGTATTACCGCAATTGACGGAATGCCGTGTGTTTTAGTGTAGATGGCAGCAAAGACTGAGCCCCAAGTGGTGCAGTCTTCCAGTTGTGGTGTGATCCCCATCGGTAAACTGATTGTCAGTATCCTGTGTTTCTCATGCGGGCTAGTATTTGGAAATACTGCTTCGATTTGAGTAATTTTTTGAGCTATCCAGAATGGAATTTGCTCACGTTTTGTGGGCATTTTACCCATGACTGCGAATAGAGTCTGTGGTGTAATTTTTAGAGTGTTCCCCTGGTGAGGAGTTTGATTTGGAATTGTTAATGGTGGTTGGACTGTGAAAGTCCGCATGACATATTGAACCAATTGTCTGTAGATTTTTATTAACTCTGTGAGTTGAGTAAGTAGTTCCTCATCTGACATTATTTCGATGTCGGGATGAGGTGTGTAGCTGGCTAGAATCGGCCATGTTGCTCCTGGTCTACCTAGTGGACCGAGCCTGGTAATGTTTTTGTGGTGTTTTAGGGCGCCTTTAAACCAGAGCTGATGCTCTTGGTATGTTAATGGAATTTCTATATCCTCGAAAGGAATGTATTCCTCTGGTGGTTCATCTTCTTTGTAGAAGTGAAACATGTGTGTTACTGGATTGGATTCAGGAAATATTACCCATGAATAGAATACCTCTGTCTGAAAGGATTCGTGTGCCTCAATCACGAAAACTGCTCTACCCCCTCTTGGTGGTAGGCCATGTTTTATAAGTTTTAGAGTAATGGCTCTTCTTAAGTTTGGAGCGATGTCAATGACACCCTCCTCGGTTTCATTTAAACCTGTAATGTTAAAGCCTGCTGCTTGGGCTGGATCAGCCGCAGCTCCACCGTTTCCGGCGTCATTGTCGGAGTCAGGCATTTTTGTTTTTTGAAAAATGTAGTACAAGTTTCAAGGAAACAAAGATAAGGTGCACAATATTGTGGGACACTGTATCCTTCAACGTTGAACAAACCAAACAGCTAATATTTAGGGTACTGCCCTATGTAGCCGTGGCGGATACTTAACCCTGCCCACTCCAGACGTCTTTTGGAGTATATGGGTAGGGGTCTCTGAGAGAAAAAGAAGAAGCACAGCTGAGTTACTCAGTATCTAACATTGAATTACTGCCTTACCAAACCGTTGGGCGCCATGTAGTGTAGCTCCTATTTCCCTAATAGGCTCTGCGCATTGGAATAATATATCCTATAGGTTTGACATAGGACTAAGGTCAGTATGTCCCTATCGAGTATATTAAACTTAATTACTTGTGCCAGCTAGCTCAGAGGCCACTAGAAACTCCTTGACAACAAGAAGGGAGTAGTTTCTGGCAGCCGCAAAGACATGACCACTGTGTTTCCCTTTAGAATCAGAACGTGTCCCAGAGTCATGGAAACAATAGATAACTATTTCACTCAGCTCAGTCGTGCATGCTTAGTTTTCCTCAAAGTTACACAGAAAGAACAGACGGGCGTTTCAATAAAAGATTTATTGAACAGTCTTGTTTCTGGTGTAAGTTAAATGTGCTGTTACGATCACAAGACAGTATGCAAGATAAATAATGTACAGAGTGAGCAGTAGAAATAAATAATACTGCGTTAGCATTATCTTTTTAGCATATATGCATTTTCATAAAATGACACAGCCTAAAAATGCGAGTACTCATACGATGCGTTTCTAACCTAGTTCTACCCCAGTGTACCTAACCTAACCTAGGTGTAGGGAGAAGTAGAAGTAGGTGAAGTAGTCCTTACTATAGTATACTAAGAGTATGTTAAGCCTAGTATGCCTAGTATGCCAAGAGTCCCTCTAGGTTCTAGTCTGCTCCATACCTGAAGAATGAGAGAGGTAGGAATCTCTTTGCCAGACTCGAACTCCAACACCCCGCAAGGGAAGTTAGATCACTGGAAGCTGGACTCTCTGCGTGCAGGAATGACAGCGTCTTCTCAGTGCGTCCGGCCGGGAAACGGGCTCCTCTGAAGTCGAGGTCTCCTCTGATTTACAGGGGTTTGGGAAGGTATATTTATACCTGAGAATTACCTCAGAATGTTAGCATTGACGTTAGTTGGACAGCGGAAGACGTCATGAATGAACCCCTAAGGAATAACGGTTCATGCATAATATATGAGTCCTTGAAGAAATCAATAGACCTGGGCTAGGGAAAGTCCCGCTGCCTAAGGGTCTGTTTTTTCATGAACTCCTTGTGACGCTAGGGTGGACGGATGTCGGAGACCATGCCTGTATTTGGAGTGCACGGTTTATGCCTAAATAAGGGCTGGGATTTTATGCCTATATAAGGGCAGGGCGAATTGTGCCTATATAAGGACATGATTCTAGAAAGCCCGATTATGGACACCCTAGGAAGTATACAACACTATGACACATCAGATAAATGTAATTTTGAGATATCATCCTTCCATTGTTATCATTATGTGTTCTTTCTTGCATGTGTAGGCACTGTTTACCCTCTCATATTGTACATGCATGTGAATTTTCTGATGGCCCACGTTTGACCTCAGTGTGAGTCACTCTGGCCTGCACAGAAGCTGCCCAATTTTAAAAGGACCCATCAGTAAATGGACAGAGTGAAACATATGTGTTGTCTGTCGCCCTATTTCTCAATGAGCTATCTTAGGCCTGAGGATTGCACTAGACAGGCCTACACCTTGTGAGAAGAGTGTGAGAATGTAAGATCATGTCCCTAAATGTGACCTCCATGACAAAGGTAGCCATTCACTGGCCAAGGACATTGAGGGGTGTGTAGTGTTGGACACAGTGAGTCTGCCCCGACACATCATTTCCAATGTATTGTATGTATTGCTCACTCACATACTGCATCACAGATGAGGGCATTCTTCACATTGGTTTCTGTGCTGGCACTCTGCATGTGTATGAGATGGCCAGGTACTGTGTCCATCATCATACATGTATACCCTTCTATGAGATTATTTAATGCAAATGTACCACGTGTCATGCTGTATGGCCTCTGCTCAACATTTATGTATTGGTGTGCTATGTTTTTTCATGCTCCTGTACTGACACACAGTGGTACATAACACAGTGTCACTAAAACCTCCTCTTCTTGTCTCCCATGCCTGCAGCTTAAAGTCCACCAGCGTAAGGGCATATGGAGGGCCATTGCACGCAAGGTGCGGGCTCTGGGTGTCTCCAACCGACGGCACATACACTGTCACAAGAGGTGGGATGACATCTGTCGGCTGAGCAAAAACATGGCAGAGATGACGCTGGGGGTGCTCCCATGGACTGGCAGGTTGGCGCGCAGGAGCATGACACCACTAATGGCCCGCATCTTGGCAGTGACACAGCCAGAGCTGGATGGACGTTTGAGGGCCCATCAGCAGCAAGTTGGGGGTGAGTATTCTGCGAAGGGTGACTTTGGGTGTTAGTGACTGCATGTATCCCAACCCTGAGCCAGTGCGGAGCTCTGTGATGTTTCTTGTGTGATGCAATGGCTTCTAAGTGGCCTCTGTGTTGAGTGCAGCTGTCATGCATTTTCGCTACATGTACTTTCTCATGTGTTTAATACAATGGCCCTTGACATTGCAAGATGAGATGTGGCCTTCTGACATCTGCTGCATTATGGGTGTCATAGATATCACCGGGCAGTGAACAGCAATGTGCATCATCTTAGTGTGCTTTTGTAGATGTGTGCAGTGCTTAACTTGCAAATTGTGGGAACTACACATCTGACACCAATGTGCAACAGTCATTGTGCTTCAAAGCACAACATGGTGGATATCAGTAGCTCATGGCCATTGCAAAAGGACATTTGGGAGTCAGTATCTGTGTTGTTCCCTTAAAGTGACTCCATATGTGACAGAGACAACATTTTGAGATTTATATCTATCTCACCCACAGGCACGTAGGTATGCTTACAGAGATCAGTATGTTAGGTTACAAGGAGGCACGGGCCAGCTATTTGGCTGTGTCAACGTCACATGGGACATTAATGTCAACTATGCATGTTTCCATGCATCTTCTGAGTTTTGCATTAAGGTTGCACATGCAGACTGCACAGGGTGGTGGGCAACATGGGGTATCATATACAAGTCTTGTGCTTTGCTTGCATATGATGTTTGTGAGTATGGCACTATACTGAACCTACGTCTCTGTCTATTGCAGCATCTACCAAGGGCACGGAAGGACAGGAGACGGACACCAGTGGTGAAGCTTCTGGCACGACTGCTACACATGAGCTCACTGACACTGATGTGACCAGCGCCTCGGAGGGGGACAGGAGTGCCCTGGACGAATCACGCCCGGAAACACCAACCTCAGCATCATCTGACTCCAGCGGTAACTCCTCGATTTTGGCGGGCACAGGGAGTTTGAAATCTGCCTCTTTTTCCACCACACATCGTCCAGTGCCCACACTCCCGGCTACTACCACTAGTGCTGGCCGTGCCCGCAGCCCTAAGAAGGGTAGAGTGTCCTTCCCCCCAGGCACCGCTGCCCAGGCCCCTGTCTCCCCTGCTGCCCTCAGTGTGGAGGCGGTGGACCTTTTGTGCCAGCTGTGTGTGGGACAGGCTGCTCTCTTGAATGCCCGACAATGGAACTCCATGGAGAACTCACAAACATTCTTCAAGAAGGATATGACCAAGGAATTTTGGGAAAGAAAGAATTTGAATACCTACATCATAAACATCTGAGGACTCCGGTCCTATATGTCCTCCCCAAAATTCATAAAAATGAAATAAACCCTCCAGGAAGGCCAATAGTGTTGGGATGCAATTCTCTATTAGAACCAGTCTCTAAATATGTGGATCATTTTTTAAAACCATTTCTAACAGAGGTCCCATCCTACCTTCGGGATACTACAGATTTTATCAATAAAGTAGAATCCATGTTTTTTGAAACAGGCAACCATATCTTAGTCACCTTAGATGTGGTCGTACTTTATACTCAGATACCACAAGATGATGGGTTAGCAGCCATTGAAATTTTCCTGAATGAAAGAAGCAAACCGGAAAGAGTACCAACAGAGTTTATTTTACGTCTGGCGAATTTTGCACTACGAAAAAACTACTTTAAATTTGGAAATTACTTTTACTTCCAAGTAAAAGGAGTAGCAATGGGGTGTCCCTTTGCCCCCGAGCTGGCAGTATTGTTCATGGCCAAGTTCGAAGAAAAGTTGATTTACAATAACAATCCCTTTCTAGAATTCATCTCTAACTACGTCTGCTACATCGACGATATTTTCTTGGTTTGGACCGGCAACGAACAACAGCTGCTCCAATTCCATAGATGGCTAAATATAAGATCAGCTGACATCAAATTCAGCCTAAACTATGCAATGGAAAGAATGGCATTCCTGGATGTGGAGGTTTATCCTTCAGAAAATAAGTTGGTGACTACGCTATACAAGAAGCCCAGAGACAGGAATAAAGCTCTACACTTTACGAGCAATCATCCGCGGAGCTTAAGAGAAAATTTGCCCTTTGGGCAATTCTTGAGGATCAAGCGTAATTGCTTCTACAAAGATGAATATATGTGTCATGCTAAGAATTTATTGGAAAGATTGATGGACCGCGGCTATCCCAAGAAATTGTTAAAAAATGCCATGAAGAGAGCGTGGTGGACACTACGTGAGACTTTACTACAGAAAAAAGAGCTGCCACAAACTAATAAAATTGTCTGTGTCACAACCTTCTGCCCAAATTCAAACTTGTTGAAGAAAGTTATAAAACAAAATTGGCATCTCCTCGAAAATCTTGATCCATCCCTCGCAAGCCATCCATTGTTTGTGATGAAAAAGGATAGAAGCATTTCCAATCAAATTGTAAGAGCAGCACTTCCAATGACCTCACCGAAGAACACCTTACGTGAACAATTGGGATTACCTCCAATTTTAGGTCATCATAAATGTGGTACTTGTACATGTTGTGATAAAACCATTGAAGGCTCACTCTTTTGCCATCAAAACATAAATTGGAAACATGATGCCTAAACAAATTGCAAGACGAAAAATGTAGTCTATGGCATTCTATGCCCTGTCCTAAACTTTACACAACATAAATCGCGAATCAGAAAGAATGTGCAGACAGCCCCTTTGGTTAATCATTGGTGAAGCCATAAGCACCAAGAAACAGATCTAACCTGGGCTATAATATCGAAGGTAGATCAGGATCCCCGTGGAGGCGACTTAGAGCAAAAATTGATCCGCCGTGAAGCCTTACTCATAGTCAAATTTAATACGGCCGTGGATGGCCTTAATGAACTTTCTGAAATCTACAGATTATGATTGTTTTTGTTAAAAACAAAACAATACATTGCCATCTTCTTTCAATAAACTTTCAATGTTTGTCTAATAGACTCTCTGCTTAAACACACAGATTGCCCCCTGATGATAAAACAAATACGAGGATGACAAACAGAGAAGTCTATTCTCGTAGCAAAGAACAGAAGTCCATAACGTGTTCATGCAACAATGAGTTCCTTCCTATAACCAACAAACGAAACGAATGACATATGAGCTTCAGATAACGATTTAGGAGGTTTTTAGACAAGCGCTGTTTAGTAGAGTCTGCATCTAACTGACAGGTGACTCACCGTTATTGATTTTTTGGTAACCCTTACGTCAGAATTTTTCACAAAAAATCCATTTGGACGTCAACCATTTTTTCTAATAGATCAGAGTCTTTCAATTTGGTCCGTTCCAATGCACAACCAATGAATATGCAAGATTGAAGCTGGTAGACGCGTAATGAGGCAACACATATGCCCAAATTTGAAGAGCAAGACCCAATAAAGTTTTATTCAAATTGACATACACGCCATCGACTCCATTTCCCATGCAGCACTGGAGTCATGTTTTGAGAGTCTAGCCAATCACCCTGCGGCCAAACAACGGAATTATGGGAAGTTTCGCACAGCCGCTTCCACCACAACCGAGAAACCCGGAAGCTTAAATACAAGCACCTGATCACGTAATTTAAAGATCTTTTTCCGTGACCCAGCCTGGACGTGCAAAAGATTTGGAGACGCCAGCTCTGATAAAAGGTATACGCGGACTCACGAGCAAGACCTAAGGACGGAAATTGTCTTAATACGCTAGAATATGATTTGTTTTAAAGTGGCAGATCCTCCATTAAACCTGAGAGCCCTTAAACTAGCCCCGAATATGCTTCCACATGGTGGCATTGTTCACGCCCCATTATTGTTGTAAGATCGCATTTCAATGTTTACGCGCAATGCGCATTTATAAACATCGATTGCATGATTCTATCCTGTCTCTTGTATGAAATTGTTCCTGCCAGGAGGCCGCCTATATTCACAACTAAATGAAACCGATGAAAGGTATGTCATATTTCATCATACTGTGAATGAACCAGCACCCAAATGCACCTTTGGTTTGCATTGAAAACTCTTCCCCTCCCACTCCAGGGCTCACCCTTTCCATTCAAGTCATCAAGAAGTCCCATTGATTTTATCTACACTAAGTAAGTAATAGATTATGAGTGTTCCGCTCTTTGCGAAATTACCTTTCAACTGGGTCCTTAGACGGTTTTTCTTTTCTTTTTCTTCTATGTTGTTGCAGATACCTGTGTTAGTCAAAAATTGATTGAGTCTATAAGCGAAATTGGCTGATTTCGCCAAATAGGTAAGCTAGCCGCCCGTAAACTGTTTACTCAAGGGTATTAAAAGTGATTTGCTTGTCTTAGCTCATACACAGAAGGAGTTTGGTTCTTAATCTTTCTTTATTCATTATTGTCTTGTAGTGAATGGTCCTGAGGAGAACCCCCAGCTAACAACCTATGGGGTTCGAAACGCGTCGACCTTTTTTGTTGTTATTGTCAAACAAGTGTGATTAATAATAAGATGTTTTCTGCCTGGTTAAATGAATGATGAAACAAACGTCCATATATTGGCACAGTGCAGAAATTTTTCCGTTGAATAACTCACACTGTTTTTGTTGGTTTCTCTAGATTGATTAACCAATGTAAAGAATTCTCGAAAAAAGATGACTTAGTGTATATGTTCTGTGTTACATGTTTTGTATGTGAGTTAGTTGTCGATGTCGTTTATTATTTGTATATTGACTTATAGTCATTCAATTGTTTGGTCTTGTGGTGTAATGTACAAAATTGTTGATTCATGATATTATGTGAAAAACAAAATGATCTTTGAAAATGAAAAATTAAACTTATTTTTTGAATAATTCTCGAGGAGGTTGACAATAATTTGTTTGCTGTCACCTGGTTGATTTGCTTCTTGGAATAAGGATCAGTAAAGGCAAGGTGTGTTGTTGTATTCTGTTTAGAGGCTCTGCCTTGCTGATTAGAGCCAGACCCTGTTTTGTTTGACAGCCCTCAGTGTTGAGGCAGTGGACCTTTTGCGCCAGCTGTGTGTGGGTCAGACTACTCTCCTGAATGCCTTCCAGGATCCTGACAAGAAGCTGGCACAGGTAGTTGCCTTCATGGAGGGCATTCATTCTGATGTGGGTAGGCTGCACAGAACTGTCCAGTCTTTGTCCTCCACAGTGACGGCAGCCATTCAGCTGTCACAGGCTCCCAGTCCAGCTCCAGTCCGTTCAGCAACCACCCTGCCAGTGGCACCACCTGACGAGAGTGCCCACACACCACAGCCCTCAGGTGCCAAGTACTCCACACGCAGCACACAACAGCAGCACTCCAAGCGGCCAAGAGCACAGACACCATCCCCAAAACAAAAAACAGACACACAGGAGCACAAAGGCAAAAGCCCTTCACATGACACTCAGGGGCATCAGGCCAAGAAGCAGGCCTCAAGCTCACTTTCATCCAAATCACCCCCATTCAAGGACACTCCCATCCCCACACCTGCTACCAAAGACAAACAAACAGTTGCCCTGTCTGCTGTGAAGCTGGAGCCTGCAAAGAGTCAGCACAAACAGCTCTCTAAGGCAGATTCACCCACTATGTCAACTCCCACCCACACCCCTGTGAAGCTGGGACAGGAGAGCAAAGTGGGGGGTTTACCTGGACAACAGGGGATGGAGGGGAAAAGGCAAGGCCAACCCAAGCGTACCACCAGATCCAGCAAATCCCCACAGGGAGGGGCACCTGCACCTGATACATCTTGGGTGGAGAGTGAGGCTGTTGTGCCCACCCCACTTCCCACTCCTGCCAAGACAATTCTTGCCTATCGAATCCCCAAGAAGTGGAGACCCAGCCCTCCACATTCACCCTCACACACTGTGTCTCACGGCAGCATGTCTCCCCCTCCCCGTGCCACCATGCCACCTGGTCCAAGCAGCCCTCAGCCTCCCACAGCCACTGATGCCTCTACCTCAGCTGGTCCTCTCTCTCCCAGGTCCAGTCCTCCAACTGGCCCCGACAACCAGCCACCTCCCAGTTCAACTGACAGCCAAGTCTGAGGCAAAGTCCCCCTCCCAAACCGATCCCTCCCACAGCGGTGCCTGGACTGCCCATTTGTATCCCCGGAGCTGTGTTGATTCCCATGGCAGTGTACGGTGTTACCCATTCGCTGTGCAGTTTCTCATGCACACATGTACATACTTTGCACTATGGACTGGCCAATGGCCTTGCTGTTTGTCACTTTGGATGCCCATTCCCTGTGCAGTTTCTCATGCACACATGTACATACTTTGCACTATGGACTGGCCAATGGCCTTGCTGTTTGTCACTTTGGATGCCCATTCCCTGTGCAGTTTCTCATGCACACATGTACATACTTTGAACTATGGACTGGCCAATGGCCTTGCTGTTTGTCACTTTGGATGTCCATTCCCTTTGCAGTTTCTCATGCACACATGCACATACTTTGATTTTGTACTGGCCAATGGCCTTGCTATTTTCTACTTTTGATGCCTATCTGTGTATTATGTAATGAAGACAGTTACTCCTGTTGTCTGCTTTATCAATGTCCTTGCTAAATAAAAGGTTTTATGTACAGGTATGGTTTCATGTGGCACATGCTCTGTATGCCACTTTAACATTGCCAATTGCTTGTTTTACTTTTTCAGAGTTTGCCAGAGGTGACAGGCACTTTAGTTCTTCTTGACTCTGAGGCTTGAGGGTGCAATGATGGTTGTTTGTGATGATCTACTGTGATCCTAATCATTCTATGGTCAAGTTTTCTAATTTGTACACATGTCATGTTATGAAGCAATACCACAACAGAGGTGAATTCTGTCCACAGGATTACTTGCAGGCTGGCCAGGGTCCATCATATCTGTGTGATCTTTCTTGATGTGTGAACAGCAGCGTTGATGTGTGTCCATCTTGTGTAGGCCTGTCTGACTAGTCACATGGGTACATTTGAATATGTGTACTTGAGTGGTCATACAGTGTGAATGGGCTGTCATTGTCAGTAGTGTTGGTGTGTGTGTACCCCTGCAATGCCAACTGCACACATGTATGATCCAGGTAATGAGTGCCTGTTTGTTTCAATTGTCAGCCATGTGCTTCAGATTTTGGGCACATGTAGGAGTTGTAGGTTGGGCACTGTGCAGTGTGTTGTTGTGTCCTTGCACTCCTGGGGGACACCTACTTGTTGTCGCTGCCTGTTGTGAGTATGCAGAGTGTGTGACTGCCAAGTCTGTGTTGTGTTTTGTTGATCAGCCATGTGTCTTCTTACTCTTTGTGCTCACTTTGCAGACCTGCTCAGCTACACTGACATTATTTGTGAGTTTTCTCATGCATTGCTGTCACTAGACCCATTTTTGGCTCCAGTATGGTATGTGGAGTCATGCCATCCCCTATGTGTGCTTCTGATGCCTACACATTGTGAGTAACTCCTCTATGTGTTTGTGTACTGTACACTCCTCACCTGTCCACTACTGAAGTACACACCACTTCAATCTCATGTCTTCCACCCCATGGCTTGCCAGTGTGTGAGCCTCCGCACCACTTCATAGTGTGACACTATACTGTGGGAGGATGATCTGTGCACAGGACCAATGTGCCACTCAGGACAGTTTCACAATTATTTATGTGTTATTTTCTTCTACTATTTTGCAGTCATGGTTGCTCATGTGCAGTGCATATGTTTGAGCAGCACAGTTCTCTAATCATGTTGTTTGCATCTGTGTTTCCCTGAGTTGTGCATCTGTGGGTGATGGGTAAGCTGTATGTGTGTTTGCTTAGGTACTGCTACCCTTCCTGGGTGTGATGGTATGTTTGTGCTGTGATGATTTGTGTTGTGGGAGTTCATGGTGTGGCACTCAGATATGTGTGCTACTGGTTTGGTTGGTGTGCTCACACTGCTTGGTGTGCATGCAGTGCTGTCAGTGTATGTTGCCTTGTACTTGCCTGTTGTGCATCCCCCTGATGTCCAGCTGAGTTTGCTATGTGATGGATTGATATGTGCAGCTGTTGTGTTTTTGTTGTAGATGTATTCAATGTTTGGCCTGTGTTGGCTCTTTCTACTGACAGGTGCAATGTGTGTGTGATGTTCTATTTGCATGACATTGTGTGTGAGTAGTTTGTGCATTGTGATACATTGAGATGTGTGTTGCATGTGTAGTGTGCATACTTGTGTTTCTGTCACATGCAGCAATGTGGATTCTTGTTCATGAGCTTGTTTTGAGTGCACAATGGTGGTTTGTCCTCCTATTTTTGACCTGTCACTTGTCAGCATTGTGCATGTGCATGCTTGTGGTACACTATGACACCATGTTCAATTGATGTCTGGTGTGGTGTGTATGTGTGTGTTAGCCGATTTGTCCCATTGATCCCGGTTAGTGTTCATGATTGGCTTTTGATGATGCAATTCTTGTTTGTGTTGGGGTATGGTGTCTGTGCATTGGTCGTGAGTGACAATGTTGTGTATTCCTGTTCTGTCTAGGGTCACATTGCCTGTCCACTCTTTGGCTGCACATGTCTGGGCTTGTTGGACGTCTGTGGATGTTGTTTGTGAGATTTGTGTTTGGATATTCTTTTTGTGTCAGCATTGGTTCAGGCATCCCTGAGTGTGAGTCTGATATTTGTGGATGCACCACAGGGTGTGTGATTGGATGTCAGGGACCTCACAGGACATCATTTGCACCATTCTGTGTGTTTCTCACAGATGTTGAGTGTTGCAGGTGTAAGATGGGTAGATGAGGGGCATGTGTGAAGGTCCTACTTGTGTTTGACAGTCAGGGAGTGTGACAATGAGCCATGTGTGCATGCACATGTCAAGTAAGTTGACACAGATGTGTGGCTGGTCACTGTATGACTTCAGACACTCCCTATCATTCCTGTGCCTATGCATGGCTTGCCTTGATGTATCCCTGAGTTGTTGCACAGAGGTCACTTTGGTTTAATTTCACTCACTGTGCCACCCATATCTGATTTGATGGCCTGAGGGTGGTGCGATATGTTCCTTCTTTTGCATGTGATGTACACATGCTATGTGGCTTGCTCCATGGTTTTGCAGCACTGTCCACTTCACTTTTGGATGGCCCATTTATTGTCCTCCATTGCTGCTGACCTATGGTATGAGTATGTGGCTGGGTGTCAGTGTGGGGTGTTTCTGAGTGACTTGACAGGCAGTGTGAACGGTTCAGTGGATGTTCATATGCAGTGTGAGTCTTCATTTTGTAATTATACTCAGTTTGATTCACATGAGTGGGAGGTAGGTGTGAGGAGGAGGGTTGTCCAGCCCCTGAGCTTCTGTGCAGGGTGTTCCTCTTCACCCCCACCTTCCCAGTCAATCTCCCTTGTCCTTTGATGTGTGAGGTGTGAGGTCTGGCGACACCTGGCTGATTAATTGTGCATGGGGGGCACAGGAGGGGCACGCAGCATGTGCCCAAATGGTTGTGTGATGCGTACTGTGGGAGGGGTGAAGGTGGAGCCCTGTGAATCTGGCCGGACTACCCATGCCTGTCGCCGGCCCTGCCTTCTACATTGTGCGCAGGTTTTCCCTCGTCTTCACCGCTGCGGTGACTTTCCCGGGATATTGCAGTGATTTCGCGGTTGATGGGTGACCTGGATGCGGAGGTGTGGGTTTTCCAACAGGTAGGACATGTGTGGGTACACTGGGGATATGTTCCTGTCCCCACCAGAGTGTCTGATGTGGACAGGAACCGTTTGTCAGCACAGGAGTTGTGTGTTGTGGTTGTATGCGGAGTTGTGTATTTGCATACCTGCGGCGTTGTCCGCGACGGTGTATAATTTGCTGGTGGTGGATGAGGTACAGCAGTGGAAAGGCTTGAAGAGCTGGATCCGTAGCGGTCACGACCGCATGGAGGGGACCGGTAGTCGAGTTTCGCTCTCCGCTGTAGTGCTTCCGCCATCTCAGGGTGGGTGGATACTCCGCTGCGATGGGCTGTTTGAGGCATCGTAATTTGTACGGCGGACGGGACATCATTCCGCACGGCGGTGTGTCTCTATTGTATCCCTCCGCCGCGGTAGCGGGCGGAAATTTCTGGCGGTTCACGTAACTCCACAGTGGACGGAAAATGGGCTATGTTTGCCCATCGTAATATGGTGGGCGCGAGGACCGCTGCTGGAGTGCAGAAAAGGACATTTTCCGCCACAGCCAGCACCGCGGATGTGCCTCCGCCCGCCATCGTAATCAGCCCCTTAGTGTTAACACTTCTTATGGAAAATTCCCGACATTATGCCAATACACCACATTGTGTGATTTATCACCATTCATTGTAAAACTTAACAGCAAAAGATACAATTCACTTAAAACATTTAAACACAAATGCATGGGAACAACAGAATGCTAGTATCTGTTGTTCGCGTGCTTTTATTTAATGTACTTCAGCTTCCTCTTCTCTTTCTTCACTCCACTGGCTCCCAGTGTGCCAATGTATATTCTTCAAATTTCTATGCATCAGTAACATAAGAATTAATTCAGATGGCTGGTCTAGCTGTCCTAAGTAGAAAACCAGAGTGCAGATTAACCTACCAATACTGTGTCCAAGGAAAAGGACTATTTTTAATAGTTATTAAAAAATACATTTCAATTATGAACTCATCTTTTTATTAATGAGTAAGTAAAAGTAATTTTTAGAAAGTTACCTTTTACTTGTTAGAACTATTAGAAAGTTAATTAGCATATGCCTCTGCCAGCCCTCAGTCTTTGCCCAGCCTTGAATGGTGTGAAAAGATTTGAAATGCCTCCGATGAGCAAACAATAGTCTGGCCTGAATGCGCAGAGATGTCTCCTCCGAACTCCATAGAATATTTGGAGTAGGGGCTGTTGGCATTCATGTAACACTTCAGGCACATTTCAAAGGGAGAAAACAGGATGCCAAGGAAATTCTTGTGGTTCCTCTGTTTGGATGCTGAAGGAAACTGCTTTGGTCCTACTAGAGTCCTGTTTCTAGGTTTCAGTGAATACACTGCCTTCTTCAAACTTTTAGTGTTAGATGTGATAGGTCACTAGGATTACAATATTGAACTTTCCACACACACCCGCAGCCCTCAGAGTCCAAGTTTAGTGTGGCCGAAGACTTTCACCGTCTTGAAAAAATACAATTTGGGCCTGTTTGCAGTAGGGCAAAGAGGAACTACTGAATAAAGTGGGTATCTATGGCCCCAGATTTTTTTATTCCACTGTTTAGGGAGTGCTCAGGAGTAACCTCATCCACCAGCTGATGCCACCAAAATTTGGCTCCCCCAGGCACCCTCTTCAAACCACTTTCTGGACTTGTGGAAGATCATAAGAGGACTGGATCTGCTTTCTGTGACCTGAGAGGAGCCCTGCTTTCCCTTATTTCACTCCATGGAATTCCACTGCATTGCATGAAAACCTAGTGAGATTCTGTTGAGTTCCACGAAAGGCCATGAATCTCCACATCCTGCTGCTTGTGCTGATTTGTAGTGCCCTGAGCATGTTCTACACTGAAAAATCCACGCAAACAGCACCTCATGGCAAACAAAAAGGGCTGCTTCTCAAGTTGGTTTTGCTGCTTCTGTAGTAAATTTTCTACTCAAGTAGCGGCTTTCAAACTGTGAATGCCCGGTAACGCCCATGACCATCAAATTAGGAAAATCTCACCGGGTCCCCCTGTGGTGCTCCAACATTGTGCTTGGAGATGTAAATTCTTGCTCGCGCTCACTAACTTACCATTGGCAAGTTACAATCAAGAAAAAACTCCACCACTCGGTGGTTGGTGGAATTTGGCTAGAACTATGTGTTACATGTTGAATCCGGAGTGGCCAAAAGTCCATCAATTCCGTGGAATTTATCGCCCACCCCTAAATTTTTTCATGTCCATGTAATATTTAGATTTGGTTTGGATTTTTTATTGTTTTGCATTTTGGCTCTATTACTGTTTGGGTGCTGGACAAATAATTTACATATTCCCCTAAGTTAAGCCTTTCTGGCCTGCTCAATAGTAGAACTAGAATAATGATTATGTGGGCCTCATTCAATCACAGGTCTATAACATATGTGCAGGACCTAACACTCCAATTCAAAATGCTCCAAGCAATCACGGGGCCTTTTCAATTAATATATATGGTGCAAAGACAGAATATCGAGTTTTAAATTTCGACATACACAAATATCGAGTTGGAAATATCGTGATACAGAAATATCGACAGCAAGAATATCGTGGTCAAGAATATCGACTTTAAGGTAAGAAATATCATTTTTGAAAATATCGAAGTCATTAATATCGCTTGTAAAAATATAGTTGTTTAAAATATCGATTTTTTCATTAGTGTTATGTATTTTGGTATGTATTTTAAAAGTATTTGATCTATTTTTTTGTATAAGTATTGCTTTTCTTTTTTAAAACATGTGTTAAACTTTTAGTAGATATTAATTTTATGTTAATTACATTTTGCGTTTTTAGTTCTTTTGAGGGTTGTGGGTTTACAGGGGAATAGGGTGGGAAGTAATTTAATTATAATAAATTAATTATTATTTTGTATTTATTAGTATTTATTTTAGATTTTATAGTGTTAATTGTGGGAATTGATTTTTTATTAATTAATCATTAATTGGTTGTTAATTTTCATTAATTAATTAATTGGTAATTATGGTAATTCTGCCATTTTTTTAGGAGCGAGTTGTGGCTTTATAGGGGAGTAGGGTGGGAAGTAATTTAGGGGCCTATTAGGATGGCGGTCGGAAAAGCTACCCGACCGCCATGGTAGCAGAAACTCACCGCCCGCCGCTACCGCGGGAAAACCTCGGCGGTAAAAATCCAACCGCGGCGGAAAGGAGACCCGAGAAACCGCCCGTCCCGTGCGGAGAAGCCCGAAACCCGTCCGCGGCGTTCCGGAGACACCGCCATGGAAATTATGATATCTCCGACATGACTGCGGTGCAGAGCGCTGTTTACGACCGCCGCAGTCGACAATAGTGAGGAATGAGAGAGCCTGCGGAAGCACCGTAGCATAGCCACCGCTGCGTACGCTCCGTGAAAAAAATGGCGGGCGGACAAAATACACACAACATGCCCACAAAGTGCATCAAGCAAACAAGTCATGCAGCCAAAAACACCTAACACAGCCCAAAGACACACCCCCATGGTCAACTCAAAAGCTACAAATCCCACGACGACACACACACCACACCTGCAACCAATACCCCATCCTGACACACCCACATAGCCCAGTATAAATCCAGCCCCCTACCAGACCACAATCCTTTGCAAAACTCCAGAACTGAAGGGACATACACCACAGCTGACAGGAGAGGCAAATCTGCACAACACACACACACATCACCACCACCACCACCACTTCTACACCTGCACCTCTAACCCCTTTGCACATCACACACCATACACATCACCACCACCACCACCACCTCAACACTTGCACCTCAAACACCTTGGCACATCACACACCATGTCACCACAGAAAATGCCCAAATTCACTGACAGTGAGTTGAGGGTCCTGGTAGATGAGATAATCAGGGTAGAACCCCAATTGTTTGGTAACCTGGTACAACAGACACCAGTAGCCACAAGAACGCTAATGTGGAGAAGGATAGTAGATAAGGTAAATGCAGTAGGGACCGTGCCACGCAATAGAAATGAAATTATGAGGCGCTGGCACGATCTGAAGGCAGTGGTCAAGAAAAAGAGAGCCAAGAACCATGAGCTGGCTAACAGGACAGGCAGTGGCCCTCCCGTTCCACTCAAGACATTCACCGAATGGGAGGAGAAGGTGCTTGGCATACTGCATCCAGAGAGTCTCACAGGAATACCCGGGGGAGTGGAGGCTGGTAAGTACAAACAAATGCCTAACATCACACTGACATGTACTGTCTTGCACCACTACTAAGCTATACCTCCCAGGTACAAATGCAGTCATGAGCACCACACTGTCACCAACACATCTCTCAATCATTAATCCAACAGTCCCTCAGGTTCACCTCAAAGGTAGCTACAAACATCACCATGGGTACATGTTTACATGCTGCCAGCACTACAACTCCCACCAGGCCCCCTTGTCATACAGATGCTCAAGATGGAGCCCTGACCCCACACCCCCATGTGACAGCCATTGCATTGCTCACCTTAACCTAACAGGTAGGTAGCCATCCTCACAGGGAGGTGTGTGTGTGTGCTTTTGAAGTCTGCACTACAACTCCCACCAGGCCCCCTTGTCCTACAGATGCGCAAGATGGAGCCCTGACCCCCCTCCCCATGTGGCAGCCATTGCATTGCTCTCCTTAACCCAACAGGTAGGTAGCCATCCTCACAGGGAGGTGTGTGTGTGCTTTGGAAGTCTGCACTACAACTCCCACCAGGTCCCCTTGTCCTACAGATGCGCAAGATGGAGCACTCCCCACAACCACAACCATGTGGCAGATATTGAATGTGACTCCTCAAACTTACTGGTAGGTAACCATTTCAACTAGGAGTGGTGTGTGGAATTGGTGACACTGCAGTACAACCCACAAAAGGCCCACTTCTTCAACAGATCAGCATGATGGAGTACTTGTCCCACTCATAGGCATGTTACGTTTGTTCCCCCACACATCACACCATACCACTTTGTTCACAGTCATCTACACAAATTATGCTAAACAGTCGTATTGTACTCAGCATGCACAAGTCTCACTGCAAAGATTTCCCACATTGTGTCTACTGTGCCAGGCATCACACACTGCAACACTAACACCTATCATGCTTCCCTGCAGCAGTGTCTGGCAGGTTGGTTGTCAAAGTGCTAATCACCCATGTCATACCACAGTGTTGCAATGTAAACAGTGGAAGTGCAGATTACCAAAAAACTCCACTGGACCTGGGACTCACACTGCTAAACTATGCACATCCCAACTGTCTTGCAACAGACCCAGCTGCCACAGTGCTGCACTGAATTGCATAACAAGAGTACCTTGTCTGACTAAAATGCTCAAATATGTCTGCTTGGGACCAGCAATGTGTGTATGCATTGACAATGGTCACATCTCACACTGTCTGTCTGAACAGTGCTGGTATAGTCTGGCCCCAAAAGCATACATTGTCTGCACATGGATGACTGTATCTTACAAACACACCACTGTTGATGACAACATGTAAGTGTATGGATGCCCCGGAACAACTGCATCACCAGTACTTTGATCATGTTCTCAGGTCCACAAATCCCATGAAACCATGATAGTGTGGAAATGTTTGCTGGGTGAGATGTTCAACCTGTTGTATGCCACCACAGTGACAGGAGCCTATACCCCATGCCCTATTTTGCCTGCAAATGTTGGGGGAGTGAACCCCACACCCAGATAGTTGGGACAACAGTGATGGTGGGGCCACACCCCATGCCCTAATGTGATGTGAAAACTTTGGGTACTGAAACCCACACACACCTTCTGCTCACCACAGGCACGTTCCTCCCAAGAATGACTCTGAAGTCACATAGCCATGTCATTGCTCACCTTCACCTCAACCGGTAGGTAGCCATCTTCACACGGAGACGGTGTTGTGGTGTTGGCAAATTGTCCCACAAATCCCACTATGCATGCTGTCCCACCCCTGAGTAGGATGGGCCACTCCACCCCCAATCAGAATCATGTGGCAGGCATTGTATGCCACCCACTCAACTAACAGGTAGCTAACCGCATCTCACAGGTCGGGGTGTGTGGGGGTGGAAAGTTTGCACAACAACTCACACAAGCCCACATGAGCTCCAGCCCCCAAGACTGATAATACCCTCGCACTAAGATGCATGTGTCAGTCATTGCAATGTCCACTTCCAAATCACTGGTAGGTAGACATATCATGCTGACTTGTCCCACACTGGACCAAGATGGAAGCCTTCCTCACACACACACAGAGAGGTCTTACAAATACAAGCACAAAACAGCAAACAGAACAGATCACCAGCCACTACATGCAGCCAGATATGCCTCACGACAAGCATGGTGGCATAGGACACCAGGCCTCACATTGCACAACTGCACACCGAGATAGCATTGGCCACTATAGTGTGCACACACCTAAGCAAATGAAACCATGACAGCAACCAACGTGTGACATTCAGATCCTCATGTAGATGTAACTCAGTGCACAACCCTGCACACCACTGCATGCCATCTGAAAATGGCAGGGGTCCAGACCAGCAAGGACCAAATGAAAGCAAAGAAAGCATGGCTGGAAGTGCAAATACAGATATGTACACCACATGCCAAAAGTATGGATGCAACTACAATGTTCCCCCAATGTGCAGAGAAAATGGCTGCAAGGGCACAACAAGTGACATACATGCGTAACAGGATCACATATGATCAAACACTCACTAGATGCCAACATGAACCTGTCAATGTAAAAAATGTAAATTGTGCAGGTCATGTCTTGACAACTCCCAATATGGACGAATAATGCATGTACCTCAACAGCTTGTAAAGCATCACTGGATGTTGGTAACTGCAAATTAGATCAGTGAACAACTGCTGGATGTACAAACAGTTGATGTAACAGTGCGAACAGAAGCTTTGCTGGTTGCAACACAATGACCATTTCTCATCTGACCCACAGGTGACGAAGAACTCACTGCAGAGGACGACACCACCAACCTGCAGAGCCAGTCTCCCACCCCGGAACAGAGACTACTGGATGAAGACTCCCTGGATTCCTTGGATGAGGATCCCCAAGCCAGCACATCTGTTGTGGCAGGCCGCAACCAGGCCAAGGCACCCATTGTCCCCACAACCACATCTGCTGCAACCCATGACCTTCCCCAGACAGCTGTTGTCACGGCCTGTGTGGCAACCACTACCACCACCACCACCACAGCTGCCCGCAACACCCTCCCTGCCCCAGGTGATGAGCACCCCACGACATCTACTCAGGAGGCCAGGGAGAGGATGCAGCGGAGAAATGTGGGGAGCCAACAGGCCCGTGGCAGCAGTGTAGGTGGGAGGGGCAGGGTCATGCAGAGGGGAACTGAGCCTGGGACAGAAGCCCTGTCCCACATCAACAGAGTCCTTGGGGCATACGAACAGGCCCAGGGACGAATGGGCCGGTCTGAGGAAGATTCTCGGGAGCTCCTCCTGCTGATGAGGTCCATGGACACCGCATGGGACAAATTGTGGACCTCTTTGGGCAGCAAGTGGCGATTCTGAGGGACAGGCCAGCGCAACATTCAACATCTCCGCCTCCCCCTGATGGGCAGCAGGATGACAGTTCGTCATCCTCCCCTGCGTCCACAGAGGGGGGTGAGTCCTCAGACACCACTGCCCCTGCAGCACAGGCCCCTCCAGTCAAGTGCAAAAGGGGCCATCCAAGGAAAGGCTAGGAGGCATCACGTGCCAAAGCACCTGCCAAAGGCAAGTCCCGGAGCCAGCCATGATGGCAGATCACTGCACCACTGCATTTACCTTTTGGACTATCCTTCCCCACACTGCCATGTGAATGGCATCTGTCTGTTGGACTGGGCCTCCACATCACTGTGGTGACTACTCAATTATCTCATCTACCATGACCGTCAACTCATTTCTTCAAATTCCCCCATGTACATTTTCTCGACCCTCACATGTCACAATTGTAAATAAATACACCTTAGACACATGTTGTTGTGTCTGCTCCGTCTTTAATACAGGATGTGCAACCTTCACCGTGATGTAAATATCCCAGGGAAATGGAATGTAGGTAGGAAGGAGAGGCTGAAGGGACCTAGGAAAAACATTAGAACAAGAGTCACTTGTTTTGGTGTGGCATCACACACATCACACAACACTTGTCAACAAGGTACTCCAATCTTCACACATTACACAGAGCAACTGTCGCCATGGAGACATCCTGTATCTGTGTCAAACTATCCTATCCCACAAACATTGCCAACCAGCAAGGAGTGAACACAAGGCTGCAGTCACCTAGCTCACATACGCCCTCACAGCAACTGCAACACCATCAGACCATGTGTCCCTCCTACATCGTCACTCACCTTCAAGTGAAGTAGCGGTTGATGAGCTGTTGACGCATGTCGACATCTTCCTCCTCTCCACTGTCCTCGTCACTGGACCCGGGTTGGTTTGCAGGCGGGGGCCCTGGCGGCTCATCATCATCAGGGGTATTGCCTTGCGAATGGCCAGGTTTTGGAGCATGCAGCATGCCACGACTATCTGACACACCTTCCTTGGCGAGTACATCAGGGCACCTCCGGTACGGTCCAGGCAGCGAAATCGTGACTTTAGGAGACCAAATGTACGCTCTATTACACGCCGTGTCCTCCCATGAGCATCATTATATCGCACATCAGCTGCTGTCACAGGATTCCGCGGTGGGCTCAGCAACCACGGACGGTTAGGATATGCAGAGTCACCTGGGTGTGAGAAACAGATTAACCTTGATGTTCCACAATGCCACAGGACAGCATGTCACACACACACCACGCTACTCCACTATGCATACTCACCCACAAGCCATGCACGCTTAGGAAGCAGATTGGCCATCAGCTGCGGGACGATGCTGCTGCACATGATGTGTGAATCATGGGCTGACCCGGGATACCTGGCACACACGTGGGAAATTATCATGTCCGCCCGGCACACCACTTGAACATTTACTGAGTGGTAATGCTTCCGATTTCTGTAAACTTGCTCACGTGCCTGTGGTGGTACAAGCCCAACATGTGTGCAATCAATGGCTCCAACAACATGGGGGATGTGTCTAAGGGCATAAAAATCTCCCTTCACAGCCACAAACTCTGGCCCCCTGGGGAATTGAATGTATCTGTCCTTGTAGTTCATCATAGCTGACAGTACATCCCTCAGCACCATGCTGAACATCGGTTGTGACATCCCACCTGTGCTTGCTACCATGTGCTGGAATGAGCCTGTCGCAAAGAAATGCAGGCACGCCATCACCTTTGAAGTCGCAGTGAAAGCTGTTGGATATGTGCGACGTGGCTGCAGGTGGGGCTCCAACATGGCACATAGGTTTTGTAGGGAAACTCTATCCAGCCTGAATTTGCGGATGATCTCTTCATTCTCCATGTCAGCCAGCACTGTGAATGGACGATGGATATTGGGCCTCCTCCTAGGTCAGATGAAAGTGCACATATGTCAATGAAACACACCATGAGATGAACAGAACATTTCACATTTCTACAGACACATTGCCAAATGTTACAGACTGCACCATCAACCAACAGAGCACTGCACAAGTTGGTACACATCAGGCACACTACTCGTACACTTGTCCCCTTGCCCGCAGCAATGATCAGTGCACACCTCCTGCTCATTGGCATGCACAGTGCGCACACCTGTGAGTATTACCCACAGCATATTTGTCAAACTACAATACTACCCTAGCACACCGTGCTGCTGTCCATGATACTCCTCCCAACACAGGTTGCACATGGCACACATCAAGTACACACTGACCACAGGCTGAGCGTGGTGAACACATGTGTGCATGTGCAGTAGACAATGTGACAGTCAATGATGCCCCTAGTTCACACAATGAGACAGCATTGTGCGTTACATTGCACCTACACACATTGACCATTAGCTACATATGCTATGCAACACAAAAACTGTACAGTCTACATGCCCTTACACATCACATGTGACATGTGCGTGTGTATGTGTCAATGCAATTTATCACATACACATATATGGCATGTGTAGGTGACATGGAGTTAAATGTCCCATTCGTTATGTTGGCCTCATGAGGGTCCTTCAATGTTGGAGACACTGGGCACTGTTCATGTTGGGCTATGGATAGAGATCGATGACTCCATATGTGCAGCAAACCTGCTCCACAAGTCCACAGACGGTCACTACAGGCACTGTATGGCACCCATCTGGCGGTGCCTACCGCCTGGCCCCTGCGGACTGTCACCACCAATACCCCAGACACGATCGCGGTAGTCTCAGCCATATCTACATGTGTATATGGCGGTTGGCATGCACCGCTACCCGGCTCACGGTCACCACAGGCACTGTATGGCACCCATCTGGCGGTGCCTACCGCCTGGCCCCTGCGGACTGTCACCGCCAATACCCCAGACACGATCGCGGTAGTCTCAGCCATATCTACATGTGTATATGGCGGTTGGCATGCACCGCTACCCGGCTCACGGTCACCACAGGCACTGTGTGGCACCCATCTGGCAGTGCCTACCGCCTGGCCCCTGCAGACTGTCACCGCCAATACCCCAGACACGATTGCGGTAGTCTCAGCCATATCTACATGTGTATATGGCGGTTGGCATGCACCGCTACCCGGCTCATGGTCACCACAGGCACTGTGTGACACCCATCTGGCGGTGCCTACCGCCTGACCCCTGCGGACTGTCACCGCCAATACCCCAGACATGATTGTGGTAGTCTCAGCCATATCTACATGTGTATATGGCGGTTGGCATGCACCGCTACCCGGCTCACGGTCACCACAGGCACTGTATGGCACCCATCTGGCGGTGCCTACCGCCTGACCCCTGCGGACTGTCACTGCCATGGACCATGCCCTGGCAGCCAATGGGAAGCACCCTCGCGGTAGCCTGATGCAATTTTGAAGATAGCGGTAGGCGTGTTCCGCAACCGCGTAGCCGGTAATTGGAAGCATTCAAAAGATGCACCACCGCGGTGGCGCGCGCCTGGCCCCTACAGTGTCTCACTGCCATGGTCCATGCCCTTGCAGCCAATGGGATGCACAGTAGCGGTTGCTTCATATGGCTTTGAAAATCGCGGTAGGCGTGCACCGCCACCGCGGATGCGGACATTGGATGATTTTAAAAATAGCAGACCTGGTACACCAATTGCAGCGGCATGGGACCACTGACACAGCCCCAGGGGCCTATATATGTGTGGGAGGGTGCCCCACATTTCCACTGCTACCAGGGACTGCTGCCTGCCACCCTCCACCTGCTGCTGCTGCCTCCAGGGACTGCTGCCTGCCACCCTCCACCTGCTGCCTCCAAGGACTGCTGCCTGCCACCCTCCACCTGCTGCTGCTGCCTCCAGGGACTGCTGCCTGCCACCCTCCACCTGCTGCTGCTGTCTCCAGGGACTGCTGCCTGCCACCCATGAACTCCACCTGCTGCTGCTGCCACCTGTCCACAGTGATGTCAAGGACACAGAAGATCCGGGCCAGTCCCTTCACTAGCGAGGAGCTGGAGGTCCTGGTGACGGGGTGCTTGCACAGTACCCAAGGCTCTATGGTGCCCCTAATGTCATGGTGAGTCTCCAACAGTGTGAGTGAGAGTGCAGGGGGGGCACACGTGAGGTGGAGGTGCTGCTGTATGTGTCAGTGAGTGTGGGGCTCTGACATGCACTGCCTAGCATGTTTTCTCCAGGGGGAAGGGCTGTGTAGCTTCTTTCACACGTTTCCCTGCATGCCCATCCAGATTTGAGGGACATGTATTGTCCTGTCAGCCATACAGTGAATCAGCAAATTGGTAATGCAGGAGTCAGGCCAGTGATTGCTTGTGTGAAGGGCTGTGTGGGTCCCAAATGTCCCTCTCAGTGTCAGCCCACCTGGCCTGCACAGTCGCCGCCCAATTCCCACAAGTACACATCACTGCATGTACAGTGTGTTCCATGTGTCTTTTGTTCACACATCTTCATCAAAGAGCCATCTCAGCCCTGTAGATTGCACACGACAAGCCTTGTGACAAGGGTGTGTGTATGAGAGTTGATGTCACTGTATGTGAGCTCCATGACACAGTGAGCCATTCACAGGGCTAGGACATTGGGGGCTGCGCAGTGTTGGACACAGTGAGTCCACCAACAACCATGTGTTGCTATCTAATCTATGTGTTGCTCTAGCTAACAGCGGACAGTAGATGTGGGCAGACTACACATTGCTTGATGTGCTGGCATTCTGCATGTGAATGGGATGTAGAGGTACTGTGTCCACCCTCTCACCTTCATGGATTCACTTGTGGTTCTCCAATGCCGTTGTTCCATGTGCCATGCATTCTTGGCTCTGTTACACATATCTGTTGATTTGGGATGAGTGAGTATCGTGCCACTGTTTTGAGAGATTTTGGTAGTATACACTGTGTCACTGATGTATTACCCCTCTTATCTCCCATGCCTGCAGCTGAAAGTCTACCAGCGTAAAGCCGTGTGGAGGGCCATTGCCTCCAAGGTGCGTGATCTGGGTGTTTCAAACCGACGGCGCAGCCACTGTCATAAAAGGTGAGACGACATCTGCCGGCTGAGCAAGAACGTGGCCGAGATGACGCTGGGGCTGCTCCCTTGGAGCGGCAGGTTGGCCCGACGCACCATGACACCACTAATGGCCCGCATCTTGGCCGTAACACAGCCTGAGTTGGATGCACAATTGAAGGAGCATCAGCAGCAAGCTAGGGGTGAGTATTTGTTGACGGGTGGCTTTGGCAGGGAGTGGCTGCATGTGTCCACAGATTGGACAAACTCTGAGCTATGTGAAGTTGGTAGTGTGATGCAGTGGATTGTAAGTGGAGTCTGTGCTGGGTGCATCTGACATGCATTTGTCCCACCTGTACTCACTGATGTGATCTGCGCAATGTGCATTGACATTGCAATCAAAGCTGTGGCATTCAGGTACCTTGTGCAGTGGGGTACTGTGTGAATTCATATTGCTGGTGATGGCAGTGTGCCTAATCTGAGCGTGTTTCAATCAATGCGTGCAAGGCCTGACAGCAGATTTCAGCTGCTACAACTTCTGAGGACAATGTGCTACAGTACTTGTGCCCGTGCAAGCAACATGGTGGCTGGCATGCGCTAATGGCCATTGTGGGCTATTATGTTGTGGTCTGTGTGTGTGTGTTCCCCTACTGCTCCATCCATGTACGTAATTGACACCATGTTGTGGTGTTCATCCTTGCCATCCTCAGCACCCTGTGTGGTCAGAGAGATTTTTGTGCCTGTGTCTGAAGTGGGCCACAGGCAGGATGGTGTGCTGTGTGAGTCACCGGGATCACTTATGGCTGAATTTGTTCTTTACATGCACTGTTGGGTTGATAATTGAGGTGGCAATGTAGATTTAGTCAGGGTGATGTGCAACGTGGATAACACATCTTCTTGAATGGTGATTTACTTGCACATGTTACTTCAGTTGGTGCCACTCCACTAACACTACATCTCTCTCCCATGTAGCATCTCCCGTGTGCGCTGAGGGACAGGGGATGGACACCAGCGGTAAGGCATCCAGTGCAACAGCCGCACCGGAGCAGAGTGACACAGATGTGACCAGCGCCGAGGAGGGGGACAGGAGTCTGCTGGAGGAATCACAACCCGAGACGCAAAGCTCTACGTCATCTGACGCCAGCAGTGACGCATCCATGTTGGGGGCCACAGGGAACGGGGACTCTGCCTCCTCTTCTGCCACACAGCGTTCAGTGCCCAGCCTCTTATCTACTTCCACTGGTGCTGCCCGTGTTCGCACAAGTCGAAAGGAAAGAATGTCCTTCACCCCAGGCACTGCTGCCCCGGCCCATGTCAGCCCTGCAGCCCTCAGTGCTGAGTCAGTAGAGCTATTGCGCCACCTGTGTGTGGGGCAGGCAGCTCTCCTCAATGCCTTCCTAGACCACGATAAAAAGTTGGGCCAGGTGATAGCTTTCATGGAGGGTATACATTCGGATGTGGGTGGGCTACACCGGACTGTGCAGTCATTGTCCTCAACAGTGATGGCAGCCCTGCAACAGGCACATTCTCAGGGAGCAGCTCCTGTCCCTTTGTCCACCCCCCTGTCACTGTGCTCCTCTGACGACAGTGACAATGCTCAACAGACCCCAAAGTCCAGATACAGCACACGCAGCACACAGCAGCAGCAACAGCCCAAACGGTCCAGGCCGCAGACACCATCCCCACAGAAAACTAAGACCACCCCAGAGCACAGAGAGAAAAGCCCGTCAGGCGTCACCTAGGGCCAGAGGGGCAAGAAACAGGTCTCAGGGTCACAGGCCTCAGAGTCATCCCCCACAAAGGACTCTCCTGTCCCAAGGACCACTCGCAAAGCAAAGAAGGCAGTTTCCCTGCCCACTGAGGAGGTGTTACCTGCGAGGCTTACACTGGATGAGGGCCCTATGGCTGATCCACCCACAACCTCCACTCCCATCCCGAGCCCTGTGAAGCAGGCACAAGGGGGCACTGTAGGGGCTAAACATAGTAGAAAGGGTTTGGAAGGGCGGAGGCAAGCCCCAGGGAAGCGCACAGCTGGATCCAGCATGTCCCCAGAGGGGGCCCCAGAGTCAGCACTAGGAGCAGGTTTGGTGGTGGGGTTACCTGTTGTGGCCACACCAGTTCCCATTAGTCCCCACACAGGTAAGCCTTTCAGGATCCCCAAAAGTGGAAAGGCACCCCTCCACAATCTCCTGCATACACAGTGTCTCACCACAGCATCAGTCCACCTCCCTGTGCCACCACCCCACCTGGTCCAAGCAGCCCTCCAGCTTCCCAAGCCAGAGATGTCTCTTCCACAGATGTTCCTCACACTCCCCAGGGCAGTTCTCCTACTGACCGCGACACACAGTCACCTCCAAGTCCGACAGACAGCCACATCTGAGTGGTAGTCACCCTCACACACCTGTCTGTCCACAGCGGTGTCTGTGATGCCCATTGTTATCCCCATGACTCTGTTGCTGATCATGGCATGGTATATTCGCACACATTCGCTGTGCAGCTTCTGATGTGATTACTCTGCACATTGTACTTGCCTTGTTGCTCACTACTGTTTGCACCCTGCCTGTGCAGCTTCTCATGGACTTGACCTGCACATTGGACTGGCCACTGGCCTTGTTGCTCACTACTGTTTGCCCCCTGCCTGTGCAGCTTCTGATGTGACTACTCTGCACATTGTACTTGCCTTGTGGTTCCCTGCTGTTTGCACCCTGCCTGTGCAGCTTCTGATGTGACTACTCTGCACATTGTACTTGCCTTGTTGCTCACTACTGTTTGCCCCCTGCTTGTGCAGCTTCTGATGTGATTACTCTGCACATTGTACTTGCCTTGTTGATCACTACTGTTTGCCCCCTGCCTGTGCAGCTTCTGATGTGACTACTCTGTACATTGTAGTGGCCACTGGCCCTGCAGTTGCCCACATTTGTTATCTATTTATGCACAAGTGTGAATAAAGACAGTTGTTCCTGTTGTCAGTTCTGTTAGTGTAATTTCTCAATAAAACTGTTTCTGTGTGTGCATGGTTTACTGTGTCACATGCTCAGTATGGCACTTCAACATTGGCAATGGGTTGTCTCACGTTTCCATGTTTTTGCAGGGGTGACAGGGACTTCAATTCTTCCTGACTCTTATACTTGTGGGTGCAGTGAAGGTGGTTTTTGAAAATGTTCTTGTTGTCATCATCCTTCTTTGTCCATGTTGTCTATGGTGTAGACATGTCATGTTTGGAGGCAATGTCAGCACAGGGTGGGAGTTTATGCACAGGCTTTCATGCAGGTTGGCACAGGTCATGGTGTCTGTGTGAGCTTACTTACTGTGTGCCCAGCAGTGTATGTGTATGGTCCTCTTGTGGTGGTCAGTAATCCTGGTCCCATGCCTTACTTCCAAAGTGTACACTTTGGTGGTGGAGAAGTGTGTGGTGTGAAGGGGGTGACTTTGTGGTGACTCTTGATGTGTGTGCACCTGCATTGTCAACTACACCCATGTGTCACCCTGGAGTGGTGTGCGTGTATGTGTACTTGTTGTGCCCTGCAATTGTGATTTGGTGCACATGGAAGTGTTGTGTGCTGCTGATGTGAGAGGGGGATGTGTGACGTATCCTACTTGTGCTTCTCAATCATGGAGTGTGTGAATGGGGCCTGTGTGTTGTGGTGCAGAGATGCTCTTGTCAGGTAATTGCATACCTATGTGTGTCTGTTCAGTATTTGACTTCATGGCCTTCCTCTCATCCCTGTGCCTTGACATGGGTGGCCTTGCTGTCTCCCTGAGTTGTTGTATTGAGGTGCTTGTGTTTTGGGTTGACTCACTGTGGCAGCCATGTGTGATTTGATGGGCTGTGGGTGTTCTCAGAGGTCTGTTGTCTTGCATGTGATGTATACATGCTTGATAGTTGTGTCCTTGTCCTTCCCTTTGTGGGAACATCACTTTAGCTATCATGAATGTTGTCCTCCATTGCTGCTAGCATGTGGTCTGTGTATGTGGCTGTGAGGCAGGGTAGGGTGTGTCTGTGTAAGTTGGTAGGCTGTGTGTGCAGTGAATTGTTTGATCATCAATATGTGTGTGTGTGTGTACATTTTGTGCTGGAGCTCAGTGTTCTGGGCATGTGTGTGGTGTTGTTGTGGTGTGTGTGTTGGCTGGGGCCTGGCCTTCTGTGGTATGTGTTCCTGTGCAGCAACTCCTGCTGTGGCTATCTCTGCAGTTGTTAGGGATGTGGGGCAGGGTGTGTATTCACCTGTGTTGTTGTTGTGCAGGAGTGGCACATGGCAGGCACATGATATGTACATTCAGGGAGAGGGCTAGTGTGTTGTGTTTTTTGAGTGGGGGTTTTGTGTTGTTTGTACAGTGGCCATGGCTGTTGCTGGCACTGGCCTCTGCGTTGTGTGTATGTTTTCCTGCACACTGACCGCGGTGGTGATGACACCGGGACATTTGTTCATGATCGCGGAACATGGGTAGCCAGGATGTGGTGAAGGGGTTTTTGTGACAGGTGGGACATGTGTGGATGCAGTGATGGCTGTGTGCCTGTCCCCACAGGGGTGTCTGGTGTGGACATGCACCGTTTTCAAAGCCTTGACTTGTGTATTCTGTTTCATGCACAGTTGTGTGTGTACGTACCTGCGGCGGCGTCCGCGCCGGTGAATGACTTGCAGGTGGTGTATCATATACAGCACTGGAAAGGCGTGTAGAGCTGGATCTATCGCGGTGTGGTCCGGGTGTCTATTTTCTTGTTCCTCTGTGGTGTCTCCGCCGTCTTTGGCTATACGGTTGCTCCGCCGCGGTGTGCTGCCCTTTTTCCGGCATCGTGATTTGTTCAGCGGACGGGACGTCATTCCGCACGGCGGTTAGTGCTCATTGGCTCACTCCGCCGCTGGCGGGCGCACTTTGATGACGGTCGGCGTCACACCGCAGCGGACGGGAAGTGGCTCTGTCTAGGCATGCTAATATTGCAGGCGTGAAGACCGCTGCCGGTGCGCGGTAAATGGCGTTTTCTCCCACCGCCAGCATCGCGGAGGTGCATCCGCCAGTCATCGTAATGGACCCCTTAGTTATAATCAAATTATTAATATGTTTTATTTATTAATATTTATTTAATTTATATTTTATACTGTTAATTGTGGGAATTAACTTATTAATTATTTATTAATGCTTGATAATTATTATTAATTAATTGGTAATTATGGTAATTGTGTCATTTTTTTAGGAGCGGGTTGTGGGTTTATAGGGGAATAGGGTGGGAAGTAATTGATTTATAATTAATTAATAATTATTTGTTAATTAATGCTAATTAATTCATTAAAATTTAAATATGAAAATTGTGTAATTAATTTGAGATGTGAGTTGTGGGGTTTATAGTGGTAAAGGGTAGGAAGTAAATTATTTTAAAGTAATGAATAAGTTGTTAATTGAAATTAATTTATTAATGTAAAATTAGTTATGGAAATTGTGTAATGATTTTTAGGTGTGTGTTGTGGTGTTTATTGGGGTAGAGGGTGGAAAGAAATGTAGGTTTAATTAATTAATAAATAGTTGATCTTTAATATTAATTCATTAATTGATAAATATTTAAGGTAATTGTTTATTTTTATTTTGTGAGTGGATTTTGGTTTTATAGGGGTAATGTTTGGTGAGTAAATTAATTTTGATCTGTTTTTATTTGTTTTTTAATTAATAATATTTGTTTAATTGATAATTAATTATGTTAATCATGGAGGTACACTTTTTTAACAATTTAGATGTGTGTTGGGAATTGTGTGGTGTTATAGGGTAGGAAATAAAAAGATTAAATTTATGTAACAATTAATTTTTTGATTATAATTAATTCCTATTAAAAATAGTTACTTGTAAATTATTATTATTTTTTTAAAATAATCTTTGTATGTAATTTATAGTTTTTTTAACATTATAATATGTTTCTATCTTTTGTAATTTTCAATATTTTTATATATGTTTTCTTGTTTTGTTTTTTAACATATTTTGTGTTGTAGTTGATATTTTGTTTGTTTTTAATTTTGAAGTGACTTCAGTGGGAATATAAATTTTTACCCCTTTGCTATCCAACACTTTCCCTATTGTTGCACTAACTGGAGTGGGAATAGTATTTTTTACCCCTCCACTATCCAACACTTTCCCTATTGTTGCACTCACTGGAGTGTGAATAGTATCTTTTACCCCTCCGCTATCCAACACTTTCCCTACTGTTGCACTCACTGGAGTAGGAATAGTAATTTTTTCCCCTCCGCTATCCAACATTTTCCCTACTGTTGCACTCACTGGAGTGGGAATATAAATTTTCACTACTCCACTATCCAACACTTTCCCTAATGTTGCCCTCACTGGAGTGGGAATAGTAATTTTTACCATTCCACCATCCAACACTTTCCCTACTGTTTCACTCACTGGAGTGGGAATAGTAATTTTTACCCCTCCGCTATCCAACACTTTCCCTACTGTTGCACTCATTGGAGTGGGAATAGTAATTTTCACTCCTCCGCTATCCAACACTTTCCCTAATGTTGCACTCACTGGAGTGTGAATAGTAATTTTTACCCCTCCGCTATCCAACACTTTCCCTACTGTTGCAGTCATTGGAGTGTGAATAGTAATTTTTACCTCTCCTCCATCCAACACTTTCCCTACTTTTGCACTCACTGGAGAGGGAATAGTAATTTTTACCTCTCCGCTATCCAACACTTTCTCTACTGTTGTACTCACTGGAGTGGTAATAGTAATTGTTACCCCTCCGCTATCCAACACTTTCCCTACTGTTGCACTAAATGGAGTGCAAAATGTAAGTTTAAAATCTAATAAATATTTTAATGTTTTAATTTATAATATAATTTTTTTTTATTAGATTTTATGTTATAGGTGTATGTATATATATATATTTATTTATACATTTTTATATATTTATAACATTTTAAAATAATTTAAAATTATTAGTTTATTAATTGTTTTAAAGTAAATATAGTGATATATATTACATTTTATATATGTATGTTTAAATTGTTTTAAATTAAATGTATATCTTAAATTTGTTGAAATGTACATTAAATCTAAATAATTATTTTAAAGTTAGTTGTATTATTTAATATATTTAACATTATTTTTTATATTGAAAAAAACGATATTTTCTACATCGATATTTTTACATCAATATTTTTTTTCAATATTTTTATACTTACCATTATAAATATAGGATGTCGATATTTTTTAGATCGATATTTATGACTCAATATTTGTGTATGGGGATATTTTGGGCATCGATATTCTATCAGAGAACCAATATATATATATATATATATATATATGATTAAGGAGCAAGCTTGCTCCGAAATGCGTCAGGTATCAGGAAAAGATCGGAAGGGTGAAAATGCCGGTTTTCTGAAAATAAAGATTGGGCTGAATCAACTGTTGGCGGAGTGCGCCCTTGTGTGTGGACACCATTGGGAATATGTTACATGGCTGTCCAGCCATGAAGGATAGCACCACCCTGGAAATGAAGTGGGGTCTGCAGTGGTTTGATTTATGCAAACCTCTTGGTGGCACAACAGTGATAGAATTAAACCGTGCGCTTCTCCTTTCTGAGGCCCATAGGGTTTTTTTTTATTTGAATGTAACTTTACTGATTCAGCAGCAGAACCCATTGAAAGGAAAAAACATTCCCAAACACTACCAAGACCAGCATGCTTTAAGAAATTAACTCACCTGTGAGAGGGAAAATGATGTCAGCGGTTAATTTGAAGAACGGTTTGGGAAGCTCTGCGCATTTCAGATAAAGCCTATGAAACGCGTCAGGCATCAGGAAAAGATCGAAAGGGTGAAAATGCCGGTTTTCTGAAAATAAAGATTCCGCTGAATCAACTGTTGGCGGAGTGGGTCCTTGTGTGTGGACACCAAGGAGAATATATATTTTCTACTTGATGTACACAAACATTGCTGAGAGTGATAGCAACAGTGCTCAAAAGTGAAATTACTATGATAATACAAAGTGAATCACAGATTACAAACAGACTCAGGGATGTTTGTTATTTCCACAAATTACCAGTCCAAATGTAATGTTTCCTTATTGGTCTGAAACTCTGTAATAAACAACCTTTGACTTGCTCTGTGCAATAGCTTCCAGGGGTGAAGCTCAGGTTAACTTAGTGACTTGATGGGTTCACCTTGATAAGGTTTGTGATTAGTCCTTAAAGTAGGCAGTCACCCATTCCAATAATAATCTTTTTTTTTACATTGATGTTTAGCAGTGAGATCCAAAAACTTGTGTTTGTAGTGCCATGCAACAATTTAGGTTGAAATTAAAATTCCCTTTTAGATTAACAGCAAGAATTACTTTTTGGATTTTTAATTAGCTTTTGGTTATAATTGACAATTTTGATATTTTTTCCCAAATTCATTCTTGCCTTCACTTGCACCTTAAGTTTTTTGGAAACATGAAGGGGAGTCTGGCTAACATGGAGAGCCTTAGCATTGCCGAACTGAGAAGCATCTTCAAGCAAATGGACTGAAGCTGAACAAGAGTCCAAGAAGGAGGAGTATCACATTGCCCCTTCCTGCCTCCCTAAACCTCAGTACACTTATTTTGCATTTTTGCTCAAAAACACTAAGGGGTCGATTCCGATTTGGGCCGGAAAAAGCACTGACCGACTCGGAGCCGGAAATTATACCGACCAACATGTACCTGTGGCGCCCGACACGCCAAGTACAATGCAAGGCGTGCAAAATCCGACCGACACGTACCGAACCCAAGCCGAACGACCGAGCCGCACGGAAAACAGCAATCCGGCCGGAAAAACACGCGAATCGAACCGACCGACACGCACCCGGAACAAATCCGACCCAAACGTACACGCGAACTCCAAACCGCAAAGTACGATGCAAGGCGCGAAAACCACGACCGAGTCGGACGGAGGACAAGCCGTACGACCGACACGCATACAAAACCGAGCCGAAGCAACACAAAACACCGCGACCGATGCGTACGCAGCATAGAAAACTGCACAAACACAGCGTGAGCGAAACGGAGAACACCGTACGAGACAAATGCAGGGTCCGACTCGGTCACAAGAACGTTTCCAACATGCACAGACGGTACAAAGGAAAAATCACAAAAAAAGGCCAAACAAGCAATTACAAAGCCAATAAATACTGGGGGGGTGGGGACAGAGAACAAAGACACACCCACAACTCCACCCATATAAAGGACACAAATCACAACCATGATCCTTTGCAAATTCCATTCCACTGCCAGCACCCAAGAGACAGCAACCACACACCCACAGCTCATCCCTCACACAAGCCACACACCATCAGCACACCAACAAATACCTACCTCACATACACCCAGCAAAACACACACTCACACACCCTCACCTGCACACCAACACACACATCACTCACCATCACGCCCATCACCATGCCCCCCAAGAAGAATCACAAGTTCCTAGATTGTGAATTGGAAGTCATGGTAGATGAGATCCTCAGGGTAGAGCCACAGCTGTTTGGCACACTGGTCCAACAGACCCCCATCTCCCAGAAAACCAAGATGTGGGAGAGGATCATCAACAGGGTGAACGCACAATCACCATGTCTGCGCACAAAGACCGACATCCAGAACAGGTGGTATGACGTGCGCAGGAGGGTACGGGACCTGCTCAAGAAAGACTACATCATCAGCCAATACACCGGCAGTGGCCCTCCTGCCAAGCCAGTATACCTCAGGCCCTGGGAGGAGAAGGTGCGGGCCATCCTTCCGCCAGTGAGCGTATATGAACTAGAGAACATCCCAGAGCCTGGTGAGTACACAACAAATGTACACAATATTCTGCCACAATACACACACACATCACTGTCAAGGGGAGAGTCAAACCATGCACTCATAGCAATTACACAGCAACCAGAACAGAATCATCCCAAAATGTGTATGTCAGTCAGATAAACACAACACATGCCATCAAAAAAGTTACATCCAACCGTGCCATCACATGTACAAACACAACTACAACTACAGCTAGGCAGTGGCACAAATAGAACTAACAAACACATCCAGACATGTAGCCACCACAACAACACCAACACACAGTGAAGACCACTCAAAGGAAGGAATTCTGTGTATGATGGCCAAGTCAGTGTAGCCAATAGCATCATGGGAGTCGCAGTCACACATATTGCCCCCCACAACTGTCCCATCAACATCACCATGAACCATGCGCACATCACAGGGAGTGGAGAAGGACTCACAAGATGGCTGACACTGGCAACTGCTGTGGGTAGCACAAGGCCCTGCTGGGAACTGTGCACCAACAAACAGCAGGACACCACTGACTGACATCCTGAGAGACAACTTCCACTCCCTGCAATGCAAGCACGTTCCATGGTGGGATATCTGGCTGACTGGGTGGGAAGGAGGACTTGCAGCACTGACCATAGTCACAAGCACCTCCCCTCACACCCCCTCAACACAAACTCCACAGAACCCACCTGGTAGAATGCAATGCCTCCCATCCTAACTCAAGATCCCACAAAGAACCACCACCCTGGGTTATGTTGTGTGAAGCACAGGGACACTCTTGGGACTTTTAGCCAAACAACTGCCAGGACAACACTCCCAGCCATCCTGTCAGCACAGCCAGCCCACCCCACAGGGAAGCAGAGTCAAAAGGAAGGAAGCATGGGCATGCTGGGAAGGGGGTGGAGGCAATAGCATGATGGGAGTCGTAGTCACAGCTCTACATCCCCCACCACATGGCCCAGCAAGCTCACACTCACGCATGCACATCCCACAGAGAGTGGAAAGGCCCATCAAAGATGTCCGACACTGTTGCTGTGTCGTGGGGAGCACAAGGGCATGCTGGGAACTGCACACCAACCAACAGCAGGACACCACTGTCAGCCATCTTGCCATTGCTCACACACCCACACATACTGAACTCCCCACAAAAGCAAGTAAGTATGGGAATGCTGGGAAGTGGGGTGGAGGCACTAGCATGATGGGAGTGGCAGTCACAGATATTGGTCACCCTGACAACTGGCCCATCAACACCATCCTGAACCATGCTCACATCACAGGGAGTGGAGAAGGACTCACAAGATGGCTGACACTGGCTACTGCTGTGGGGAGCACACGGCCCTGCTGGCAACTGTGCACCAACAAACAGCAGGTCACCACTGACTGACATCCTGAGAGACAACTTCCACTCCCTACAATGCAAGCACGTTCCATGGTGGGATATCTGGCTGGCTGGGTGGGAAGGAGGACTTGCAGCACTGACCATAGTCACAAGCACCTCCCCTCACCCCCCCTCCTCAACACAAACTCCACAGAACCCACCTGGTAGAATGCAATGCCTCCCATCCTAACTCAAGATCCCACAAAGAACCACCACCCTGGGTTATGTTGTGTGAAGCACAGGGACACTCTTGGGACTTTTAGCCAAACAACTGCCAGGACAACACTCCCAGCCATCCTGTCAGCACAGCCAGCCCACCCCACAGGGAAGCAGAGTCAAAAGGAAGGAAGCATGGGCATGCTGGGAAGGGGGGTGGAGGCAATAGCATGATGGGAGTCGTAGTCACAGCTCTACATCCCCCACCACATGGCCCAGCAAGCTTACACTCACGCATGCACATCCCACAGAGAGTGGAAAGGCCCATCAAAGATGTCCGACACTGTTGCTGTGTCGTGGGGAGCACAAGGGCATGCTGGGAACTGCACACCAACCAACAGCAGGACACCACTGTCAGCCATCTTGCCATTGCTCACACACCCACACATACTGAACTCCCCACAAAAGCAAGTAAGTATGGGAATGCTGGGAAGTGGGGTGGAGGCAATAGCATGATGGGAGTGGCAGTCACAGATATTTGTCACCCTGACAACTGGCCCATCAACACCACCCTGAACCATGCTCACATCACAGGGAGTGGAGAAGGACTCACAAGATGGCTGACACTGGCTACTGCTGTGGGGAGCACACGGCCCTGCTGGCAACTGTGCACCAACAAACAGCAGGTCACCACTGACTGACATCCTGAGAGACAACTTCCACTCCCTGCAATGCAAGCACGTTCCATGGTGGGATATCTGGCTGGCTGGGTGGGAAGGAGGACTTGCAGCACTGACCATAGTCACAAGCACCTCCCCTCACCCCCCCTCAACACAAACTCCACAGAACCCACCTGGTAGAATGCAATGCCTCCCATCCTAACTCAAGATCCCACAAAGAACCACCACCCTGGGTTATGTTGTGTGAAGCACAGGGACACTCTTGGGACTTTTAGCCAAACAACTGCCAGGACAACACTCCCAGCCATCCTGTCAGCACAGCCAGCCCACCCCACAGGGAAGCAGAGTCAAAGGAAGGAAGCATGGGCATGCTGGGAAGGGGGGTGGAGGCAATAGCATGATGGGAGTCGTAGTCACAGCTCTACATCCCCCACCACATGGCCCAGCAAGCTCACACTCACGCATGCACATCCCACAGAGAGTGGAAAGGCCCATCAAAGATGTCTGACACTGTTGCTGTGTCGTGGGGAGCACAAGGGCATGCTGGGAACTGCACACCAACCAACAGCAGGACACCACTGTCAGCCATCTTGCCATTGCTCACACACCCACACATACTGAACTCCCCACAAAAGCAAGTAAGTATGGGAATGCTGGGAAGTGGGGTGGAGGCAATAGCATGATGGGAGTGGCAGTCACAGATATTGGTCACCCTGACAACTGGCCCATCAACACCACCCTGAACCATGCTCACATCACAGGGAGTGGAGAAGGACTCACAAGATGGCTGACACTGGCTACTGCTGTGGGGAGCACAAGGCCCTGCTGGCAACTGTGCACCAACAAACAGCAGGACACCACTGACTGACATCCTGAGAGACAACTTCCACTCCCTGCAATGCAAGCACAGTCCATGGTGGGATAACTGACTGGCTGGGTGGGTGGGAAGGGGGGCCGGCTGTCAACCAAACACAACCAATGCAGACGATGTTCACACCCCAACAAATACATAGAAATGCCCAAATAATGCAGGACAATGTGCCACACCAATATCAACCCCTGACTGTGACGACTTAGGACAATGCAATGTACAGGCCCGCACCCAGAGGCACAGTCACAACTGTCAGGTGTGTCAACCATTGATGCCTGCAGAAACATAACATACATTGTGTGTGTCTCCCAAAAACAGGTGATGATGGGGACACAGCAGCAGACGCTGAGGAGTCCCAGTCCCAGGCTCAAGAGGATGCGGAGCTCACTGGTGTCGTACAGCCTCTGCCCTCCTCGGACGAAGAAGACCAACCTGGCACATCGGTGCAAGTCTACATGCAGCATCAGCAGGACCACCAGCTGCAGCACCAGCAGGACCACCAGCTGCACCCCCTGCACCCACCCCTCCAACGACTGTCAACACAAATACCATCCCTGCCGACATGGACAGAACAAGGAGCAACACCAGCACAGGGACCCTGGACCAACCTGGGGCCATGGACACCACCACCACCACCAACCTCCAAGGTGGACCAGGGTCATCTGTGCGTGCCACTGCACGCACTGCACATGTCAGCAGGGGTGGTGGGAGGGGTGGGAGACAGAGGTCGCTGCTGCAGAGGTTGCTGGTGTGCATGATGACCCACAACTGGTACGCATAGCTGATGCGTACCAGTCCAGCACCGGAGACCTCAGCCAGGTAGTGGGGCTCCTCAGAGACATGAAACAGCAGCAGGCTGCCCATCATGCCCGCTTGGACTCTCACATGTCCCACGTGGAGTCACACATGTCCCGCGTGGACTCACACATGTCCCGCGTGGAGTCCAAGTGGGATGCACTGCATGAGATGACGGCGGTGCACAGGGACATTTTACAATGCCTCCGCCAGATGAACAGCAACGAGTCCACACCTCCCTGTGTGCCAACAACATCTGGTGCTGCCCAAACTGCAACTGCCACAGGGAGGGAGGATGACTCTGGCGGAGAGTCCCCTGCACCGCAGCAGCCTGTACTTGAGGGGCCCCCCCCAAGAAGAGGGGTCGTCTGAAGAGGGGCAAGTGAGAGGCCGATTGCCAAGCGCAACTCCCAGGAAGCCTGAACCTGTTCTGGATGTTCACCTTTGTGCACAGACTGTTCACCCTGTTGACGGCAACACTACTCCCACACATTGCATGGGGAGTACAAGTTGGACCAATGTCTCAGACAACTGTGGCCCCGATACTGGGGATTCTGTCTACCAGGACTTTCAATTCACCTAGGAACTTCTGATTGCAAGATTTATGTACAGCACTACCCATCCTATGCACTATTCACACAAATGTATCACAATAAACACACTAATACACCATACTTGCCTCTGTTGTGATTCCAACGTGGGTGCTGTTATGGGGATGATGAACTGCAAAATTACACTGTGTATGCGAACTGCAACAGCAAGTACAACACAGGCATGTGAGTAAAGGCAACGTGACACATATGAGGGAGACACACCACCAGGGCTACACAACACATACACACCTAGGCCATCTGACTCATTGCCTACACTGATGTTGCCAGGGAAGACGGTGCAATGCACAGACACCACACCCATTCCCAGTTGTAGTCAAGTAGCCCACAGGTGCAGTAAGCAAATGGCAGTCAAATGTGTGACCACAGACAACGCACATCACAAAGTGAAGCACAGGTTTATTACACAGTTGCAACATGTCGTAACCACTACAGATGCAAGGTAATCCCACCTGGCAGTGGGTACACAGTCAACAACTGTAGACGGAAGGAAGTCCATGGGTGTGGCGCACATCACCTGTATGGATACAACACCTACCACCCTGGAAGTGCAATCACGTCGTCGGTGGACACAGTTGACCAAACGAATCTGAAAGTACCCTGTGAAGGACAGAAATGACACACAGTCAAAAGCAATGGAGTACAGGACAGAACAGCAAAACTCATGCACAATACATGTTACAAGATACCCACCCAGAACCAAGTTAGCATGTCAACACTGTTGGGGAGTACAGCCCACCTGTAAGCACACATCGCAACACACATCCAGTCAAGTAGCCCATGGACACACTCCAACAGCACCAGAGCACCACCTACACATATCATGCCAACTCACATCATTGACATGACACCTCAGGATACTCACATTCAGCTAAAGAAGTTGGTGATGAGCTGTGTGCGGACATCACCCTCATCATCATCATCATCATCGTCACTGGCATCGTGGTCCAGGCCAGGATCCTCCACAGGTGGCGGATGTTGGTCATTGTCATCCTGGATGAGAGGCAACTCCTTCCGCACTGCCAGGTTGTGCAGCATGCAGCAGACGATGATAATCTTGCACACTTTCGCAGGGGCATATGGGAGGGACCCTCCGGTCTTGTCCAGGTCTTGTCCAGGCAGCGGAAGCGGAAGCGGCTCTTCAGGAGACCAAATGTCCGCTCAATCACTCTCCTGGTCCGACCATGTGCCTCATTGTAGCGCATCTGGGCTGGTGTCACAGGGTTCCTGAGGGGTGTCAGAAACCACGGCATGTTGGGGTATCCCGAGTCACCTACGGACAGACAAGTGCACATTAGCTGACTTGGAAAAGTGGGCGGAATACTACAGATCAGATCACACACAATGGCACAAAGTCAGTACACACCGACAAGCCAGGCACGCTGGTTCTGCATCTGTGCCATCATCCTGGGGATGCGACTACTCCTCATCACAAAGGCATTGTGTGCTGAACCAGGGAAACGGGCACACACGTGTGTGATGGTCATGTCTGCAAGACACACCACCAGTGCATTGACCGAGTGGTAGTGCTTGCGGTTCCTGTAGGCCTGCTCCTGGGCCTGTGGTGGTACCAAAGCCACATGTGTCCCATCAATGGAGCCAATGACATGCAGCATCCTCCCCAGGGCATAAAAGTCACTCTTCACGTCAGTGAGTCATCGCAGTCTAGGGAAATAGATGTACCGGTTCAGGAATAGCAACATTGCCGCCAAAACATCGCGGAGCACACGGCTCAACATGGTCTGTGACATCCCACCAGCAGTCGCCACAGTATGTTGGAAGGTACCGGTGGCAAAGAAGTGTAGGGCTGCCATCACCTTCACCTTGGGGGTCAGCGCTGTAGGATACGGCCGGCCAGGCTGCAAATGTGGGGACAACTGCACTGCCAAATCCTCAATCAGCTGCCTGGTGAAGCGGTACCGGTCGGATGCTGTCCTGTTCCACCATCGTTGCCAGGTCTGGGAATGGTCGATGGACAGCAGGAGCCCTGCAGTGCAGAGGAGAAGTAAGCAAGATTGTCGGTCACCCCACATATGCGGCATTGAACACACTCAATATCCCAACATACATCATTATGAGGCACAACTACATGAAGTGTGCAGTTCCGTAAGGACATGTATGGTACATACATGGCCAACATCTGTCAACACGGTCCAACAAGTGGCATCAATTAGTCCCAGGTTGGCCCATTGGATATCATGAGGCCGTGTCACAGTTCCCATCTCCTGCTGCCGTGTCACAATCACCCCCACAGTGACATGTGAGGACAGATGTGCCCCAGGCACCACAGCTCAATGACAGGTACATTCCCAGGGACCCTGTATTGCCACATGGACACTGGCATTACATGGAGTATCATGTATACACCACAGCAAAACAACCATGACCCCCACAGGTAGTGGTCCCACTTGCCACGGCAGGACAGACATGGACGTCTGTGACACACACACGCACAACATCAAAGTCCATGCACACACAACGTGGATGTGGAGACTGTCTCCCATTGTGCACATGAAATCAGAGACATTGTAAACACTACATGCACACAGACTGTGGAGGACCATCACTATTGTGCCACTGGGACACCCTGGCTCAAACATACCGTCCCACATGGGACTCACGGGGTATGTGACATGACATACACATACACCACCGTGAAATGTGACCATGGCACATGCACAGATATGAACAGTTGCACATCACAGTGGTCATGTACACGTAACACCCAGGATCCTGTCCCCATGAACACGTGCACAGCCTGGGGGTGGCTGCCCACAGGTGACACCCACAGGACAACATGTACACCAACATACACACAATAGGAAATGCAGCCTTACATGCCTGTTTGGACAGGCTGTCGTGATGTAGGTGTGCCCCTCACTCCCTGGGAGCTATCTGTGGATGGCATATGTCCATCTGAGACAGGCATGGTGACATATGCCAGTCACTTGTACAGTGATGCGTTGAACAGCAATGGACCGATCGGTGCCCCCGGCCGGCCCATTGCATTCAATGTGTGCGGGTACGCGTTGTACCCCTGTACGCGTTGTACTGCAATGGACCGATCGGTGCCCCCGGCCGGCCCATTGCATTCAATGTGTGCGGTGCAGCGTTGTACCCCTGTACGCGTTGTACTGCAATGGACCGATCGGTGCCCCCGGCCGGCCCATTGCATTCAATGTGTGCGGGTACGCGTTGTACCCCTGTACGCGTTGTACTGCAATGGACCGATCGGTGCCCCCGGACGGCCCATTGCATTCAATGTGTGCGGGTACGCGTTGTACCCCTGTACGCGTTGATCAGCAATGGACCGATCGGTGCCCCCGGCCGGCCCATTGCATTCAATGTGTGCGGGTACGCATTGTACCCCTGTACGCGTTGTACTGCAATGGACTGATCGGTGCCCCCGGCCGGCCCATTGCATTCAATGTGTGCGGGTACGCGTTGTACCCCTGTACGCGTTGTACTGCAATGGACCGATCGGTGCCCCCGGCCGGCCCATTGCATTCAATGTGTGCGGGTACGCGTTGTACCCCTGTACGCGTTGTACCACAATGGCCTTGCCTGGCAACGGACGCGTTTTCGAATTTCGAACGAGTCGGTTGCTGGAAATTCAGTTGGTCACCCACAACAATGTTGCAAAATCATGTATGTCATGAAGTTGAAGATTTGAAGGATGCTGTGGGCGTGTATTGGTGCTGCTATTCCATGGATTGGCCAGATTCAGAAGATGCAAACGACTTGGACCTATCACTTTGGACACAAGGGACAGTATCTGCCTCTCCAGCACATATATATTGCTGGCTGTTCCCCCGAGAGCTCACTTGCCTGCACTACATGCTCCAGGATGACATCTGCCACTGCACTGCTGCTGTCTCTGCCCCTTTGGACCCTGCAATGGCACGTACTGTGGAGAGAGCCCCAGCCTTCAGCCTTGAGGAGAACCAGGCCCTGCTGGACAGCCTACTTCCACAGTAGAGCAAGCTGTATGGGACACCAGGGGAGCAGGTGAGTGTTCTGTGCACTGCCTTTCTGAATGTGCATTTTGTCTGACTTGCAAGGCTGAAAGTCTGCACGCCACTGGCTAGCAGGCTCACTGAGTAGTTGTCACCCCCCATAGTGTGTAGTGACATGCACTGGACAGGTATGGTGCAGTGACAGTGCATTTGAACAAGGTTTTACTTCCCATGCAATGATACCATGTAGTGACGACTGGCAAACTGTCCATGGGTAGCTTTGCACTGCCTGTGTACATCATGTGCCGCTGTGATTGAGACATGTATATACAACTGTGTCATGCACGGATATGTTGCATGTGTAGTAATGGCCTTTTCACTTTGTCATCCTGACAGGTTAATGCCCATCGGAAGCAGGAGATCTGGAAGGACATCGTCCGGGCTGTCCGGTCCGTGGGGGTCTACAAGCGCCGGATCCGCAACTGCCAGAAGAGGTGGCAGGACCTTCGGGGCTGGACCCGGAGGATTGCACGGGTCCAGCTGAAGCTGTCGCCTCCTCGCAGGAGGGGCGGAACACAGACCCTGACCCCCACATGCTCCAGATCCTGGCGGTGGTGTTTCCAGACCTGGATGGGCAGCTGAAGGCCAGACAGCAGCAAGGAGGGGTGAGTCAAAGACTGCACTGTGAACTCTGTATTACACGCTTTGTGCCCTCCTCTGGCCTGGTTCAACTGCCACAGTGCAGCAGTCATGTTGTCCAGGAGCCATGTCCCTCTATTGTGCACTGCCCACTCCTCATCTGATACCCAGGTGTGTCCCTTACATTCAGGGAATTGTGTCACTTGGGACTGTGTCCTTGCAGTTTGCTTCACTAAAGGTGGGGGACAGCATCTGTTTCCCTAACTCTGTTGTGGGCATCATGGGTGGGTCCATTGTTCACACAACGCCTGTGTTCGGACATGTAATCTGCGTGTTGCTTTGATATGCGGTCCACTTGCTGAGCTGAGCCACCACATGTGCCTGGGGTATGTGGCACACGCCTATGCAGCGGGTGGGAACAATGTTTGGGCCCCAGGAGTGTGCAGATTACGTGTGTCACACATACATAGCCAGCTATCCACTGTCCAGGGCTCATCCCTCATTCATGTGGGGCAGGACAGTCATGCCTACTCCAGGCCATGCAATGCACTCTGTACTCCCACTCCCGTGTATCAGCTGACACATTGTGCGCAGTGATTTGACCCCTCAGGTGTCTGCCTCTGTGTGCTGTGGATTAGTTGCCAGGACTGCTGGGGTGTTTCTTGGTAGGGGCTCAGCATGCCACTGGAGATGTGACCATAGGAGACGATACTTGTGTGTCACATAGGTGTTTGATCAGCTGCCCGTGCAGACTGGGGTATGCGAATGTGAAGTTCAGGCAGCTGTTCCCCATTCACAGCAGATTGTGAGGGGCTCAGGTTCAGAGGGTAGTGTCACAGGTCTCCCATATGTCCAATAGGTATGACCTGGACAGATGAGGGTTAAGATGATGTGTTGTGGGGGGATGTACATGTGCACTTGTGCAGCTCCAGGACTTCCATTCCCCATGACCTACTATTGTGACACAGTGCAGAGTGTTGTTGTCTGGCTGCCAAGTCATACATCACTGAGACAGTGATGTATGACTTAGCAGTCATGCCTCCGCCATGGCATGTGTCTACTTATTGGTGATCCTGCAGGGGAGTGACATGTGCTACATGCACACCATTGTGGCGATGGCTATCAGGACATGGGTGCATCATGGTGTCTGTCGCTGGTATGCATCACATGCATTTCCTATTTGACTCTGGGCATCCCTTTCATCCGGAAACCTGTACTGACTCAGTGGCAAGAGCTGTGATGTGTGCATGTCCACATGCTACACCGTGTCCTCTGCACTGTCCAACTACTGTGTAGTTGGTGCATGTGTCCACACTGGGGTGTTGCAATCCAACAGACACCAGACAGATGGGTGCAAGGCCATGTGGGATGTGAGTGCCATGGTTGGCATCAGACTGACAATTGGCTGCTCCTGTTCAGTTAGGGCACTTTTAGCAATGTACAACTAATGATGCCAGGGCTTGCTCTGTAATGTGCTGTGCTCACAGTGGTGTGTGCGTTTGGTGCAGGTGACTGATGTCTGTCTGTTTCCCCATTGTTTGCAGATACATCCACGGCCACGGAAGGGGACAGCTCCACGGACCAGGAGGAGCCAGAGAGCCAGACTGGGTCAGCAGCCGAGGAGTGGTCGGAGGGACCCAGTGGCACGGAGGGCGAGGGGAGCCACACCGAGGAGTCCTCAGCACCATCCACCGCAGCTGAGGACCAGAGCAACTCAGAGGATGACTCCCTTATGGAGGCGGGTGTCAGCAGCCACCACACCCCAGCTAGTGTTGCTGTCCCCGCCACCACCAGCACCACCACCGCCCTCCCATCGGCTCCCATTCCCCAGGTCCGTGGAGGCTCCCATGTTCGGGAGCGTGTCTCCTTTGGGCCAGGCACCGCACCCCTGCCCCTGTGTCCCCTGCTGCCCTGAGTGAGGAGTCTGTGTACCTCCTTCGCCAGCTCCATGTAGGGCAGACAGCCATGCTGAGTGTCCTCCATGCGCACACCGCTCTGTTGACTCAGCTGGTGTCGTTCATGGAGGGCATCTCATCGGGCATGTCTGACCTACAGAGGGGCAATAGGTCCATGGACTCCTCCCTGACGGCAGCAGTGTCCCTGCTCAGACAGTCCCTCACCCCTCCTGCCTCTGCTCCATCCACACTCCCCAGCACCTTACCCGTCCCAAGCACACACACACCGGCACAGGCACACACCAGCACACACACATCCAGCACACAGACACACACGCCACAAACAAAACGCACACGCACGCACAGTCAGGGGACTGAAACCAGACTCACAGGGGATGGGGCCCTGGAACACACACACGCATCCACGAGCACTGCGCAGTCCTCAGTTGCCTCTCCCTCCAAAACACCCTCCCTTGCCTCACCTGCAACCCCAAAGACCCAGCGCCTCTTCCTCAGTGACCTCGGCCTCTTCCCTTCCGATCCAGCTGCTCCAGCATCCTGGGGGAAGAGGAAGCCCACCCACACGGAGCAGAGTGCCCCTCGCCCCCGGACACCCTCCCCCAGGCGCAGACAGACTGAGGCCCCCACCCGCAAGTCCCCCCGGAGTCGTAAGAGCAAGACCCCACCGTCGCCCTGCAGCTCAGGCACCAGGTCTCCTTCCTCCATCCCTCAGGCCCCCACTCCACAGGTGCCCCCACCACACCCTGCCCCAGGTTCCCCCACCCACAGATATACCATCCCCAAGAGTATCCGGCCTTCTCCCCTGGCACTTGCTCTCCCGGCACCACACCCCCCGCTGCGCTTGTTTGTGCCACTGATGTGGTGAGGGTGTCCTCCCCCTCTGTCCAGCCCACCTTGCCTGTTCCCCATTCTCCTCCCCTGGTGGTAAGCACTGCAGTGGAGTCCACTAGCACCCTGTCTGACTTGGGCACTGCAGTGGCGGACCTGTCCACTCCATCTGCAGGGTCCACTGCAGTCGTGCCGGCACCCACAACATTTGAGTCATGCCCCCCAGTTGTGCCGGCACACACCATGTCAGACACCTCCACTGCAGTTGTCAGTTGCTCTCCAGCACCCACCACCCCTTCCATGCTTCCTCCTGGTGAGCCCTGATCCTGTCCCTGCGGTGCCTGGCCTGCCCCCGGTTGCCCCTCCTAGTGGATTGTCCCTGGTTTTGTGCAGGCATGCGTAGGGTGACATCTGCCACTGTCACCAAGTTTGGACTTTGACAATGGACTGGCCATTGGCCTTTGTGTTTTTCTGGACTTTGTTTTCATTCCACACATATGCTGAATAAAGCAACTTTCTGTTCTCTAGTGCTTATGCTTCTGATGTACATGTTGTTGATGATGCTAACCATGCCCTTGCTGCAGTGATGGTGATATTTGGTCTCATGATAATGAAGTGTTACTGTGCAGGAACCCATGTGGTCCAGGGGAATGTGTCCTATCCTGTGGTGTATCCATGTCATCCATAGCAGCATCTGAGGGTGTCATGTGTTCAGTATTTGGCAATGGGATTTCCTACTTAGATTAGCTATTTCACATCTGTGGCTTCCACCCCTGCACATCTGTTGTGCCTGCCATTGTTCAATTCGTCTACTTCCCTGACCGTGTGGCCATCTCCACTGGACATGCAGGTTTGGGCATCAATGGGGAAGGACTCATCTGTGTAGTCAGTGCAACATTGCTATACAAGTGTGTTGGATCTGTGCTGATGATTCCGTTGGCACTTCCATGACCAGGCTGATGTGACGGGAGCCCTCATTTGGTGCTAATTGTTGATTGTGTGACCAAGTGCTCAGCTGACATGATGGGGCCCTACTGAGGCAACATATGGCACAGCTTTCCTCACACAGGAGTGGAGTCCCCTCATGGCAGTGTGTACACCTGTGACATTGCCTGTGCCCAAGGTGTGTGTTGTATGTGCATGTCTGTGTGTTCACTTCCGTTTAGCTGTGCATGCTGTGATCCCTAGTGTTGTACCTGTTTGTGATGCTTGCTGAGTTGACCTATGTTCCCCCAAAGTCTTCTCCCTGGGTTCTCTGTGATGTGGGTGCATGGCACATTACTGGTCATCAGGGTGTCACCCATAGGTGTGTTTGCTGTCAGGGCTGAGTTTGTGTGCAGACGCAGATGGGTCACAGTCAGGTTTCCCCTTGGCACTTGTTGTTTGCCCCTGTCATATGATTTCCAGTTTGTGTTATCTTTCAGTGATTGTGACACGTTGTGTGTGTGACTGCTGGCACTCCTCAGGGTCCGGGCTGCAATGTTGGTTGTTGTCTATGTGTGTTCTTTGTGGGTGACCTTGGCTTCTTCATTGGTGTGTGACTGGCTGAGATCCCATTGGTTGGTGTGGTATTGCCGTCATGTCCATGTACAGCGTAGTGTGCAGTGTGTCAGACATTCAGGAGTCTTGTTGAGTGGCCATGTGTGATGTGTTTCTGCACCTTGGTTCCCACCCACCACCCTGGAATAGTCATGGGTGCATGTGCAATGTCACCAGTGCATGTGTACTTCACTGCTGAACATTGTTGGAGGTCGAGGGTGTGGTGTTGAGTGTGTGCAGATGAGAGTTGTTGCCCGGCTAGGCCCCTGCCTCCATGTTGGCCTTGGCTTACTGGCCATGCTGATTGATTTGTGCTTGTGTAGGTGTGATGGTAGTTTGTTGCTCAGGACACATGACTGTGGTTCACAGTGTGAACCACATTTAGCTTTGTCATCACAGTGGGATTGTAATGCAGCCCAGGGTCACCACATTGTGGGGGCCCTGGGGGTGGTGCTGTGGTGTGTCTGTGTCTTGCTGTGTCAGTTGCTGTTCCTACGTGCCTGTGTGACATGTGTGATTTGTGCTCCCTCTCATCTGACAATGCCTGCTTGCCCACATAGGGGACTTGGATCCATGAGTTACCTTTGTGTGGCACTGTATGCACATCTGTATGATTGGTATTCAGGTCTCCTCATGTGTTGTGTGGTTGCCTGGGGACACTGGCACCCCCCTCACCTGTTGTGTATGATGTGCAGTGTGGGTCTGCCTGTTTGTGTTTGTGCATCTGCACCACTGCATTGGCATATCTTGGGTGTGCCATTGGCTGTATGTAGTTTGGTGGGTTTCCCCTGCTGTCCCTGGGACTCCTAGGTCATCGGTCAGCACAATGATCATGGTTTGTGTGTCCCATTGCTGCCATGGTATGGTATCTGTTCACCGCACATCTGCAGTCTCCACAGGGTATCTGCATTTGTGTGCCCATTGGTGCAAATATGTGGGTCTGCATTCTGATGGTCACTTCTGTCATTGTGTCATTGATGAATGTTGACAGTGTCAGCCCCCATGGGTGTTGTTTGTCTGCACATGGCCAAAGGTATGTCTTATTTGCACTGCAGTATTTGGTTCCCCCAATTTATGTTGCAATGGGACACATACACTACTTTGCCACTGATGTGTTTTTTGTTCTGTGACCAGGAATCATCCATGCAGTTTGGCAGTTGCAGCTCTTTCTTTGTCAACACTTATCTTTTGGTCACTGTGATGATGGGGGTTTAGACCCCATTGCCACAATGTTCAAAATGTGCTTCAGCTATGGACCCCACACTTACATTTTGCTCACTGTGATGATGGGGTTTAGACCCCATTGCCACAATGTTCAAAATGTGCTTCAGCTATGGACCCCACACTTACCTTTTGGTCACTGTGATGATGGGGGTTTAGACCCCATTGCCACAATGTTCAAAATGTGCTTCAGCTATGGACCCCACACTTAAATTTTGCTCACTGTGATGATGGGGGTTTAGACCCCATTGCCACAATGTTCTAAATGTGCTTCAGCTATGGACCCCACACTTACATTTTGCTCACTGTGATGATGGGGGTTTAGACCCCATTGCCACAATGTTCAAAATGTGCTTCAGCTATGGACCCCACACTTACCTTTTGGTCACTGTGATGATGGGGGTTTGGACCCCATTGCCACAATGGTCATGGCCTGCTTGCATTGTGGGTGCCACACACATATATGTGTGGCACATGTGCTAGAGGGTCACATTGTATGTTCAAAGTCATGTTCGGTGTTGTAGGCATTTGACACAGTCTACACACGCTTGTCATGGTGTTGGGGGATGTCTTTTTCTTGCATTCCCTAGGTTGTGGTGTGCTGGTTGTGTCATGCATTGTCCATCCTATGAGTGGGGGTGGTAGTAGTGGTAGGCATCCAGCCCCCCTGGGTGAGGGTGGTAGTAGTGGTAGGCATCCAGCCCCCCTGGGTAGGGGTGGTGGTAGGCATCCAGCCCCCTGGCTAAGGGTGGTAGTAGTGGTAGGCATCCAGCCCCCTGGGTGAGGGTGGTAGTAGTGGTAGGCATCCAGCCCCCTGGCTCAGGGTGGTAGTAGTGGTAGGCATCCAGCCCCCTGGCTCAGGGTGGTAGTAGTGGTAGGCATCCAGCCCCCTGGCTCAGGGTGGTAGTAGTGGTAGGCATCCAGCCCCCTGGGTAGGGGTGGTAGTAGTGGTAGGCATCCAGCCCCCTGGGTGAGGGTGGTAGTAGTGGTAGGCATCCAGCCCCCCTGGCTCAGGGTGGTAGTAGTGGTAGGCATCCAGCCCCCCTGGCTCAGGGTGGTAGTAGTGGTAGGCATACAGCCACCCTGGCTCAGGGTGGTAGTAGTGGTAGGCATCCAGCCCCCCGTGGGTAGGGGTGGTAGTAGTGGTAGGCATCCAGCCCCCTGGGTGAGGGTGGTAGTAGTGGTAGGCATCCAGCCCCCTGGCTCAGGGTGGTAGTAGTGGTAGGCATCCAGCCCCCTGGCTCAGGGTGGTAGTAGTGGTAGGCATCCAGCCCCCTGGGTAAGGGTGGTAGTAGTGGTGGGCATCCAGCCCCCTGGCTAAGGGTGGTAGTAGTGGTAGGCATCCAGCCCCCCTGGCTCAGGGTGGTAGTAGTGGTAGGCATCCAGCCCCCTGGCTAAGGGTGGTAGTAGTGGTAGGCATCCAGCCCCCTGGCTCAGGGTGGTAGTAGTGGTAGGCATCCAGCCCCCCTGGCTAAGGGGGTGGTGGGCATCCAGCCCCCTGGCTAAGGGTGGTAGTAGTGTTAGGCATCCAGCCCCCCTGGCTCAGGGTGGTAGTAGTGGTAGGCATCCAGCCCCCCTGGCTAAGGGTGGTGGTAGAGCATCCAGCCCCCCTGGCTAAGGGTGGTAGTAGTGGTAGGCATCCAGCCCCCCTGGCTCAGGGTGGTAGTAGTGGTAGGCATCCAGCCCCCCTGGCTAAGGGTGGTAGTAGTGGTAGGCATCCAGCCCCCCCTGGCTCAGGGTGGTAGTAGTGGTAGGCATTCGGCCCCCTGGGTAGGGGTGGTAGCAGTGGTAGGCATCCAGCCCCCTGGGTGAGGGTGGTAGTAGTGGTAGGCATCCAGCCCCCTGGCTAAGGGTGGTAGTAGTGGTAGGCATCCAGCCCCCTGGCTCAGGGTGGTAGTAGTGGTAGGCATCCAGCCCCCTGGCTCAGGGTGGTAGTAGTGGTAGGCATCCAGCCCCCCTGGGTAAGGGTGGTAGTAGTGGTGGGCATCCAGCCCCCCTGGCTAAGGGTGGTAGTAGTGGTAGGCATCCAGCCCCCCTGGCTCAGGGTGGTAGTAGTGGTAGGCATCCAGCCCCCCTGGCTAAGGGTGGTAGTAGTGGTAGGCATCCAGCCCCCCTGGCTCAGGGTGGTAGTAGTGGTAGGCATCCAGCCCCCCTGGCTAAGGGTGGTGGTAGGCATCCAGCCCCCTGGCTAAGGGTGGTAGTAGTGGTAGGCATCCAGCCCCCCTGGCTCAGGGTGGTAATAGTGGTAGGCATCCAGCACCCCTGGCTCAGGGTGGTAGTAGTGGTAGGCATCCAGCCCCCTGGCTAAGGGTGGTGGTAGGCATCCAGCCCCCTGGCTAAGGGTGGTAGTAGTGGTAGGCATCCAGCCCCCCTGGCTCAGGGTGGTAGTAGTGGTAGGCATCCAGCCCCCTGGCTAAGGGTGGTAGTAGTGGTAGACATCCAGCCCCCCTGGCTCAGGGTGGTAGTAGTGGTGGGCATCCAGCCCCCTGGCTAAGGGTGGTAGTAGTGGTAGGCATCCAGCCCCCCCTGGCTCAGGGTGTTAGTAGTGGTAGGCATCCAGCTCCCCTGGCTAAGGGTGGTAGTAGTGGTAGGCATCCAGCCCCCCTGGCTCAGGGTGGTAGTAGTGGTAGGCATCCAGCCCCCTGGCTATGGGTGGTAGTAGTGGTAGGCATCCAGCCCCCCTGGGTGAGGGTGGTAGTAGTGGTAGGCATCCAGCCCCCCTGGCTCAGGGTGGTAGTAGTGGTAGGCATCCAGCCCCCTGGCTCAGGGTGGTAGTAGTGGTAGGCATCCAGCCCCCTGGCTAAGGGTGGTAGTAATGGTAGGCATCCAGCCCCCTGGCTCAGGGTGGTAGTAGTGGTAGGCATCCAGCCCCCCTGGCTAAGGGTGGTAGTAGTGGTAGGCATCCAGCCCCCTGGCTCAGGGTGGTAGTAGTGGTAGGCATCCAGCCCCCTGGGTAGGGGTGGTGGTGGGCATCCAGCCCCCTGGCTAAGGGTGGTAGTAGTGGTAGGCATCCAGCCCCCCTGGCTCAGGGTGGTAGTAGTGGTAGGCATCCTGCCCCCCTGGCTAAGGGTGGTGGTAGGCATCCAGCCCCCTGGCTAAGGGTGATAGCAGTGGTAGGCATCCAGCCCCCTGGCTCAGGGTGGTAGTAGTGGTAGGCATCCAGCCCCCTGGGTAGGGGTGGTGGTGGGCATCCAGCCCCCTGGCTAAGGGTGGTAGTAGTGGTAGGCATCCAGCCCCCCTGGCTCAGGGTGGTAGTAGTGGTAGGCATCCAGCCCCCCCTGGCTAAGGGTGGTGGTAGGCATCCAGCCCCCCCTGGCTAAGGGTGGTAGTAGTGGTAGGCATCCAGTCCCCCTGGCTCAGGGTGGTAGTAGTGGTAGGCATCCAGCCCCCTGGCTAAGGGTGGTAGTAGTGGTAGGCATCCAGCCCCCTGGCTCAGGGTGGTAGTAGTGGTAGGCATCCAGCCCCCTGGCTAAGGGTGGTAGTAGTGGTAGGCATCCAGCCCCCCCTGGCTCAGGGTGGTAGTAGTGTTAGGCATCCAGCCCCCCCTGGGTAGGGGTGGTTGTGGGCATCCAGCCCCCCCTGGCTAAGGGTGGTAGTAGTGGTAGGCATCCAGCCCCCCTGGCTCAGGGTGGTAGTAGTGGTAGGCATCCAGCCCCCCTGGGTAGGGGTGGTGGTGGGCATCCAGCCCCCTGGCTAAGGGTGGTAGTAGTGGTAGGCATCCAGCCCCCCTGGCTCAGGGTGGTAGTAGTGGTAGGCATCCAGCCCCCTGGCTCAGGGTGGTAGTAGTGGTAGGCATCCAGCCCCCCTGGCTAAGGGTGGTAGTAGTGGTAGGCATCCAGCCCCCTGGCTCAGGGTGGTAGTAGTGGTGGGCATCCAGCCCCCTGGCTAAGGGTGGTAGTAGTGGTAGGCATCCAACCCCCCTGGCTCAGGGTGATAGTAGTGGTAGGCATCCAGTCCCCCTGGCTAAGGGTGGTAGTAGTGGTAGGCATCCAGCCCCCCTGGCTCAGGGTGGTAGTAGTGGTAGGCATCCAGCCCCCCTGGCTAAGGGTGGTAGTAGTGGTAGGCATCCAGCCCCCCTGGGTGAGGGTGGTAGTAGTGGTAGGCATCCAGCCCCCTGGCTCAGGGTGGTAGTAGTGGTAGGCATCCAGCCCCCCTGGCTAAGGGTGGTAGTAGTGGTAGGCATCCAGCCCCCCCTGGCTCAGGGTGGTAGTAGTGATAGGCATCCAGCCCCCCCTGGATAAGGGTGGTAGTATTGGTAGGCATCCAGCCCCCTGGCTCAGGGTGGTAGTAGTGGTAGGCATCCAGCCCCCTGGGTAGGGGTGGTGGTGGGCATCCAGCCCCCCTGGCTAAGGGTGGTAGTAGTGGTAGGCATCCAGCCCCCTGGCTCAGGGTGGTAGTAGTGGTAGGTATCCAGCCCCCCTGGCTAAGGGTGGTGGTAGGCATCCAGCCCCCCTGGCTAAGGGTGGTAGTAGTGGTAGGCATCCAGCCCCCCTGGCTAAGGGTGGTAGTAGTGGTAGGCATCCAGCCCCCTGGCTAAGGGTGGTAGTAGTGGTAGGCATCCAGCCCCCTGGCTCAGGGTGGTAGTAGTGGTAGGCATCCAGCCCCCCTGGCTAAGGGTGGTGGTAGGCATCCAGCCCCCCTGGCTAAGGGTGGTAGTAGTGGTAGGCATCCAGCCCCCTGGCTCAGGGTGGTAGTAGTGGTAGGCATCCAGCCCCCCTGGCTAAGGGTGGTAGTAGTGGTAGGCATCCAGCCCCCTGGCTCAGGGTGGTAGTAGTGGTAGGCATCCAGCCCCCTGGCTAAGGGTGGTAGTAGTGGTAGGCATCCAGCCCCCTGGCTCAGGGTGGTAGTAGTGGTAGGCATCCAGCCCCCTGGCTCAGGGTGGTAGTAGTGGTAGGCATCCAGCCTCCCTGGCTAAGGGTGGTGGTGGGCATCCAGCCCCCTGGCTAAGGGTGGTAGTAGTGGTAGGCATCCAGCCCCCTGGCTAAGGGTGGTGGTGGGCATCCAGCCCCCCTGGCTAAGGGTGGTAGTAGTGGTAGGCATCCAGCCCCCCTGGCTCAGGGTGGTAGTAGTGGTAGGCATCCAGCCCCCTGGCTAAGGGTGGTGGTGGGCATCCAGCCCCCTGGCTAAGGGTGGTAGTAGTGGTAGGCATCCAGCCCCCCTGGCTCAGGGTGGTAGTAGTGGTAGGCATCCAGCCCCCTGGCTAAGGGTGGTAGTAGTGGTAGGCATCCAGCCCCCCTGGCTCAGGGTGGTAGTAGTGGTAGGCATCCAGCCCCCCTGGCTAAGGGTGGTAGTAGTGGTAGGCATCCAGCCCCCTGGCTAAGGGTGGTAGTAGTGGTAGGCATCCAGCCCCCCTGGCTCAGGGTGGTAGTGGTGGTAGGCATCCAGCCCCCTGGGTGAGGGTGGTAGTGGTGGTAGGCATCCAGCCCCCCTGGGTGAGGGTGGTAGTAGTGGTAGGCATCCTGCCCCCCTGGGTAGGGGTGGTGGTGCGCATTCAGGCCCCTGTGTGCATATGTGGCATTGGTGATGGGCATCCCGCCCCTATGGTGCTGCTGTTGCTGGTGTAAGTATATTCTGCATCCCTCTGTGTGTGTGTGATGTGTCGTGTACGTGTTGTATGTGTTTTGTGGTTGGTGTCTGACTTACCTTCTGCGCCGTACGCGTCCGTGCCTGTTCCGGTAGTAAATGTAGAATATTGGTATGATCGGGACGAAGGGATTCATGGTTGGTTCGTGTCGTTCGTCCTTCTCGTTGCTTCGCATCGTCCTCGTCGCTTCGCGTCGTCCTCGTCGCTGGCGTGTTCGTCTCGTAGCCGTGGATTGTGTTGTGGCGCGAATCGGAGCTTATGTGCGCCTCTCCCGGATGCTTTGACGTGCCGTGCGTAGCGACGGGTTCGGCGCGTACGGGAAGCGCATCGTACTTGTTCGGCCGGACGGAGCTGCATTTTCCCTTCCGTGCGACTCGATTCAGCGTTTCCGGATTCACCTCGGTCGGAGAACAGGACCTGGTTTGGGTGAGTACGGCTCGGCCGGATTCTGTGCTGTTGTGCGCATCGTACTTGCTCGTTCGGTGTGCTGTACGGATCGGTCGGGAAACAGGCTTTCGCATGGCTTTTTTCCCGACCGAATGGTATTGGGTGCGCCTCCGACCGAGATCGGAATCGGCCCCTATATCTCCTTTCTTCATGTTTATTTACATCTCCTTTCTTCATAACCATGGCCCAATAGCTAACCTTACTACCTGATTGGCCAGTTTGTGGGTTCAATTTCTAGGTTACATGCTAATGCCCCTTTCTGCAACTTGATTTCAAGTGTAACTGAGAGTGAGGTATAACCAGAATGGGGATCTGCGTTGCCACATCTGTCACAGTCTAAATTGTTATTTCTTGCTTATTTCGGAGGTGGATTTCAGGGTACCTTTTTAAGGGGTAGGACAAGGTCTCAAAATAAATATGGCAATCTCTCTTGTAAGAGTTTTCAAAAGTTACCCAAAATGTCTACTACATCAGCTTCAGGATTTGCTACAAAAATGCCAGTCTTACCTTTAACTATTACCTTTTACAGGAAATATTAAATTACTCAAAGCTGCTTTCCACAGACTTACGTAAATAGAAAGGTCTTTTCTAAGAAAGTACCTCCTTTATATTTTTAAGGGATGCTTAGGGGAATTAGTTGTGAGTCATGTATTTTTGTGCCCAATACACTGGATGCAGATTCATTGCCAAATGCATTGCTGTTGTGTGTGTGTGTGTGTGTTTTGTTTCTTTTTAATAATCATTTTATACACAAAGGCTGCAGTGATCAGTTTTTGTACAGAAATTCTCTGTGGATATTTAGCTGCTAAAATTGACTAACGTCAATTAGAAAATCACCTATATAAAGCAACTTCAATATATGTTATTGATTTGTGGTGGACTCTACTGTAGCTTGATTAACTTGCATTTTATTTTCTGTTCTGTACATTGACTTAGTGCATCATATCTGACACTCTGATTGAATTTAGTAACAATTGATTAACACTAGACAGAAGCCCCATTGAGTCAAGCACAAGACTGCGGGGCCGATTCCGATTCGGGCTGGAAAAATTACCGACCGACTCGGTACGGGAATTTAGTCCGACCGACTCGGACCGGCGCTGTACAACCCGGGTAGTACGATGAAATGCATGTGAAATCCGACCGACTCGGATGGAATACAAAACGACTGACCGAGCCGGACGGAAACAAGCCACCCGGCCGGGAAATCACGCGAAACGATTGAACCCGAACGAAACGTACCCGCGAACTCCAATCCGCGTAGTATGATGCTGTGCGTGCAAAACACGACCGACTCGCCCGGAGCACAAGCCGTACGACCGACACGCATACAAAACCCAGCCGAAGCAACCCAATACTACGCGACCGACTCGTACGCCGTATATGAAACCTAGCTGACACACAGCGGGAACGAGTCGGACAAGATCGCACCAGACAACTGCAGCGTCCTACTCGGACACAAGAACGACTCCTACATGCACCAAAAACACCAAGGAAAAATTAGAAAAAAAAGGGCCAAACAAGCAACCACTAAGCCAATAAATACAGGGAGGAAAAAAAAAATAGAACAAGGACACACCTCCAACTCCACCTACATAAAGGCCACAAATCCCTACCATGATCCTTTGCAAATTCCACTGACCTGCCAGACAGAACACCATCACACAGCAACCACAGACACACTTACAGCTCATACATCACACAAGCCACACACCATTACCACACCTACAAATAGCACCCTCACACACACCCAGCTAAACCTACCCTCACACCCCCCTACTTGCACACACACACACATCAATCACCACCACCACCCATCACCATGCCCCCAAAGAAGAACCATAAGTTCCTAGATTGTGAATTGGAAGTCCTGGTAGACGAGATCCTGAGGGTAGAGCCACAGTTGTTTGGTACATTGGTACAACAGACCCCCATGTCGCAGAAAACCAAGATGTGGGCGAGGATTGTCGACAGGGTGAACGCACAATCACCATGTTTGCGCACAAAGGAAGACATCCAGAACAGGTGGTATGATGTGCACAGGAGGGTCCGGGACCTACTCAAAAAGGACTACCTCCTCAGCCAGGACACCTGCAGTGACCCTCCTGCAAAACCAGTATACCTCAGGCCCTGGGAGGAGAAGGTGCGGGCCATCCTACCACCAGTGAGCGTATACGGACTAACAGACATCCCAGAGCCTGGTGAGTACACAACTAATATACACAATATGGTGTGACAACACACACACATCACAGTCAAGGGGATAGGCAAACCATGCACACTTAGCAAATACACAGCAACCAAAAGATATTCATCCCAAGATGTGAATGCTAGTCAGACAAACAAAATACCTGCCATCTCATAGTGATATGTAACTGTGTCATGACATCTACAAACCTAACAACAAATACAGCAAGGCAGTGGCACAAATAGAACCAACAAACACTCGCAGATATTTACCCACCACTAGAACACCACCTCACAGGGAAGCTCACTCAAAGGAAGGAATTCTGTGTGTGCCGGTCAAGTCAGTGTAGCCAATAGCATGATAGGAGTGGTAGTCACAGATATTGGTCACACCCACAATTGGCCCATCAACACCACTCTGAACCATGCTCACATCACAGGGAGTGGAAAACAACTGACAAGATGGCTGACACTGGGTACTGCTGGGGGGAGCACAAGGCCCTGTTGGGAAGTGTGCAACAACCAACAGCAGGACACCACTGACTTACATCCTGAAAGACAACTTGCACTCCCTGCAATGGAAGCACGTTCCATGGTGGGATATCTGGCTGGGTGGGAAGGAGGACTCACAGCACTGACCATAGTTACAAGCACCTCCCCTCACACACCCCTCAACACTAACTCCACATAACCCACCTGGGAGAATGCAATGCCTCACATCCTAACTGAAGATCCCACAAAGAACCACCACCCTGGGTTATGCTGTGTGAAGCACAGGGACACTCTTGGGACTTGTAGCCAAACAACTGCCAGGACAACACTCCCAGCCATCCTGTCAGCACAGGCACCCCACCCCACAGGGAAGCAGAGTCATAAGGAAGGAAGGATGGGCATGCTGGGAAGGGGGTGGAGGGAATAGCATGATGGGAGTTGTAGGCACAGATATTGGTCACCCTCACAAATGGCCCATCAACACCACCCTGAACCATGCTCACATCACAGGGAGTGGAAAAGGACTCACAAGATGGCTGACACTGGGTACTGCTGGGGGAGCACAAGGCCCTGCTGGGAACTGGGCACCAACAAACAACAGGACCACACTGTCAGCCATCTTGCCATTGCTGTCACACTCACACACACTGAAGTCCACTTAAAAGGAAGGAAGGATGGGCATGCTGGGAAGGGGGTGTAGGCAATAGCATGATGGGAGTGGTAGTCACAGATCAACATCTCACACCCACATGGCCCAGCAAGTTAGCACTGAAGCATGCACACCTCACAGGGAGTCAAAAGCCACTTCAAAGATGTCTGACACTGGCCACAGCTGTGGGGAGCACAAGGCCCTGCTGCGAACTGGGCACCAACAAACAACAGGACCATACTGTCAGCCATCTTCCCATTGCTGTCACACTCACACACAGTGAAGTCCACTCAAAAGGAAGGAAGTATGGGCATGCTGGGAAGGGGGGTATAGGCAATAGCAGGATGGGAGTTGTAGGCACAGATATTGGTCACACCCACAATTGGCCCATCAACACCACTCTGAACCATGCTCACATCACAGGGAGTGGAAAACAACTGACAAGATGGCTGACACTGGGTACTGCTGGGGGAGCACAAGGCCCTGCTGGGAACTGTGCAACAACCAACAGCAGGACACCACTGACTGACATCCTGAAAGACAACTTGCACTCCCTGCAATGGAAGCACGTTCCATGGTGGGATATCTGGCTGGGTGGGAAGGAGGACTCACAGCACTGACCATAGTTACAAGCACCTCCCCTCACACACCCCCTCAACACTAACTCCACATAACCCACCTGGGAGAATGCAATGCCTCACATCCTAACTGAAGATCCCACAAAGAACCACCACCCTGGGTTATGCTGTGTGAAGCACAGGGACACTCTTGGGACTTGTAGCCAAACAACTGCCAGGACAACACTCCCAGCCATCCTGTCGGCACAGGCACCCCACCCCACAGGGAAGCAGAGTCAAAAGGAAGGAAGATGGGCATGCTGGGAAGGGGGGTGGAAGCAATAGTATGATGGGAGTTGTAGGCACAGATATTGGTCACCCTCACAATTGGCACATCAACACCACTCTGAACCATGCTCACATCACAGGGAGTGGAAAAGGACTCACAAGATGGCTGACACTGGGTACTGCTGGGGGAGCACAAGGCCCTGCTGGGAAATGTGCAACAACCAACAGCAGGACACCACTGACTGACATCCTGAAAGACAACTTGCACTCCCTGCAATGGAAGCACGTTCCATGGTGGGATATCTGGCTGGGTGGGAAGGAGGACTCACAGCACTGACCATAGTTACAAGCACCTCCCCTCACACACCCCCTCAACACTAACTCCACATAACCCACCTGGGAGAATGCAATGCCTCACATCCTAACTGAAGTCCCACAAAGAACCACCACCCTGGGTTATGCTGTGTGAAGCACAGGGACACTCTTGGGACTTGTAGCCAAACAACTGCCAGGACAACACTCCCAGCCATCCTGTCAGCACAGGCACCCCACCCCACAGGGAAGCAGAGTCAAAAGGAAGGAAGGATGGGCATGCTGGGAAGGGGGATAGAGGCAATAGCATGATGGGAGTTGTAGGCACAGATATTGGTCACCCTCACAATTGGCCCATCAACACCACTCTGAACCATGCTCACATCACAGGGAGTGGAAAATGACTCACAAGATGGCTGACACTTGGTACTGCTGGGGGGAGCACAAGGCCCTGCTGGGAACTGTGCAACAACCAACAGCAGGACACCACTGACTGACATCCTGAAAGACAACTTGCACTCCCTGCAATGGAAGCACGGTCCATGGTGGGATATCTGGCTGGGTGGGAAGGAGGACTCACAGCACTGACCATAGTTACAAGCACCTCCCCTCACACACCCCCTCAACACTAACTCCACATAACCCACCTGGGAGAATGCAATGCCTCACATCCTAACTGAAGATCCCACAAAGAACCACCACCCTGGGTTATGCTGTGTGAAGCACAGGGACACTCTTGGGACTTGTAGCCAAACAACTGCCAGGACAACACTCCCAGCCATCCTGTCAGCACAGGCACCCCACCCCACAGGGAAGCAGAGTCAAAAGGAAGGAAGATGGGCATGCTGGGAAGGGGGGTGGAAGCAATAGTATGATGGGAGTTGTAGGCACAGATATTGGTCAGCCTCACAATTGGCCCATCAACACCACTCTGAACCATGCTCACATCACAGGGAGTGGAAAAGGACTCACAAGATGGCTGACACTGGGTACTGCTGGGGGGAGCACAAGGCCCTGCTGGGAACTGTGCAACAAGCAACAGCAGGGCACCACTGACTGACATCCTGAAAGACAACTTGCACTCCCTGCAATGGAAGCACGCTTCATGGTGGGATAACTGGGCTGGGGGAGAAGGAGGCCTGGATGGCAACCAAATACCACCAATGCTGGTCATGCACACACCTCAACATTCACATTGACATGCCACAGGTTGGCAGGACAATGTGCTACACCAATATCACTCTCTGACTGTCACAATTTAGGAGAATGCAATGTCCTGGCCCACATCCAGAGGTACAGTCACAACTGTCAGGTGTTTGAACAATTGATGCCAGTAGAAACATAACATACAATCTGTGACTCTCCCCAAAACAGGTGATGATGGGGACACAGCAGCAGACGAGGAGGAGTCCCTGTCCCAGGCTCTGGGGAACACTGAGCTCACTGGTGTGGATCAGCCTCTGCACTCCTCGGATGGCGAAGAACAAGCTGGACCCTCCGGTGTGAGTCATCATGCAGCACCAGCAGGACCAACATCTGCACCCCCTGCACCCACCCCTCCAACAACTGCCAACACACAGGCCACCCCTGCCAACATGGACACACCAAGGACCACAGATGATAACAGCGCAGGGACCCAGGCCCAAACTGGAGCTGGTGACAACGAGCCCAGGAACAACACCCAAGTGGGCCCACGGTCACCTGTGCGTGCCACCGCAGGTCCTGCACGTGTCGCCAGGGGTGGTGGGAGGGGTGGTAGACATAGGTCACTCCTTGCAGAGGGGTCTGGACTGCATGATGACCCACAACTGGCATGCATCGCGGATGCGTACCAGACTAGCACCGGAGAGGTCAGCCAGGTAGTGGGGATCCTCAAGGACATACAACAGCAGGAGGCTGCCCATCATGCCCGCTTGGACTCCCACATGTCCCGTGTCGAGACACACATGTCACGTGTCGAGACACACATGTCTGGCATGGAGTCCAAGTGGGACACATTGGAATAACTGACAGCGGTGCATAGGGACATACTGACATGCCTCCGCCAGATCAGCACCAACATGGCCTCACCTCCCGGTGTGCCCACAACATCTGCTGCTGAAACAACTGCAAATGCCACAGGGAGGGAGGAGGACTCTGGCAGAGAGTCCCCTGCACCGCTGCAGCCTGCACCTGAGGGTACCCCCCCAAGAAGAGGGGCCGTCCGAGGAGGCCAAACTGAGAGGCCGATGGCAATATACATCCCCCAGGAAGCCAACACCTGTTCTGGAACTTTTCCTCTGTGTGCAAACTGCACGCCCTGTCGAAGCCAACCCAACTCTCCCACATGACATGGGGAGCTCTAGTTGACCAAATTTATCAGATGACTGTGGACTTTACTCTGGACATTTCAGCTACCAAGACTTCCAATTCACATGGGAACTTTGGATTCCAATTTCTATGTACAGCACCCACCATCCTGTGCACCATCCTCACACCTGTATGTAAATAAACTCACCAATACACCATATCTGCCTCTGTTGTGATTCCAACGTGGTTTTTGTCATGTAGATGGTGATCTGCTAAATGACACCGTCATGTCAGTCATGGCGACGTGACACATATGAGGGAGACACACCACTAGGGCCACACAACACATACACACCAGGGCCATCAGACTCATCACCTATACTGATGTTGCAACGAAATACAGTGGAATGCACAGACACGCCACCTATTCACAGTCACTGTCAACTAGACTACAGGTGCAGTAAGCAAATGTCAGTCAGATGTGTGACTACAGACAACGCACATCCAAAAGTGAAGCACAGGTTTATTACACATTTGCAACATGTTGTTTCCACTACAAATGCAAGCTAATCCAACCTGGCTGTGGCCACAAAGTCAAAAAGTGCAGAAGATAGAAAGTCCAGGGGTGTGTGGCACATCACCTGTAGGGAAACGACTGCTTCCACCTTGGAAGTTGAATCATGGATTCGGGGGATCCAAGTTGATCAGACAACTCCGGCAGCACCCTGTGAAGGACAGACATGACACACAGTCAAAACCACTGAAGAACAGCACAGAACGGCAATACTCATGTCTAATACATGTCACGAGATAACTACACAAAACCAAGTTAGCATGTCAACACTGTTGGGCAGTACAGACCACCTGCAAGGACACATCGCTGCACGCATGCAGTCAAGTAGCACATGGCCACACTCAAACAGCACCAGAGCACCACACACACATATCATGCAAACTCAAATCATTGACATTACAACCCTCTGGAGACTCACATTCAGCTGAAGAAGTTGGTGATGAGCTGTGTGCGGACATCACCATCATCATCATCATCATCTTCACTGGCATCGTGACCCAGGCCAGGATCTTCCACAGGTGGGGGACGTTGGTCATCGTCATCCAGGATGAGAGGCAACTCCTTCCACACTGCCAGGTTGTATAGCATGCAGCAGATGATGACAATCTTGCACACCTTTGCTGGGGCATATGGGAGGGCCCCTCCTGTCTTGTCCAGGCAGCGGAAGCGGCTCTTCAGGAGACCAAAGGTCCGCTCGATCACCCTCCTCGTCCGACCATGTGCCTCATTGTAGCGCATCTGGGCTGGTGTCACAGGGTTCCTGAGGGGTGTCAGCAACCACGGCATGTTGGGGTATCCCGAGTCACCTACAGACAGACAATTGCACATTAGCCGATTTGAAAATGTGTGCGGAAAACAACATAGCAGAACACACACAATGGTACAAAGTCAGTACACACCAACAAGCCAGGCACGCTGGTTCGGCATCTGTGACATCATCCTCGGGATGCGACTACTCCTCATCACGTAGGCATTGTGTGCTGAACCGGGGAAACGGGCACACACATGTGTGATGGTCATATCTGCAAGACATACCACCAGAGCATTGATCGAATGGTAATGTTTACGGTTCCGATATGCCTGCTCATGTGCCTGTGGTGGTATCAAAGCCACATGTGTCCCATCAATGGAGCCAATTACATGTGGCATCCTCCCCAGGGCATAGAAGTCACTCTTGACGTCAGTGAGTCGTTGACGTGTTGGGAAATAGATGTACTGGTTCAGGTATCTCAACATTGCCCCCAATACATCGCGTAGCACACGGCTGAACATAGTCTGTGACATCCCACCAGTAGTTGCCACAGTGTGTTGAAAGGTACCGGTGGCAAAGAAGTGTAGGGCTGTCATCACCTTCACCTTGGGGGTCAGCGCTGTAGGATACGGCCGGCCAGGCTGCAAATGTGGGTCCAACCGCACTGCCAAATCCTCAATCAGCTGCCTGGTGAAGCGGTACCGTCGGATGCTGTCACGTTCCACCATCGTTGCCAGGTCTGGGAATGGTCGATGGACAGCAGGAGCCCTGCAGTGCATAGGTGAAAAAAGCAAGATTGTCAGTCACACCACCTATGTGCCGTTCACCATACTCAATTTCACATGATACATCATTAACAAACACAAGTACTTGATGTGTGTGTCGTTCCGTTTGGACATATATGGCACCTACATGGACATCATCTAACATCTCTGTTCAACAAGTGTTGACAACAGGTTCCAGGGTGTGCTACGGGAAACCATTAGGCTGTGTCACAGTACCCATTTACTGCTCTCACGTTCCACACACATACCACAGTGACATGTCTGGACAGATGCTCCACAGGCATCACAGCTCATTGACAGGAAGATTCCCAGGGACCCTGTCTTGCCACATGGACACTGGCATGACATGGCGTATCATGTACACGTCAGAAAAACAAACATGACACCCACAGGTAGTGGCCCCTGTAGCCTCTGCAGGACAGACATGGACGTCTGTGACACACACACACACAACATCAAAGTTCATGCACAAACCACGTGGATGTGGAGACTGTCTCCCATTGTGCACATGGAGTCAGAGACATGTGATACACAACATGCACACAGACTGTGGAGGGACATCACTATTGTTGGAATGGGCCACCCTGTGACGTACATGCCTTCCCACATGTGAGCCTGGGGGTATGTGACATGTCATACACATACACAACCTGGAAATGTGACCATGACACATGCTCAGAAATGAAAAGTTGCACACCACAGTGGTCAGGTGCACAACACACAAAGGACCCTGTCCCCATGAACACGTGCACAGCCTGGGTGTGTCTGCCCCCAAGTGCCACCCCAAAACCACATGTTCACCCCCATACACAGATAAGGTTATGCTGCCACACATGCCTTAGATACAGTGTGGACTGGGTGTGGTGTTGTAGGTGTGCCCTTGAGTCCATGGAAAGTAAATGTGGCTGGCATAGGTTCACCAGTGACCAGCATGGTGACATATGCGTGTGACCTGTCCAGGGACATGTTGTAGAGCAATGGGCCGATCGGTGTGCCCGGCCGGCCCATTGCATTGTATGTGAGCGGGTACGCGTTGTATCCCGGATACGCGTTGTACAGCAATGGACCGATCGGTGTCCCCGGCCGGCCCATTGCATTGTATGTGAGCGGGTACGCGTTGTATCCCGGGTACGCGTTGTACAGCAATGGGCTGATCGGTGTGCCCGGCCGGCCCATTGCATTGTATGTGAGCGGGTACGCGTTGTATCCCGGGTACGCGTTGTACAGCAATGGACCGATCGGTGTGCCCGGCCGGCCCATTGCATTGTATGTGAGCAGGTACGCGTTGTATCCAGGGTACGCGTTGTACAGCAATGGACCGATCGGTGTGCGCGGCCGGCCCATTGCATTGTATGTGAGCGGGTACGCATTGTATCCCAGGTACGCGTTGTACAGCAATGGACCGATAGGTGTGCCCGGCCGGCCCATTGCATTGTATGTGAGCGGGTACGTGTTGTATCCAGGGTACGCATTGTAGAGCAATGGACCGATCGGTGTGCCTGGCCGGCCCATTGCATTGTATGTGAGCGGGTACGCGTTGTATCCCGGGTACGCGTTGTACAGCAATGGACCGATCGGTGTGCCCAGCCGGCCCATTGCATTGTATGTGAGCGGGTACGCGTTGTAGAGCAATGGACCGATCGGTGTGCCCGGCCAGCCCATTGCATTGTATGTGAGCGGGTACGCTTTGTATCCCGGGTACGCGTTGTAGAGCAATGGACCGATCGGTGGGCCCGGCCGGCCCATTGCATTGTATGTGAGCGGGTACGCGTTGTATCCCGGGTACGCGTTGTACAGCAATGGACCGATCGGTGTGCACACATTGGCTGGGGCCTGGCATGGCATGGCAATGGATGCGTTTTCGAAGCTCCAATGAGTCTGATGCAGTGAATTCAGTTGGCCAGCCACAACAATGTTGCAAAATCATGGGTGTCATGAAGTTGAAGATTTGAAGGATGCTGTGGGCGTGTATTAGTGCTGCTATTCCATGGATTGGTCAGATTCAGAAGATGCAAACGACTTGGACCTATCACTTTGGACACATGGGACAGTATCTGCCTCTGCAGCACACATATAATGCTGGCTGTTCCCCTGAGAGCTCACTTGCCTGCACTACATGCTCCAGGACGACATCTGCCACCAACACTGCTGCTGTTTATGCATCCTCTGGCTCCTGCAATGGCACGTACTGTGGAGAGAGCCCCAGCCTTCAGCCTTGAGGAGAACCAGGCCCTGCTGGACAGCCTCCTTCCACAGTACAGCAAGCTGTATGGGAAACCAGGGGAGCAGGTGAGTGTGCTGTCCACTGCCTCACTAATTGTGCATGTTGTCTGACTAGCAGGACTTTCAGTGTGCACACCACTGGCTAGCATGCCCACTGAGTAGTTGTCACACCCCAAAGTGTGTAGTTACATGCACTGAACTGGTACAGTGCAGTAACAGTGCATTCCAACTAGGTTTACTTCCCATGCAATGATACCATGTAGTGACTGCTGGCAAACTGTTCATAGCCATTGTTGCACTGCCTGTGTACATCATATGCCCCTGTGATTGAGACATGTATATCCAACTGTGTGATGCACGTATATGTTGCATGTGTAGTAATGGCCTTTTCACTTTGTCATCCTCACAGGTTGATGCCCACCAGAAGCAGGAAATATGGCTGACCATCGCCCGGAAAGTAAGATCCGTGGGGGTCTACAGGCGCAGGATCCGCAACTGCCAGAAGAGGTGGCAGGACCTTCGTGGCTGGACCCGGAGGATCGCAAGGGTCCAGCTGAAGCTGTTGCCTCCTCGCAGGAGGGGCGGACACCGGACCCTGACCCCCTACATGCTCCGGATCCTGGTGGTGGTCTTCCCTGACCTGGATGGGCAGCTGAAGGACATACAGCAGCAAGGAGGGGGTGAGTCCATGACTGCACTGTGCACTTTGTCTGACATGCTATGTGCCCTCCTCTGGCCTGGTTAAACTTCCACAGTACATCAGTCATGTGGTCCAGGACCCATGTCCCTCATTTGTGACATGCCCACTTCTCCTCTGATACGCATATGTGTGGCCCTTATAGTCAGGAAATTGTGTCATTTGGGAACTGTGTCATTGCATTTAGCTTTGCTCAAGCTGGGGGACAGCATTTGTTCCCATGACTATGTTGTGCGATTCATGGGTGGGTCAATTGCTTACACAATGCCTAAGTTCTGACATGTAATCTGGGTGTAACTTTGATATGTGGTCCGCTTGCTGCTCTGACTCACCACATGTCCCTGGGGAATTTGGCACACACCCATGCTGCTGGTGGGAACAATGTTTGGGCCTCAGGAGTATGTGTATCCAGTGTGTCACACATGCTTAGCCACCTGCCTACTGTCCAGGACTCATCCCTCTTACAGGTGGAGCTGGACAGTAATGCCTACTCCAGGTCATGCAATGCACTCTGTACTCCCACTCCCGTGTATCATCTGGCATGTTGTGATCAGTGTAATGTACCCTCAGGTGTCTGCCTCTGTCTCATTGTGCTGTGTCTTCGTTGTCAGGACTACTGGTATGTTTATCGGTTAGGGCTCAGCATGCCATCTGAGATGTGACCATGATAGACGATACTTCTGTGACTTATAGGTGTCTGATCACTTGACTGTGTACACAGGTGTTTGCGACTGTGACTTTCAGGCAGCTGTATTGTCATTCACAGCACACTGTGAGGTGCTCATGTTCAGAGAGTTGTGTTTCATGTCCCCCCATATGTCCAGTTGGTCTGACGTGGACAAATAGTAGTACAGATGATGTGGTATTTGGGGGATGGACATGTGCACTTGTCAGTCACATACCTTGCATTCCCCATGCCCTCGGATTGTGACACAGTGCAGACTGTTGTTGGCTGGCTGCCATGGCCATGTGACTTGAGACAGTAATGTATGACTTTGCACGCATTCCTGTGTCATGGCATTAAACTTCCTGAGACTGATCCTGCAGGGGAGTGACATGTGCAACATGCACCCCATTGTGGCATTGACTATCCGGACATGGGTGCATCATGGTGTCTGGTGCTGGTATGCATCACATGCATTTCTATTTAGACTCTGGCCATCCCTTAATCCGGACACCTGCACTGACTCAGTGGCAAGAGATGTGATGTGTGCATGTTCACATACTTCACCGTGTTCCCTGCAATGTCCAACAACTGTGTAGGTGGTGCATGTGTCCACACTGGGGTCTTACCATCAGACAGGCACCAGACAGATGGGTGCAAGGGCAGGAGGGGTGTGAGTTGGTTGAGCATCAGACTGACAATTGGCTTCCCCGAATCTGTGTGAGGACTTTAGGCAATGTTCAACTAAGGATGCCAGGGCTTGCTCTGTAATGTGCTGTACTTACTGTGGTGTGTGCGGTCAGTGCAGGTGACTGATATTTGTCTGTTTCCCTAATTGTTTGCAGATACATCCATGGCCACAGGAGGGGACAGCTCCACAGACCAGTAGGAGCAGCGGAGCCAGACTGGGTCAGCATCAGACCAGTGGTCAGAGGGACCCAGTGGCACAGAGGGCGAGGGGAGCCACACCGAGGAGTCCTCAGCACCATCCACCTCAGCTGAGGACCACAGCAGCTCGGAGGATGACTCCCTTGTGGAGGCGGGTGTCAGCAGCCACCAAAGGCCAGCTAGTCTGTCTGGCCCCGCCACCACCACCACCGCCCTCCCATTGGCTCCCATTCCTGAGGTCCGTGGAGGCTCCCGTACTCGGGAGCGTGTCTCCTTCGTGCCAGGCACCGCAGCCCCTGCCCCTGTGTCCCCTGCTGCCCTGAGTGAGGAGTCTGTGTACCTCCTTCAGCAGCTCCATGTAGGGCAGACAGCAATGCTGAGTGTCCTCCATGCACACACCACTCTGTTGACACAGCTGGTGTCGTTCATGGAGGGCATCTCAACGGGTATGTCTGCCCTACAGAGGAGCAACAAGTCCATGGACTCCTCCCTGACGGCAGCAGTGTCCCTCCTCCAACAGTCCCTCACCCCTCCCACCTCTGCCCCATCCACACTTCCTGCCCCCTACCTGTCCAAAGCACATGCACACCTGCACAGTCACCCAAACACACAGACACGAGCAGCACAGACACACCCAAGAGAAAGGCAAGACGTGCACACAAGCATCCTCAGGGGACTGATACCACAGACACATGGGACGGGGAACACACACACACACAGGCATCCACATTAACTCCGCAGTCCTCCAAATCCTCTCCCTCCAAGACCCCTTCCCTTGCCTCGCCTGCTACCACACCTACACAGCAGATCTTCCTGTGTGACCTCGGCCTCTTCCCCTCCAATCCTGCTGATCCAGCATACCGGGGGAAGAGGAAGTCCACCCACACAGAGGGGAGTGCCCTCGCCCCCGGACACCCTCCCCCAGGCGCAGGCAGAGTGAGCCCCCCACCCGCAAGTCCCCCGGTCCCGGAAGAGCAAGACCCCGCCACCGCCCTGCAAGTCAACCACCCAGTCTCTCACCTCCATCCCCCAGGCCACCACTCCACAGGTTCCACCGCCACACCCTGCCCCAGGTTCCCCCACACACCGATACCGCATCCCCAGACTGCTTAGGCCCTCCCCCTGCCACTTGCTCTTCCACCCCCAAACCAGACGCTCTGCCTGTTTGTGCCACTGGTGTGGAGACCGTGTCCCCCCTCTGTCCTGCCCAGCTCTTCTGCCCCCCCTTCCACTACCTTGGAGTCATGCACTGCGGTGCAGTCCACAACAATCCCGTCTGACTCGGGCACTGCATTGGGGACCCAGTCCACTCCATCTGACCAGCCCACTGCAGTGGTTGCAGCACCAACACCATCAGACTTGAGCCCTGCGGTGGTGCCAGCCCCCCCTGAGTCAGACACCTCCACTGCAGTTGCCGGTGACACTCCTGCACCCACCTCCCCTTCACTGCCTCCTTCTGGCATCCCCTGATCCTGTCCCTGCAGTGCCTGGCCTGCCCCTTGTATGCCCCTCCAAGGGGGATGTCCCCTGTCCGTACCTGTGCAGGCAAGCAATTGTTGACAAGTTGTCACACATCACCCTTTTGGGACTGTATATTTGGACTGGCCATTGGCCTTAGTTTATTTTAGACTTTTGATTTGAGTTGCACACTTGCTGAATAAAGCATCTTTTTGTTTACTTGTGGTTAATCTTTGGAGGTCCATGATGTAGATGTGTAGAATCATGCATTTGCTGTTGTAATAGTGTTCAGATCAGGTAAATGAAGTTTTGCTGTGATGGGTTCCATGTGGTCCATGGGATATGTGTCCTAATCTAGTCTTGATCTATAGCATCCTTTGCTGCAGTCTGAGGGTGTAATGTTCAGCATTTGACACAGGGATGTACGTTTAGCTTTTGTAGATTACCATCTTTGTCCTACAATGATGCACATCTGGTGGGCTTACCACTGTCCAATGTTCCTAGTACCCTGACTGTGTGCCCGTCTCCAATGGACATGCAGTTTAGCACATCAAATTTGGAGGACTCATCTGTGTACACAGTGCAAGTTGCTTGACACGTGTCTTGGGTGTATGCAGATGACTGACGTGACACTCCCGTGCCCAGGCTGATATGAGCAGAGCCTTCAGTGTGTTGTAGTTGTTGACTCACTGACCGAGTGTTCTGCTGACATGTTTGAGTCGTGCACAGACAAGGTTTGGCACAGCTGACCTTCCACAGGAGTGGAGTGCCCTCATGGCAGTGCGTGATTCCGTGATATAGGCTGTGCCCGTGTTGTGTGTTGTGTAGGCATGTCTGTGCGTGTACCCTTCTCCTTTTCCTACACAGGTTGTGTCCCTATGGATGTTCCTGTTTGTGATGCTTGCTGAGTTGTTCTGTGTTCATCCAGCATCTTGGACCTGGTTTCTCCGGGATGTGGGTGCATGGCAAACTAATGTTAATGAGGTTGTCATCCCTAGTTGTCTTTGTTGTCAGGGCTGGGGATGTGGGCAAACGCAGATGGGACACAGTCAAGATTCCTCATGGCACTTGTTGGTTACACGAGTAATGTGATTTTCTGTTTGTGTATGCTTTCAGTGATTGTGACACGTTGTGTGTGTGACTGCTGCCACTCCTCAGGGTCAGAGCTGCAATGTTGGAAGTTGTCTATGTGTGTCCTTTGTGGGTCAGCTTGGCTTCTTCATTGGTGTGTGACTATGGCCAGGATCCCATTGTTTGGGGTGGATTTCACGTCATGCCCATGTACGGCATACTGTGCAGTGTGTCAGACATTCACAAGTATTGTTGACTGGCCATGTGTGATGGGTTTCTGCACCTTATTTCCCCCACCACCCCTGGGATTTTCATGGGTGCATGTGCAATGTCAGCAGTCCATGTGAGCTTCACTGCTGCACATTGGTGGAGTTCAAGGTGTGTGGCGTTGAGTGTGTTCAAATGTGAGTTGTTGCACGGCTGGGGCACTACCTCCATATTGTCCTTGGCTGGCAGGCCATGCTGAGTGCTTTGTACTTGTATAGGTGTGATGGTAGTTTGTTGCTCAGGACACATGGCTGTGGTTCACAGTGTGGATGACATCTACCTTTGCCATCACAGTGTGATTGTCATGCAGGCTAGTGTCACCACAATGTGGGGTCCCTGGGGGAGTGCTGTGGTGGTTCTGTCTCTTGCTGTGTTTGTTGCTGTTCCTACAAGCTTGTGTGACATGTGTAATTTGGGCTCCCTCTCATCTCACAATGCCTGTTTGCCCACATAGGGGAATCCAATCCCTGAGTTAGTTTTGTATGTGACTGTGTTGACATCTGTGTATTAGTGAATCTGGCCTCCTCATGTGTTGTGTGTTTGCCTGGGGACACTGGCACACAACCCCCTCACCTGTTGTGTATGATATGCAGTGTGAGTCTGCCTGTTTGTGTTTGTGCATTTGCACCACTGCATTGGCATATCTTTAGTTTGCCATTGGCTGTATGTTGTTTGTTGGCTTTCCCCTGCTGGCCCTGGGACTGCTAGGTCATCAGTCAGCACATTGATCATGGTTAGTATGTCCCATTGCTGACATGGTATGGTATATGTTCACATGACATCTACAGTCTCCACAGGATATCTACATTTGTGTGTCCATTGCTGCAGATATGTGGGTCTGCATTATGATGCTCACTTCTGTCATTGTGTTATTTGTGAATGTAGACAATGTGGGCCCCCATGGCTGATGTTTGTGTGCACATGGCTAGACCGATGTGTCATTGGCACTGCACTGCTTGCCTCACACAATCTATGTTGCTATGGGACACAAGCACTACAATGCCACTGTAGTGTTTGGTGTTGTGTGGCCAGGAATTATCCCTGCATTTTTGGTTTAGCAGCTTTTACCAGGACTACACTTGCCTTTTGGGCACTGTGGTGATGGGGCTTAGGGCCCCATTGCCACACTGTTCAAAATGTGCTTCAGCTATGGTGCACACACTTACCTTTTGGGCACTGTGGTGATGGGGCTTAGGGCCCCATTGCCACACTGTTCAAAATGTGCTTCAGCTATGGTGCACACACTTACCTTTTGGGCACTGTGGTGATGGTTCTTAGGGCCCCATTGCCACACTGTTCAAAATGTGCTTCAGCTATGGTGCACACACTTACCTTTTGGGCACTGTGGTGATGGGGCTTTGGGCCACATTGCCACAGTGGTCATGGTCTGCTTGCATTGTGTAGGCCACACACACAATTATGTGTGACACAAGTGTTAGGGGTCACATTGTATGTTCAATGTCATGTTCAGTGTTGTATGCATTTGACACAGACCACACATGCTTGTCATGGTGTTGGGGGTGGGATGTAATTTACAGACAGTCCTTATGTGGGAGTATGCTAGTTGTGTCATGCATTACCCGTCCTAAGAGTAGGGGTGGTTGTAGTGACAGGCATCCTGCCCCCCATGAGTGGGGATGGTAGTAGTGACAGGCATCCAGCCCACCCTGAGTGGGGGTGGTGTTAGTGGTAGGCATCCATCCCCCTATGAGTGGGGATGGTAGTAGTGGTAGGCATCCAGCCCCCCATGAGTGGGGGTGGGGGTGGTGGCAGGCATCTAGCCACCCACGAGTAGGGGTATTTGTAGGGTGGTGTTGGTGGTAGGCATCCATCCCCCTATGGGTGGGGATGGCAGTAGTGGTAGGCATCCAGCCCCCATGAGTGGGAATGGTAGTAGTGGTAGGCATCCAGCCCCCATGAGTGGGGATGGTAGTAGTGGTAGGCATCCAGCCCCCTATGGGTGGGGATGGTAGTAGTGGTAGGCATCCAGCCCCCATGAGTGGGGATGGCAGTAGTGACAGGCATCACGCCCCCATGAGTGGGGATAGTAGTAGTGGTAGGCATCCATCCCCCCATGAGTGGGGATGGCAGTAGTGACAGGCATCCAGCCCCCATGAGTGGGGATGGTAGTAGTGGCAGCCATCCTGCCCCCATGAGTGGGGGTGGTGTTAGTGGTAGGCATCCAGCCCCCATGAGTGGGGATGGTGTTAGTGGTAGGCATCCAGCCCCTATGGGTGGGGATGGCAGTAGTGGTAGGCATCCAGCCCCCATGAGTGGGGATGGTAGTAGTGGCAGGCATCCAGCCCCCATGAGTGGGGGTGGTAGGCATCCAGCCCCCCATGAGTGGGGATGGTAGTAGTGGTAGGCATCCAGCCCCCCATGAGTGGGGATGGCAATAGTGACAGGCATCATGCCCCACATGAGTGGGGATGGTAGTAGTGGTAGGCATCCATCCCCCCATGAGTGGGGATGGCAGTAGTGACAGGCATCCAGCCCCCCATGAGTGGGGATGGTAGTAGTGGCAGCCATCCAGCCCCCCATGAGTGGGGGTGGCAGTAGTGACAGGCATCCAGCCCCCCATGAGTGGGGATGGTAGTAGTGGCAGCCATCCAGCCCCCCATGAGTGGGGGTGGTGGTGGTGGCAGGCATCTAGCCACCCATGAGTAGGGGTAGTTGTAGGGTGGTGTTGGTGGTAGGCATCCATCCCCCTATGGGTGGGGATGGCAGTAGTGGTAGGCATCCAGCCCCCTATGAGTAGGGGTGTTTGTAGTGACAGGCATCCTGCCCCCCATGAGTGGGGATGGTAGAAGTGACAGGCATCCATCCCCCCATGAGTGGGGATGGCAGTAGTGACAGGCATCCAGCCCCCATGAGTGGGGATGGTAGTAGTGGCAGGCATCCAGCCCCCATGAGTGGGGGTGGTGTTAGTGGTAGGCATCCATCCCCCTATGGGTGGGGATGGCAGTAGTGGCAGGCATCCATCCCCCCATGAGTGGGGATGGCAGTAGTGACAGGCATCCAGCCCCCCATGAGTGGGGATGGTAGTAGTGGCAGCCATCCAGCCCCCCATGAGTGGGGGGGGTGGTGGCAGGCATCTAGCCACCCACGAGTAGGGGTAGTTGTAGGGTGGTGTTGGTGGTAGGCCTCCATCCCCTTATGGGTGTGTATGGCATTGGTGTTGGCCATCCCACCCCTATGGTTCTGCTGTTGCTTGTGTACGTCATGTGTGCATCCCTATGTGTGTGTGACATATTTCGGGTACGTGTCGTTTGTTTGTGTTGTGGGTGTTTGACTTACCGTCTGCGCCGTACGTGTCCGTACCGGTCCCGGTAATAGATGTAGAGTATTGGTAGGACCTGCGCGATGGGATTCATGGTTGGTTCGTCTCGTTCGGGTTTCTCGTGTCTTCGACTCGTACTCATCGCGGGCTTGTTCGTCTCGTCGCCGTGGATCGTCTTGTGGCGCGAATCGGAGCTTATGTGCAGCTCTCCCGGATGCTCAAACGTGCCGGACGTAGCGACGAGTTTGGCGCGTACGAGAGACGCATCGTACTAGTCCGGCCGGAAGGTGCTGTGTATTTGGTTCCGTGCGACTCGATTCGGCGTTTACGGATCCGGCTCGGGTGGGGAACAGGAGCTGGAATGGGTAAGTACGGCTCGGTCGGAATCTGGGCTGTTATACGCATCGTACTTGTTCGTTCGGTAGAGTGTTCGAGTCCGTCGGAAAACACGCGTTCGGCTCGTATTTTTTCCGGACGAATACTGTTAGGTGCGCTTCCGGTCGACATCGGAATCGACCCCTGAGACTAAGCCTCCTCCTCCTCAACCTTCTTCATCTCCTTCACCACCACCACCATCTCCTTCTACTCCTCCTCTACCACCATCGTCTCCACCACCATCTCCTCCCCTTCACCATCTCCTTCACCACCATCTCCTCCACCACCATGTCCTCCACCATCATGTCCCCCACCATCATCTCTCCCTACTCCTCCACCATCTCATTCTCCACCATCTTTTCCTCCTCCTCCTCCTCTTCCTCTTCCTCTTCCTCCACCACCATCTCCTTCTCTTCCTCCTACACCACCATCTCCTCCACAATCTCCTTCACCACCACCTCCTCCTCACCATCTCTTTCATCACCATTCTCCTTTTCATCCTCCACCACCATCTCTTCCTCCTATTCCTGCTCCTGTTCCTGCTCCTCCTCCTCCTCCTGCTCCTGCTCCTCCTCCTCCTCCACCTCCTCCACTACCACCATCTCCTCCTCCTCCACATAGGAAAATTTTTTGACTGCCACTTATACATTATCTTGGAGGAGGTAAGGCAGGTGGGAATCTCACTGCATTTGGTGGAGTCGCCACGCTATATGTACATATTACCTACTGACGTACGCTAGTTAGTAGTTATAGTTAGGACCATGTTTCCATAGGAAAAGTGTTTTTTGACTTGTCTAACTCTTTGGTGCCGTTTGACATATCTTCACGAAAATTTTTAAAAATGTGCACTGATGATTCTAGATCTGCATAGAAAGTTTCAGGGCGATCCATCAAGTGGGGGCCGAGAAAGGGGGGTAAAAAAGTGCATTTCCCATGTTAATTCCCATAGGAATTTTAGACACGACTACAGCCCAAACCGCTTGACAGAATTACACCAAATTTGGCACAAAGGTAACTCCTGGTCCAGAAAGTGCCTGTTTTCTTATTTGGTGTAAATCTGTTCAGTAGTTTCTGAGATATTAAAAGAAAACCAAATGTATATATATGTAGGGATGTGAAAGCTCCATGAACCCCCCGATCTCATGCTGAGATCTGATTGGCTGCCAACACTTCAACCAGGAAGTGTTTGCAACCATCGGGAGATTCGGTCTCAGCCAAGTCCCAAACAAAAAGATTAAAAATAAAGAAAAGGGGGCAGGGTAGGAATACCCTGAACCCCTTAGCCTTTGGGTATGGGCTACTGCAGGAACCCCGCAATGGTAAAAAGATTTTGTTTTTACAATTTTTGCCAAAAATCGTGCCAGATCCACAACTCTGGTGAAAATGTAAAAAAAAAAAAAAAAGCACGCTCCTGGAGCCAATAATGACCCTGGGGACCACCACACCCCAGGACCATCTTCTGCTATGTCCCAGGACATAGCTGTTGCTTTGACTTGGCAGGAGCACTGACAGCTCCAGTCAAGTCAGAGAAAACAGTAATTCTGCTCCCTGCAAGCGGAAGCTGAGAAATCGCTCCTGCTTGCTAGGAGCAGAGTTTTGGTCTGTTTCCCTGCTCGCTGTCAAGCAGGCAGTGAAACAAACGAAAGGATTACTCCAACACAGAGGGAGCTGTATGTTTAGACTCCCTTTTTGTGGGAGAAATTCTCTGTGGGCCCCAGCGATGCAGACTGGGTGCCCTGGGTAGGCTCCATGACGCACAGCATAACAAGGCTGGACCCTCGGGGATGGGGTCCCCGGGGCTAAATTGGGCCCAGGGAGGGGGCCTCCCAGCCCCCCTCCCCCATTCAATTGTGGCCGGGCCCTGGAGGATGGGGTCCCTGTGTCTAAAATCGGCCTGGGGATGGGGTTCTGTGGCCTCACTTCCCCTACAGAATTTTGGCAGGCCCCGAGGGATGGGGTCCCTGGGGCAAAAATCAGTCTGGAAAGGGGGGCCACATGCCCCCCATTGCAAAAGGGCACAGAAAAAAGTAGAAAAGGCAAAACAGAGGGCAAAAAAACAAGTAGGAAAGGCAAAACAGAGGGCAGAAAAACAAGCAGAAAAGGCTAAACAGAGGGAAAACAAATGAGCAGAAAAGGCTGAAAGACAAAACAGAAGGCAGAAAAACAAGCAGAAAACACAAAACAGAGCAGAAGAGGGCAAAACAGAGGGCACTCAAACACTTACACACCCACTCACAGACCCGTTCAGAGACTCACACACCCACTCACAGACCCACCGAGACACTCATAGACCCACTCACATACCCACTCAGACACACACACCCACTGACAGACCGAGTCAGAGGCTCACGCACCCACTCACATATCCATTTAGCGACTCATGCACTCACTCACAGATCCACTAATAGACTCATGTACTCACTCACAGACCCACTCAGACCCTTATATATCCACCGACAGGTCCACTCAGACACTCACACACCCACTCACAGCTGGCTCCCTATATAGGGGCCGATTCCGATTCGGGCCGGAAATCTCTCCGACCGAGCCGGACCCGGAGAGATTTCCGACCGAATCGGACTCGGGCAGTCCGACCGATCGAGTACGATGCGCACGCATGCCATTGGACTCGAGTCGGTCGGACTCCCATTGAAGTCAATGGGAGCCTGTCGTACAACGCGTACGCGGGCTCCCATTGACTCAATGGGTGCGAGGGCGGACAAGGGCGCCCCCTATAGCGTGTACGCGTCCAAGCGATTCGTGCCGTACACGCACAGGTAGGGGGGACCCATGGGTCCCCCCTGTGTGCGACTCGCGCGCCTACGCGTTCAGGGGGGTCCGACGCGGACCCCCAAAGTCCGGCTCCGACAGCTTGTTCGAGCCGGACGGCGCGAGTCGATCGGACTGCTCGCGGCGCGCATCGTACTTACCCGGCCGGGAAACGTCTCCATAGCGCGGTGCGAGTCGTGTCCATGCGAGTCGGTCGGAGCGTGTTGAAGCCGCGTTCGAGTCGGTCGGAGTTTTCGCGGGTGCCTGCATCGTACTCGCTCGGCCGGACCCGCGTACGATTCGGTCGGGAAACAGGGCTCTGAATCGGATCCGGTAAATCCGAATCCGATTCGGAGCCCTACCGGCCGAGATCGGAATCGGCCCCATAGTGTACTAAAACAAAGTACACTGTGCAGACAGTCCAGTGGGTCCCTTACTGCTACACAGTGGTTAAAGTAGATAATACTAGTGTTCTTTTTGTGGTAGAGTTGGTGAGCCGTTAAGCTTATCAGAGGGTAATACTAAGCATTTGTTGTACTCACAGAGGCAACAAATGAGACACACACTCAAGAAAAATGTTGGGACTAATTTATGAATATAATATGGATTTTTATGTACATTTTAAGACCAAGAAATTTGATCTACAGTAAGTATTTTAGGAGTTACGATTTGTAAGAGTTCAGAAAATAGATCACTTTTGTGCTCAATTATGCACCATTGAAGTCTATGAGGAAAAGCGGAAAAATGTATATAAAATCAGACAATGCTTTCACGAAGTTCACGTTCTCATTTTAGGCCCATAGCCAGACTAGGTCCAAAGTTCCAGCAGCAGAAGATTGGGAGCAACCTGGATTTGGCTGGGAGCAGGGTGCTGAAGGTGTTGGTAGCTGGTGTGCTACGACGGAGAGGGTCACCTGGAAAGATACTGCACAGGAGGACTTAGAGGTAAGTCCGGTGGGTCTCACTGGAGGGAGGAGGTCGCAAGGGTTGCAGGACCACAGGAGCATGGCTTGTTGATTGTTACAGGAGCTGAGTGCAGATCAGATAGGTCAGCCGGACGTCGTGACGTCGTGCATTGAGAAGTCCACGCGGTCAGGAGCAGGCAACTTAGAGAGGCGATTTTGGGACAGCTGGGCCACTCAGGATGTGGGTCTCAGGGATCTCTATGTCCCTCAATGGGTGCTTGTTTGGAAATTATTGGAGTTCCGGAATGGACTCTTCATCTTGCTGTTTACTGTAGGGGTTCCGGTACCCCAGGTATTGGTACAGTCCGGCTCCGGTAGGTCCTGGTGTCTCCAAACTTTATGGGGAGACAGGTCCTGGTGTCTCCCAACTTTATGGGGCAAATGATCTGACTCTCCAGAGCTGTTGTATCTATTTTGGTGCAAGTGCTGCATTGAAGTTGTCAGGGAGCATCAAGTCGACAAACCAGACTCAGCGAGATCGGTGCCTTCGGTGTGCAGGGGAGTGATGCCTTCATTTCACTGGAGTTTCTTGGTGATTTCTTAAAGTCTGGTGTAGCTCTGGGGTTCTTGGAGTCTTCACAGGTTCAGCATGACATAGCACACCATGATTGTCCAGTCCTAGAGGCAGCAGGCACGGTTTGGTGCCAATATCTTCTGCAGCAAGGCATCAGTTCTCATACAGCGAGCCTTCTTTTTTCTTTTCTTCTTCTTGTCAGTTCAATCTCGGTTCAAGGTCTAGGGATGCCACCTAAATACTAAATGTAGGGGTGTTATGGGGTGACATGTAGTAGCCAATGGGCTACCTACTTCACGGTGCATACACCTTCTAAATAACCACCTCCTGTGGCACAAGACGATACCCTAGACCTGATAGGTTATTTCTCCACCATCTCAAGATGGTGGGTTTTCAGGAGAGGGGTTTACATCACCTGCCTCACATTGGGGGTGATGCTGGCTGAGTGTGGACACTCCTCCTCATCTAACTAATTGTCCCACCTGTGCTCCCACCAAATGTGGAGCAGGACAGGGGGTTGGCATCCCCCACTATTTGGGGATGCCTGGCAGCAACACCTTTGAAGCTCCCTGCTCTGTAAGGTAATTCTGGCCTGGAGGAGATGCGAAGCACCTCTGACCAAAGCAGGCTTTTTTGTGGCCTCTGAGAGCGCAGAGGTCAGAAACATGTCTGATGGTGCCAGGCTGGCTATGACTAGTCAAAGACCACACCAGTGCTTGGAAGGGCATCAGGGGACCTTCTAAAGGGTCTCCTGAACGCATTTATTAATAAATTCCACACTTGCATCAGTGAGGATTTATAAAGACAAGATGTTTGGTACCAAACATCTTATGGTACAGTGAAGCCATCATGGAGCTAGGAAACTCGTAATTACAGGTATCCAGCCCATGTACTCTTTATGGCTTTCGGTGCACTCACAATATCCAAGAATGGCTCAGATATTGCAGGGCCATATCTGCTCATGCAGATATGTCCACACATGGGATATAGTGCACCCTGCCTAAGGGCTGCAATGCCTGCAGAAGGCGTGACTTACCTTTATCTCATGCAGTGTGTGAGGGCATGACACTGGGCTGTGTGCCAGGTCGACTCTTTGGATTTTTCTGCAACAAGACACACAGCCTGCAATGGCCGTGTGCATGGTCTTGGTGAGGGGTCCTGGGGTTGGCACAATTCGTGCTGCAGCCCCAGTGGACCCTCATCAGTACCCATGCCCTAGGTACGAGAGGTACAATTTACTAGGGACTTTCAAGGGTGGCTGAAGTTGTGCCAATCGTGGTACAGTTTTGGGAAGAAGATCTGGCACTGGGAACCTGGTAAGCAGGGATCAAGTGCACTTTGAGTTTGAAATCACATCAGGCATCAAGCAAAAAGTGGGGGCTAATCATGTCAAAAGAGGCACTTTCCTAGACCGACCTACTGAGAGACTCATACACCCACTCACAGACCCACTGAGACACTCATACCCCCTTCACAGACCCACTCAGAGACTCATGCACCCACTTACAGACCCACTCAGACACTCATGCACCCACTAACAGACCCACTCAGCCACTAACACAACCACTGTCAGACCCACTCAGAGACTCATGCACTCACTCACAGACCAACTCAGAGACTCATGCATGCAGTCACACACCCACTCAGAGACTCATGTGCCCACTCACAGACCATCAGAGACTCATGCACCCACTCACAGCCCACTTTAAGACTCATGCACCCAGTCACAGACCCACTGAGATACTCATGCACCCATTATCAGATCCACTCATACACTACTGCACCCACACACAGATCCACTAAGAGACTCGTTCACTCACTCACAGACACACTTATGTAGGCACTCACAAAACAAACACAAGGAGATGATGGACAGAATGCTGAAACTTTTCAGACACTCACCCCCAGTCACAGATCTGGGTTAATCCAAAATCATTCTTTAGCTCACTTCACCACCCCAGTTCAGACCCACAAAATCACATAGAAATGACTCACAGAACCACATAGACATGACTCACAGACCCACTCAGACACTCACACATACACTCACACACCCACTCACACACCCAGTGAGCCACTACCAGACCCACTCAGACACTCACACATCCACTAACACACCAATTGAGACACTCACACATTCACTTACACACCCCCTCAGACACTCATACACTAACTCGTACACTCACTCTCAAAGGTTACAGGTTACAGTTAAGAAATACAATTTTTAAAAAACTTTAGAGAGTCCCTTAAAAAACAAAGCTTACAGGGTCATTATACTTAACAAATAGCATTTAAAAACCTTAGAAATTCACTGAAAAAACCAAAGGTTACAGGGACATTGAAGTTAGGCTCAGATTTCACTTGTACAAAACCATTGAAATTCAACAGTTACAGTTACCTAAGCGAACTATAACTTAAGCCCCCGCAAAGCACTGCTTTTGACCTCACATATTACATCACTCATGACATGGTCAGTGACGGTATTTAGACAAAATATCGAGTTAGAAATGTCGACTTACACAAATATCGAGTTGTAAAATTGTGACACAGAAATATCTTTTTTAAAATAAAGAAATCCTCAATATCGTTTGCAAAAATATAGGGGCCCATTAGGATGTAGGGCGATCCGCCCTACATCCTTCCCCGACCGCCACCCATTTACCCCCGCCATATTAGTATGGCGGGGGTACCGCGGCGGATGGGAAGACCGTCCGCCGCTTTTCCGCCTGGTCGACAAGTCGACCGGGCGGAAAAGGGTTTAATATGGTAGCGGTGTCTGCTAGACCCCACCATCCATATTAGCATGGGTGCGGAAACATGCCTTTCCGTGGCGGCGTTGCCGCCACGGAAAGGCATGCGGAATTCTCTTCCAGGAGCCCCTTGTGGGCCCCCAAGATGTTGGGGGGGTGGAGGGTGCACATGGGGGGTACCTATGGTACCCCCTGCATTGTCATGGACATGGTGGCAGGCACCTCGCGGTGCCTGTCACCTTGTGCATGACAATGCATGCAGTGCATTCCCAGCATTGTGGCAGGCGGTACTGTGAGCACCGCCCACCACAATGCTGGGAATGGAGGATGCCACCGCCGCGGTGGCATCCTAATCGCCGGTGCGGGACCACCGCACCACTGGCGGCCGGTCCCAGCACCGCTAGGGTGGCGGGCGGACGGAAGTCCGCCCGCCATCCTAATGGGCCTCATAGTTCTTTAAAATATCAATTTTTTTATTAGTGATATGTATTTTGGTATATATTTTAAATGTATGTGATGTATTTTTTTGTATAAGTATTGTTTATGTTTTTAGCATATGTGTTACATTTTTAGTAGTTATCAATTTTATTTTAATTACATTTTGCATTTTTTGGTTCCATAGCGGGTTGTGGGTTTATAGGGGAAAAGAGTGGGAAGTAATTTAATCATCATAAATTAATTATTATTTTTTATTTATTAATATTTGTTTAATTGAGATTTTATAATGTTAATTGTGAGAACTAATTTATTATTCATTAATTATTCATTGTTGTTAATTAATATTAATTAATTATTTGGTAATTAATTATGGTAATTGTGTAATTTTGTTAGGTGTGGGCTGTGGGGTTTATAGGGGTGAAGGGTGGGAAATAATTTATTTTGAATTAATTAATAATTAGGGGCCGATTCCGATCTCGGCCGGTAGGGCTCCGAATCGGATTCGGCTTAACCGGATCCGATTCGGAGCCCTATTGCCCGACCGATTCGTACGTGCGTCCGGGCGAGCGAGTACGATGCAAAATCGCCGACCGACTCGTCCGGGCGTCCTGACCGCTCCGACCGATTCGTTCCCGGGTCTAACCGCACCGACCGACTCGCTCGGACTCGACTCGCACCGCGCAATGGAGACGTTCCCCGGCCGGGTACTTGGGGGTCCGTGTCAGACCCCCCTGTACGCATAGCCGCGCGAGTCGCACACAGGGGGGACCCATGGGTCCCCCCTACTTGTGCGTGTACGGCGCGAGTCGCTTCGCCGCGTACACGCTGTAGGGGGCGCCCTTGTCCGCCTCGCACCCATTGAGACAATGGGAGCCCGTGTACGCGTTGTACGACAGGCTCCCATTGACTTCAATGGGAGTCCGACCGACTCGAGTCCGATGGCATACGTGCGCATCGTACTCGTTCGGTCGGGCTGCACGGGTCCTATTCGGTCGGCAATCTCTCCGGGTCCGGCTCGGTCGGAGAGATTTCCGGCCCGAATCGGAATCGGCCCCTTAGTTGTTAATTAACTTTAATTAATTCATTGAAAATTAAATATGGAAATTGTGTAATTAATTTTAGGTGTGGGTTGTGGCATTTATAGAGGTGAAGGGTAGGATGTAATTTATTTTTAATTAATTAATAATTAGTTGATCATTAATTATAATTAATTAGGTAAATTGTTTATTTTTTTGTGGGGTTTTGGTTTTATAGGGGTAAAGGGTGGGAGTAAATTAATTTTACTTTATAAATAGTTGTTAAATACTATTAGTTTTTTAATTGAAAATACATTTTAAATGTGTAATTATTTTTTTACAGTTTTAGGGTTAAAGGGTGGGATGTTAATTAATTTTAATGTGTTTTACTTTGTTTTTAGTTAATAATATTTCTTTAATTGATAATTAATTATGTTAATTATGGAAGTATTTTTAAAAAATTTAGATGTGGGTTGTGAATTCTGTGGTGTTATAGGGTAGGAAATAAAAAAAGCTAAATTTACGTTTATATAATTAATATTTTTGTTTCTAAATAATTTCTAATGTCAAATATTTATTTGTTTGAAAATTTTTATTTTTATTTTATTTAATATAATATTTTTAGATATTTGTCATATGTATTTAACATTATAATATGTTTTTATTTTTTTTATTTATATTATCAAATATATGTGTATTTTAATTTTTAACATATTTATATATTTTTTATTTATTTTGTTTCATAAATATTTCTGTTGTTGTTGATATTTTGTTTGTTTTTAATTTAGAACTGACTGGAGTGGGAACACTAATGTTTACCCCTCTGCAATCCAACACTTTCCCTAATGTTGCACTGACTGGAGTGGGAATAGCAAATTTTATCCCTCCACTATCCAACACTTTTCCCACTGTTGCTCTCACTGGAGTGGCAATAGTAATTTGTAACCCTCCGCTGTCTAACACTTTCCCTACTGTTGCACTCATTGGAGTTGGAATAGTAATTTTTACCCCTTCGCTATCCAACACTTTTCCTACTGTTACACTGATTGGAGTGGGAATAGTAATTTTTACCCCTCTGCTATCCAACATTTTTCCTACTGTTGCACTGACTGGAGTAGGAATAGTACATTTTATCCCTCCACTATCCAGTACTTTTCCTACTGTTGCACTGACTGGAATGAGAACAGTACTTTTTACCCCTCCACTTTCCCTACTGTTGCACTGACTGGAGAAGGAATAGAAAATGTTATCCCTCCGCTATCCCACACTTTCCCCACTGTTGCACTCACTGGAGTGGCAATAGTAATTTTTACCCATCCGCTATCCAACACTTTCCCTACTGTTGCACTCACTGGAGTGGAAGTAGTAATTTTTGTCCCTCCGCTATCCAACACTTTCCCTACTGTTGCACTCACTGGAGTGGGTATAGTAATTTTTACCCCTCCACTATCCAACACTTTCCCTACTGTTGCACTCATTGGAGTGGGAAATATAATTTTTAATTTTTTATAAATAGTTTAATGTTTTAATTTATAATAGAATGATTTTGAATAGATTTTATGTTATTGGTATATATATATATATATATTTATTTATTTATTTATTTGTTAAATTTTCATATAATTTTTAAATTATAAAATATATATATATATTAATTATTATATGTGTTTTAACTTTTCTTAATTGAGTTTATTTGTCATATTTATATTAAATCTAATTTATTTTTTACTTGATTTTATTTAATACATTTAATATTTATTATTTTATTTTATATAGATATATATAAAAATGATATTTTGTCATCGATATTTTTTTTCTCGATATTTCTGTATTTACCATTATAAATATAGGATGTCGATATTTTTGGCATCTATATTTAAAACTCGATATTTTGGTATGGGGATATTTTAGGTGTCGATATTCTGTCAGTGAACCGTCAGTGACATCACTGATGACATTACAGATGACATCACTGATGACATCTCAAATGACATCACTGATTACATGATCCTGTGTGTGGCAGTATTCTATAAAAGTTTCTGTGAGTTTATGATATTAAATAAGCTGTTCTGTAAGTTAAGTTACTATTTGTGGTATAGTACTAATATGTGAGAGCAATTCTAAGGGGCCGATTACGATGCCGAATGGACCCGAGTCCGTCCGGCATCGTTCTGGAACTGGAACCGAACGTCCTCCAGTCGTCGGTTCCATCCCAGGAATTAGGATGCGACCGAACCCTGCTCGTCGCAATCCTATACTTTGCTATAAGAGCATGCATTCCAAACGGAATGCATGCTCTCATAGCAAAGAGCAGGGGTGCAGTTCATCCCTGCCACCCATGTCAGGCACCTCAAGGTGCCTGCCACCAGGTGTAGAGGACAACGGGGCCGCCATTCTGCAGTCTTGCACCCATGGGGGCCCTGCTGGGGGCCAAAAAGATGTTTCCCGATGCCTTTTTTGTGCCGGAAAGGCCGGAACGAAAAGGCAGTGAGAAACTGCCATGTTAATCCCTTGGCCGGAAAGAGCCGGCCAGGGAATTACTGTGGGCCTTTGGAATGGCGGACGGACTCTCCGAGCCCGTCGTAAGCCATTCGGAGACTGATTTGGATTCTCTTCCGACCGAGCCCATCGAAATGGCTCAGTCGGAAGGGAATCTGAATCAGTGATTACGATGCGGGCATGAGGCCTCCGACCGACGGTTGGAGCCCTTCCTGCCCGCATCGTAATCGGGCCCTAAGATGTGAAGTGAGTTGTTGTGTGAATGTTTCTAAATGTGTTTGAGGGTGTCTGTGAGAGCTTGTATGTGTGTGCCTCTAAGGATGTCTGAGTGGGTTTGTGAGGACAGTATAGGTGTTTTGGAGGTTACGTAAGTGACTGTATAGCTGTGTGAATATGTGTGAGAACAAGATTTTTGGTTTAGAAGTGGCTGTGTCAGTGATTGTATGGGTTTCTGAGTGGATATGTGAGTGCTTGTGTGGATGTGTGAGTGAATGTTTAGATTTTTATATTGAAGTGTGTGTTTTATATTAGTGTCTAAGTTGGTATGCATGTAGCTGTATCAGTGTGAGTGAGAGTTTAAGTTCTGTGTTGGTGTGTGAGTGCTTGTGTACCTGATTGTATGAGTGTGTGAGTTGTTGTCTTCTCTATTATATGAGTGTGTGAGTGCATTTGTGACTGGTTCTGTGACTGTGTGAGTGGGTTTGCAAATGTTTGTGTGTTTGTGCGAGTGGGTATTTAAGTGGTGGTATGGCTGTGTTACTGGTTAACCAATTGTATGTGAGGCTGTGTCAGTGAGTATGCGAGTGAACGAGCTTATAACTGGGTTTAAAGTTGCAGTGTGTGTGTGTAACTGTGTTTCTGAGTGTATGTGTGTCTCCATGAGTCTGTGAGTTGTTGTATAGGTTTGACAGAGTATGAGTAAGAAGTTGTGTATTTTTGTGGGTGCTTCTATAGGACTTTCAGTTGGTGCTGGTGTGGTTATATGATTGTGTGATTAGATCTAGGAGTTGGTGTGTGGATGATGTCATCAGTTATGTCATTACAGATGTCATCAGTGATATCCTCAGTGATGTCATTGGCCATGTCATGAGTGATGTAATATGTCAGGTCATAAGCAGTGCATTGCGGGGGTGTAATTATAGTTAGGTGAGGTAACTATAACTGCTGAATTTCTATGGTTGTGTACATTTGAAATGTGAGCCTAACTTTAAAGTTTATGTAACCTATGTTTTTTTAGTGAATTTCTAAGGTTTTACTACATCGTCCATGTAACATTTGTTGTTTCAGTGAATTGCTCAGGTTTTTTATATTTAGTTTTCCTAACTATAACGTCCATGTAACCTTTGGTTTTTTCAGTGAATTTCTAAGGTTTCTTAAGTTCATGTCATGTAACTATAGCATTTCAGTTATATTTTTTTAAGTTAATTTTTAAGGTTTTCTCTGTAAATTTCATTTATAAATTATAAGATGTTTATATATATATAAAAAAATATTTTAATAGTATTTATTTTCCATTCTTTGTACAATTTTTTTATTTGCTAATTTAAATTATTTTTATAACAATAATTGTCGCTGCCTGTCCTTAACAAGGCGGTAGCTTGTCGCCAGTAACATAGGAGGCTGGACGGCACACCCCTGCAGCACCTGGGAGCCTTCTGATCGGCAGAAAGATCACAGGCAAATCAGCATGCCTGTGGGGACAGTGAGCTAGGAGTGAGGCTGGGCCTGGAGCTGAGTGGGCTCCTGTGAGTGAACCCCAGAGCGCATTGGCCTGTAGGGCGCCGGGAATCCTGAACTCTAAATTCAGACTTGGGTGGCACTGCTGGAAAGTGGGGACCCCTTGCCCTGCTGAAAATGTCGATGGGGATGTGATGGCACTCATGACCAGGGATTTTCTTCATAGGTACATACATCAAACTGAGCCTCACCCCCTAAAGTTTGATGTCTAGCGGGGACTTACAAGTGCAATGCTGGATAATCAACATACCACATGCATAGGCTGGAAGACTATGGGGTGAAGCGGTGTCACTTGAACCCACAGCACAGCCTGTGTGTGTTGCTGAAGGTGCAGTGGGACCTGTAAATTGTTGAGCGCTGCTCCCCCCATCCTAGGGTGTTGATGCCTGCTGGGGCCTGAGAAGGTGGCAGTGGCATGGAGAGTTCCCCCTTAATCCATGGTGTTGGGTACTGGGCACTGATGAGCCAGGAGAGGTGCCCGAGCCAATGATGCCATGTCAGAAGTGTATAGAGGTGGCCCTGGGATGCCGGTCATATGCACAGACTCCACTATCTATAGACATTGGAGGTATTGATAAGTGCTGCAAGGATGAGAGTCCGCTGGGGGATATGCTTGTCACTCAAGCCGGTTGACTTGCCTCAGTTAAAATTTCACCTACTAAATTCTGCTTGGGTGCCAAAACTACCGGGTTTGCGCTCCTGTCTGTTGGTGACCTGCCCCCCTGGGGGGCATCCCAAAAGACTATTGGTGGCCCAATTCTATTTGTCCCTACTTGGTTACTGTAGAAGGCATATTGGCTTGTGTCTCCGATCTCACTTTCTCTGTGGCCACCCATGCTGGGGTGATTCATTTGATCTACTGGTGAACGTTGCGGTGCGCTTTTCCCTTCACACCTTGTGGACTAGTTGCTTGATTGGGTGGGGAGCGGTACTGTGGCTTAGGCTAGGAAAACTGACCCAGTCTTCACTCACAAATATGTTCAAGACAAGGACCAAACAGTTGGGGGCATGGTCTGATTCTGGAGAACATCCCCAGGCTCCAGCTGTGGATATGATGAACACCGAGTCCCTTTGGACCCAATTCACACCCAATTAATCAAATTACTCAAAGCCATTGTGGATAATAAATCTACCCTACAGAAAGATATTGGCACAGTATCTGTAGGCTTAGGCCTGCTGCAGGTTGACCACCACTAGCCGGCGGACAGAATAAAAGAGGTGGAAACCTCACTTGAAGAGATAATGCCTGAGCATTTGCAATTGACCCGCCAGATTGTAGAACTCTCTGATAGGGTTCAGAGAATTGAACACCGGGCTGAGGACACTGAGGGACACAATTGGTAGAATCATATGCTAGTGGTGGACCTGCCCGAGAATGCCGAAGGGAAAGTCATGGTGGCATACCATGAGCTCTGGGTGGAGGTGTCCTTGACTGGCCTAACAGGTTTCTTTGCTTTGAAATGAGCACATAGGGTGCTGGTGCACCCGCCAGTGCCTCCAAGACTGAACAGGAGAGAGCCGCTGCTCTTCATGCTATGGTCGAGATTGCGATGACTCAGAGAACAGCATCAGGAACTGGTACCCCATTAGCCCAGAAGTCGGGCCTCTCAGAATCTGGATCCTCGCGAGCAGACAGCCCAGACATGCTGAGGGTGACTTCAGGGTCGGTAGATGAACTCATCTGATACCTTCACCCTCTGGACCTCTGACATGGGGTAATTAAGATATTTTAAAATATATATTAGGTTTCTAGGGATACAAAGTGGGAAGTTAAATAACTATAATTATTTTCTTATTATTTAATTACTATTCATTTTTTAATTGATAGTCAATTATGTAAAATTTGTAATTATTATAATTTCAAGATATATTTTCGGTGTGTGTTGTTTGTGGAGGTAAGAAGTTATTTAAGTAGTAAGAAATATAAATTATATATTGTTTAAAAATGTGTTATTTATTATGTTATGTTTTAATGGTCTTATGCTTTTTAATTGTAAATAACATTATATTTTTGGGTTGTTATAACTTTGAAAATATAGGGGCCCATTACGATAACCGGCGTTAAAAAATCCGCCATCTACTATAGCCTGAGAAAACCGCCCGCCTGCACCATGGGAATACCGACCGAGCAATTATGAAGTCGCGAAGCAACCTCCGCCCACGGCGGTAAAAACACACAAAATTCCGCCCGTCCATGTCAGAGTAGAAGATTATCCGTCCGCCACGGACGCAATCCCGCCCGAAAACCTAAATCCGCCCGCTCTGACGACCGAGACAACGACCGTGAAATTATGATCTCCCCGACATGAGCGCGGAAAATCCACATATTCCCCGCCCGCCACGGTTAACAACAGTGATGAATAACTGACACGGCGGAAGGCCTGGCGGCCACGTCCGTGCACGGAAATCATTTGCAGAACAAAGAAATACACACAACATGGCCAACAAGTCCACACAGCAAACTACGCCAAAATACCCAAACACAGAACACATCCCAAAGACACATCCCCCTGGCAAAACTAAAAACTACAAATCCCAGGACACCAGACACAACACACCTGAAAACGCCAGCCCATCATGACACACCCACATAGGTAAGTACAAAAGCAGCCCCTCCACCGACCACAATCCCTTGCACTACTACAAAGCGAAGACGCCATCAGAGAACCCAGAGAGCCACAAAGGAAAGCAGCACACCACACGCACGCACACATCACACTCATCACCAACAACACCACCACCATCACCACTGAAACAACTGCACCACAAACCCCCTGCACATCACACACCACACTTCACACACCCACCACACCAGCACCACAAATACCAAACCACAAACCATGGCAACACAAAGAATGCCTAAGTACACTGCCACTGAGTTGACGGTCATGGTCGACGAGATCATCAAGGTGCACCCACAAATCTATGGGAACCAGGTCCAACAGACACCAGTAGCCACCAGAAACAGAATGTGGAGCAGGATCGTAGACCAGGTGAACGCAGTTGGGAACGTGCCACGCAACCGGGGTGAAATCACAAAGAGGTGGCACGACCTGAAAAGCGTGGTCAGGAAGAAGGAGGCCAAGAATCGTGAGCTGGCTGACAGGACTGGTGGCGGAAATCCCACGCTATTCAAGACCTTCAAGGCGTGGGAGGAGAAGGTGCGAGGCATACTACATCTGGAGAGTCTCACCGGAATACCAGGGGGAGTGGAGGCCGGTAAGTACAAACAAATGTATACCAGCACACCGCTATGTACTGTCATGCACTACCAGAATGCCATAGCTCCGAGGGCCAAACACCCCCATGTCCAGTACACAATACACAAGACATCTCTCACACATGCAACAGACACTCCCACACACTCAGCCCAAAGGTACCAACAAACAAAACCATGGGGGCATGTGTACAGTCAGCCAGCACCACAACTCCCACCAGGTCCCCTTGTACCCCAGATGCGCCGGAAGGTGCACTCCCCACACCCACACTCATGTGTCAGCCATAGCTGCACTAACCAACAAGTAACAGGTAAGTAGCCTTACCACAAAGTCCGTGTATCGGAGGGGGGACTGCAGAAGTACAACCCCCACCAGGCCCCTAGTCCTACAGCGCAGCAAGATGGAGCACTCCCCACACCCATGTGTCAGACATTGCAGTGCACACCTTCACCCGACAGGTAGATATGTTTCCCTACATGGAGGGGTGTCTGTGGGTGGTAAGCCATCACTACAACTCACAACACCGCCCCCACTCCCACATACCAGCAAGATGGAGCACCCCTCCCTCTCATAACCATGTGGTAGCCATTGCATTGCTCCCTCCAAACCAACAAGTAGGTAGACTACTGTACAGGGCGGGGTGTCTGTAGGCATGAGGACTGTACTACGACTAACATTTGGGACATGTCACGTAGCAGAGGAACAGGTAGCACTGCTCCCTGTCATAATCATATGACTAATGTGCACACGGACATGAATTACAGAGTCATAGCCCACATGAGCCATCTCAAATACACCAACACGTAAGGAGTCACGTCTGCATGCACAAGTCTCACTGGAGTACTGACCCACATGGCGTGCACTTTGCCAGTCATCACACACATCAGCAACACCATCGAAGTCTTGTCCATGTAGTCGTGTCTGCTTGTTCCGTTGACATCGTACAACATCACCCATGTAAGTCTATCTTGTCTCAATGTAACAGAGTGGAACCCCAGTAATGTCACATACACCACTGGACCCATGAACCACACAGCTACACAATGCACATTCAAAATCTCATCCATCTCATCTTTCAGCCCCAGTGTCATGAAAGGTATATCATCTAAACAGTTGTCCCATATACAGTAGTTCAGCAAAGATTCCTGCCGATTACCAAAAATGTGTCTGCAGTGTCTGAATCGCACGTCACACTGTGATTTACAACATACCTAATATAGTCAACACCCCAAGAGCACTGCATTGCTGCACATGGCTGAGGGTAGCACGCACACCAAGGAATTGTCCCATCTGCAATACGTTGTGTGGCACACAACCATTACTCACTCACTACAATGCTTGAAGTGTAATGTCCCTAAATGATAACAGTGAGCAGATATGCTGGGTATGTCAGACATACACACACCTTTGTCTCTGCAGTGTCGTGTGGCCAAAACACATGTCTCCTTCTGCACCCATATGTCACAGTATGTACCACAAAACCATATTTCATATCAAAAGCGTTGATGGAGCTGTACTCCTTATCCCATCTGCGTTTCTAAGCGTTTCATTTGAACCCCAAAACCATATTTCATCTCAAAAGCGTTGATGGGGCTGTACCCCTTTTGCCATCTGCGTTTCTAAGCGTTTCATTTGAACCCCAAAACCATATTTCATCTCAAAAGCGTTGATGGGGCTGTACCCCTTTGCCATCTGCGTTTCTAAGCGTTTCATTTGAACCCCAAAACCATATTTCATCTCAAAAGCGTTGATGGGGCTGTACCCCTTTGCCATCTGCGTTTCTAAGCGTTTCATTTGAACCCCAAACCCATATTTCATCTCAAAAGCGTTGATGGGGCTGTACCCCGTTTGCCATCTGCGTTTCTAAGCGTTTCATTTGAACCCCAAAACCATATTTCATCTCAAAAGCGTTGATGGGGCTGTACCCCTTTTGCCATCTGCGTATCTAAGCGTTTCATTTGAACCCCAAAAACATTTTTCATCTCCAAAGCGTTCATGGGGCTGTACCCCGTTGCCACCAAAGCCACAAAATGTAGGGGTACTGCAACACACACCGATTGGCTATCCAAATCCGTCCCATGCCATATGCATACATCACACTATTCCATTGCCTTGATCACGCACACACATTGTAGAGCCATACACACGCATCTGGGAAATCAGTGCACAACTGTGCACAAACTGTGAATGTCAGACATCTAACACAAACCTTGCAAGGTGCAACACAATAACCTTTCGTCTCCGCCCCACTGGTGACGAACAGCATGATGCTGGAGAGGGAGACAGCAGCCATCACAGCCAGTCCGCAAGCCCTCCACCTGGACTCACGGATGTGGAAGACCTGGACACCTCTTCGGACGAGGACTCCCGACCAGGCACATCTGGTGTGGCAGGGCGCAACCCCTCCCCAGGACCCCTCCTACCCACCAACCCATCTCCCAGGGCTGGTGACCAGTCCCAGGCCCCTGCTGCCACAGTCATTGCGACCACCACCACCGCCGCAACCACCACGACCACCACCAGGGCTTCCCTGACCACTCACCCTGCGCAAGGGGTGGTACGCACGTCGACATCGACCCTGGGAGCCACAACGAGGCCCTGGGTGACCAATGTGGTGAGTGGGCAGGTGGTGGCAGCAGTTCAGGTGGGAGGAGCAGGGTAAGGCCAACGCCATCAGAGCCTGGGAGCCAAGCCCTGCCGCAAATCGCCAGAGTCCTTGGGGCCTATGAAGAGGCCCAGGGACAATGGGCCCGGTCAGCTGCCGATACGCGGGAAGTCCTTGGGGTGTTGAGGTCCATGGACGCCCATATGGGCCAATTCGTGACCTGTATGGGCAAACTTGTCGACCTCATGGGCCAGCTAGTGGTGGCGGTGAGGGCCCAATCAAGGCCAACCACACCATCTCCGCCACCACCTGCTGGGGCGCAGGGTCGTGCAACATCCAGTTCCCCTGCATCCACAGCGAGTGGGCAATCCTCAGCCACCACCAGCAGCCCACAAACACAACCCCCCCCCTCTCAAACATGGAAGGGGTTGTCCGAAGATGAAACAGGTGCCAAGAGATGACTTTGCACGCTCCAAACGCCAGTGAGTCAGCCAGCCACGGTGGCCATCTACTGCATTCACCTGGACTACTATCTAACCCTGGGCAAAGCACTACGCTACGCTCGCGTAGTTTGCGAAGTTTGCGCTACTTCACACTACGCGAATTACACGTAGCACAGTGCAAACACGCGTAGCGTAGTGTAGCGTAGCGTAGTGCAGCGGTCATTTTTTGCTTGCTCGCGGTCCTCAATGTCAAGTTGGCGACCGCGAGCAAGCAAAATGACATCCCGGCGAGACTTTTTCCTCGTTCGCGATCAGCAACATCAAGTTGCCGATCGCGAGCGTGGAAAATAAACCTCCCGGCGAGATTCTCAACGCGGGAGGTCAGGTTTCTCATTGCGAGTGGTCGCGTATGTTCGCGACCGCTCGCGATGAGAAACTACCAGTCCGCGTTGAGAAAGCTGCCGCTCGAGTAAAAATCTACTCGAGCGGCAGTAAAAGACAGCTCGCACTGTACAAGATGCTGTTTTCAATGATTGCACAGTGCGGACAAGCATCCTGCACTGTGCAATCATCGCGAACAGCGCACTACGCAGTTCGCATAGTGCTACGCGTAGCTCGCGAAGTGCACTTCGCGTAGCTTCGCGTAGCGCTACTTCGTGAACTACGCCCAGGGTTACTACTATCCTACCCCACACTGCCATGTGAATGGCATGTATCTGTCGGACTGTGGACCCAGAACAACATGGGTACACCTTGACCATCACGCGGACATGTCCGTCAACTCATTGTTTCAGCATGCACCACTTTTGTGATCACCTTGCCCACAATCACGTCACCGCTTAAAATAAATACACCTGGATCACATTCTGTTTCATCTGCTCTGTGTTTAATCAAGGATGTGCAACCGTCACCATGATCAGAAATGCATCTGTAGTGTGGTATGTCGATAGGCCAGGAGAGGCTGTAGGGACCTAGGGGTGAAAAACAGAACAAGAGTCCATTGAATGTGTGTGTCACACACTCATCACACAGTACTTGTCATCCAGTTTAAGCAATGTACACACATCTCACAGAGCAACAGGGCACAATGCTACAGCCACTGTCAGTGGCATACTACCCTGGACATGGACCATTGCCACACAGCACTCAGTGAACAATAGGCCGCCGTGACAATGCACACATACACCTACAAAACTACAGCAACATCAGCCGTCGTACATGGTCACTCACCGTCAAGTGAAGTAGCGGGCGATGAGCTGCTGACGCTCATTCACTGCTTCCTCCTCTCCACTGTCCTCGTCACTGGACACGGCTTGGTCTGCAGACGGGGGCCCTGGCTGATCACCGTCATCCACTATCAGGTGGATCTGCCTGCGAATCGCGAGATTGTGCAGCATGCAGCATGCCACAACTATCTGGCACGCCTTCTGTGGGGAGTATGCCAGTGCACCCCCGGTGCGGTCCAGGCATCTGAATCCAAAAGTCCGCTCCACCACATGTCTGGTCCTCCCATGTGCCTCATTGCATCTGACATCAGCTGGTGTCCTAGGATTACATAGTGGGCTCAGCAGCCAAGGCCCGTTAGGATATGCCGAGTCACCTGGGTGTGAGAAACACAGAGAATCGTTGCAATTCCAACAGGATACAAGACAGCATGTCACACCCAGCACGCTACACGAGTATGCATACTCACCAACAATCCATGCACGGTCCGGTTGAAGATTGGTCATCATTCGTGGGAGGATGCTGTGGCGCATGATGTGCGAGTCATGGGCGGATCCGGGAAACTTCGCACACACGTGTGTGATAATCATGTCCGCCAGGCACACCACTTGCACATTCAGGGAGTGGAAATGTTTCCGGTTCCTATAGATGTGCTCCATGACCTGTGGTGCAACAAGGCCAACATGGGTGCAATCAATTGCACCAACAACGTGGGGGATGCATCCAAGGGCATAGAAAGCACCCTTCACTGCCGCCAAATCACGAGCCCTGGGGAATCGGATGTACCGGTTCCTGTAGAGCATCATAGCTGACAGGACATCCCGTAGCACCATGCTGAACATGGGCCGGGACATCCCACCTCCACTGCCCACAGTGGTGTTGGAAAGATCCGGTTGCGAAAAAATGCAGTGCAGCCATCACCTTAGCCGTGGGGGTGAATGCTGTAGGATACACCCTGCGAGGACGAAGGTGGGCTTCCAACATTGCACATAGGTGATGCAGGGTGGGTCGGTCCAGATGGAATTTCCGTATAACCTCCACATCCTCCATGTCTGCCAGCAATTGGTAGGGGCAATGTATTTTTGGTCTCCTCCTAGGACAGATGGAAGTGTACACATGTCAATGCAACACACCACATGGCATTTTCACATACACAAAACTAAAATTACTGACAAAGCAATAGAACCACAGAACAGCTGACAAGTAGGGACAGCACAGCTACAATACTCTTACACCGGTCCCCTTACCAATAGCAATGACCACTGACACAAACCATTGCCATGAGCATGCACATGGGGATTTAGGCCATAATAGCTTGAAAGGCATGATGATGATTTTAGACTGCATATGTGGGAAGCGGCAACACCACAGCAATATACCTAGCTGCTGTGCCTGACACAGCTTCCGAGGCTGGCTGAGTATGGCACACACCAACAACACAATGTACACAGGCTGAGCGGCCCAAACAAGTGGGTCCTGTTGCACAACGGGATATGAGACAGTCAATGATGTCCCTAGTTCACCCAATGTACAGCACTGTACGTATCACACCTCCAACACACATTGACAGGTGTACACATTGACAACTCCATGACAACACAGCTGTGTGAATGCAAATACACATCACAAGTGACACGTAACGTAGCACGTGCCAAGTGGGAGATGTACATTGAGAAATATGGCATGTGTGTGCATATGCACATCCCGTGCTCCCATGCTAATGTGTACATGATGATGTGCCAACAGACATGTGGGGGCTGAGCACTGGCCGTCAATGCCTATGCACACAGCATGAAGTGGCCCTATCTAGTGTGGACATGCTCCAACACACAAATCATGGCCACACCTGCAAATGCATGGCACACATTAAACTGTGGATTCCACATGGCACCAGCAGACTGTACCCGCCAGGGACCAGGCCCTTGAGGCCAACTCTAATGGCCCTCGCGGTTGCATCCTGCGTGTTCGACTATAGAGGTAAGCGTACCGGGACAGCTCGGAGCAGGCCATTGTGTGCATTTGAAGTAGGCAGACATGGTACACCAATTGCAGCAGCTTGGACCCACTGAAACAGCCCCAGGGGGCTTTATGAGTGTGGGAGGGAGACCGGCATTACCACAGCTTCCAGGGACTGCTGCCTGGCATCCCTCAACAACACCTGCTGCTGCTGCCACATGTCCACCTTCATGTCGACGACTCTGAAGATATGTCCGGGTCCACTCACCAGCGAGGAGTTGGAGATCCTGGATTCCGAGCTCCACGCACACTGCCCAAGGCTATTTCTTGCTAAAGTTGTGTGTGTAAGACAACTACAGTGTGTGTGGGAGTGCATGTGGGGGACACACATGTCGTTGATCCGCAGCACTATGAGTCTGAGCCTGTGGGGTTCCAACATGCACTGCTTACCATGCTTACTACAGGTGGAAGGGGTATGTAGGCTCTCTGACGCTTTCCCATGCATGTCCCTCCCGAGTGGTGGTACATGGCATTTTCATGTCAGACATCCAGTGACGCAGCCACTTGGCAATGCAGGACTCAGGGCAGTTATTGCTTGTGTGAATGGCTGGCTGGGTCCCTGCTGGCCTTCTCAGTCTCAGCAGACCTGGGCTGCACATTGACCGCCCAATCCTAGAAGGAAACAACACTGACTGTACAGTGGGTTACATGTGTCTTTTGTTCACAACTCTCCGGAAATGCGCAAACTCAGCCCTGGCGATTGAACACTCCAGGCCTTGTGATAGGGATGTGTGTGAGAGATAGTGGCACTGAATGTGACCTCCATTGCGGGGTGAGCCATTCACAGGGCGAGTACGTTGAGGGCTGCGCAGTGTTGGACACAGTGAGTCCACCCACAAAGATGTGTTGCCTTGTGATCTATGTGTTGGTCCACCTGACAATGGACAGTAGATGTGGGCAGACTACACATTGCTCAATGTGCTGGCATCCTGCATGTGAATGGGATGGACAGGTACTGTGTACACACTCCCACCAGCATGCATTCATGTGTGGTGTACACATTCTGTTAGGCCATGTCCGATTACTTCTTGGCTCTGTTACACATCTCTGAGTATTTTGGATGGGTCAGCATCATGCCACTGTGATTGGTGGATGTGGGTGATGATGAGAAGTGTATGAGTGATATTCCAACCCTCTTGTGTACCATCCCTGCAGTTGGAAGTCCTCCAGCACAAGGCCTTGTGATGAGCCATTGCATCCAAGTTGATGCCTCTGTGTATGTGCAACCGACAGTGCAGCCAATTCCACAAAGGGTGTGACGTCATCTGCCGGATGAGCGACTACGTGGCGAAAACGAATCGGGGATGCCCCCTCGTATTGTCAGGTTAGCACGGCGCTGCATTTCACCACTAATGGTATGCATCTTGACAGTCACACAGCCTGTGCCGGATGCACGTTTGTAGGGGCATCAGCAGCAAGCAAGTGTACAGTGTTGTGGGATGGTGTCTTTTGCTGTGAGAGGCAGCATGTGTCCACAGCCTACCCATGATCTGGGTAATGTGATGTTTGTTGTGTGATGCAGTGGGTTGTAAGTGTACTCTGTGCTGGGTGCATCTGACATGCATATGCGATTCCTGAGGGTCAAGATGTAATTTGAGCACTCTGCATTGTCAATGCATTCAGAGTCGTAGCCCTCAGGAACATCCTGTAGTAGGCTGGAGTGGCAATTCACATGTATGTTTGAGGCACTGTGCCTACTCTGATTTCGTTCGGACATATGTGTGCGATGCCTCACCTCATATTCCTGGTACTTACACATCCGGCACACTGTGCAACAGTAGTTGTGCTCGTGCGAACGACAGGTGGATGGCATGGGCTCATGACCATTGTGGACTGTCATGTTGCAGTCTGTGTGAGTGGTGTCCCATTCTGCTCCATGCAGGTATGTCCTTTGCCTAATTACGTAGTGGTCATCCTTGCCACCATCAGGGCAGTGGGTGTGCACACAGCGATTTGTGGCTATGGTCGCAGGGTGACACAGGCCGGGTGTTGTGCTATGTGCACAACACATGTGCCATTTATTAGCAGCTTCATTTTCTGTACGCCAGCCATTACGTGTTGATTGTGGTGGCTGTATACAATTGCACAGGTATCGTGCAACATGTGGATTTGGGAATGTTCTGTGCTGCTTCCCTTGCACATGTCTGTTTAATTGATGCCAAATGAGTGAGGCCACCTCGCTCTCTCTCATGTGGCATCTCCCGTGGGTGCTGAGGGACAGGGGACGGTCAACAGTGGTGAGACATCGGATGAAGCAGCTGCACAGGAGCTGAGTGAGACAGATGTGACCAGCGCCTCGGAGGGGCCAGACGTGTGCTGGATGAATCACAGGCCGAGACGGCAATTTCGGCGTCATCTGAGGACAGAGGTGATGCATCCATGTGTGCTAGCACAGGGGACATGGACTCTGGCTCCTCTTCAGCCACACGGAGGCCAATGCCCGCCCTCCCATCTACTTCCACTGGTGCAACACGTGTCAGCACAAGGATGAAGGATAGAGTGTCCTTCACACCAGGCACAGCTGCCCCTGCACATGTGACCCCTGCTGCCCTCAGTGCTGGGTCTGTTGAGCTTGTGCGGCATCTCTGCGTGGGGCAGACAGCTCTCCTCAATTACTTCATTGCCCATGACATCACCTTGCCGCAGGTGACATAGTTCATGGAGGGCCTACATGTACGCGTGGGTGGGCTACACCAGACTGTCCAATGGTTGTCCTCCCCAGTCAAGGTGGGCCTTCAACTGGGCCAATCTCAGGCTGACATTCCTGACCCTTTCTCCACCCCCTGGAAAGTGGCACATCTGACAACAGCAGGGCACGAGTCCTAAAAAGAAGTGGGGGACGCTGACGTCACGACAGGAAGTGACATCACGAAAGGTGGCTTGCACCGTCAGACTCATTGCCTCCCCTCGCTCACCCCTTATATGCGATTGCATCGGGGAAGCCAGCGCATGCACAAGCAGCTCCGATCTCGCCCCAGAGAGGCCAAAGAGTGAATGTGTGGCTCCATTTGCTCCAGTTATTGAGCTCGCGGTAAAATAAGTGGGGGGACGCCGTCCACCCGCGTGGTACCCCGGCTCGAGCCCTGGACAACAGTGACAATGCATGACAGTCTCCGGAGTCCGGATACACCACATGCAACACACAGAAGCTGTAGCTGCCCTAGCGGGCCAGGCCGCAAACACCATCCCAGACGAAAGGTAGACCCACCCCGGCGCGCAAAGTAATTACATCCGCTGCCATTGACAAGGGACCCATAGAGTGAGATATGGTCCTCAGGGTGACGGGCCTCCGAGCCATCCCCCGCCAACAAGTGTCATGCAACTCACACATATCGCAAAGCCAATAGGACACTTTGCCTGCACACCAGGGCTCGAGTCGGGGTACCACGCGGGTGGACGGCGTCCCCCCACTTATTTTACTGCGAGCTCGATGACTGGAGCAAATGGAGCCACACATTCACTCTTTGGCCTCTCTGGGGCGAGATTGGAGCTGCTGCTCACGCGCTGGCTTCTCTGATGCAATCGCATCTAAGGGGTGAGCGAGGGGTGGCAATAAGTCTGATGGTGCAAGCCACCTTTCGTGACGTCACTTCTTGTCGTGACGTCAGCGTCCCCCTACTTCTTATTTAGGACTTGTGCCCTGCTGCACACTGAGAATGTGTTGCCTGCGAGATGTGACCAGGAGAAGGGCGCCATGACCTCCCACCCACCAAGCTCCACTGCCATCCCGTGCCCTGGGTAGCCTGTGCAGGTGGACAATGTAGGGGGTACACCTGGAGGACAGGGGATATAAGGGCCTTGGCAAGGGCCTGGCAGACGCACAGCAGTATCCAGCATGTCCCCAGAGGGAGGGCTAACGTCTACACCTGATGCAGCATTGATCGTGTGCCCGCCTGTTGTGCCCACACAAGTTCACATTCATCCCCAGACAGGTAGGCTTTCCAAATACCCAACACAGTGGAAATATACCCCTCCGGAATCCTCACCACACAGTCTGTTACAACACTGCATGAGTGCACCTACCCGTGCCACCCACCAACCTGGGCCAAGCAGCCCTTCCGCTTCGCATGCCACATGTGTGTCTTCCACAGTTGTGCTTCTCTCTCAGGGGCGGACCTCCAGCTGTCCCGTAGCACACAGACAGCACCGAGTCGGACTGGCATCCTGTTTGAATGGTAGGCACCCTCACACAACTACCTGTGACATAATGGTGGCTGTAATGGCTATTGTGACTGCCATGGCAGTGTTGCTGGCCATGACAGGGTACACTCACACACATTGCATACGCAGATTTTTGTATCACTACTCTGCACATCGGACTGGCCACTGTCCCTGGTGTTGAACAATATTGCCGCCTGTCAATGTAATCTGTGACTGGATGCTGTTGTTCCTGTAGTCGGTTGTGTCTGTGTAGTTGCTGATTGCAGTTGTTACTGTGTGTGCATAGTTAAGTGAGGCACATGCCGTGTATGGTACCTCAACAATTGCAATGTCTGGTCTCACATTCCAATGTATTTTACACGTGGCAGGGACTTCACTTCTTTCAGACTCTGCTACTTGTGTGTGTGATGAAGAAGTATTTTTGTGACATGGATTGTCTGCATGTATTTGGTGGTATTTCTGCGAAAATGTATACGTGTCATGTTTGCGGGCAAGCAAAGCACAGGGTGTGAGTCTTGCCACAGGATGACAGGTAGCATGTGCAGAGTGTGCGGGTATGTGTGAGCTTACTTTCTGTGTGGCCAGCAGTGTAGGTGTATGTTAATCTTGTGATGAACATTGAGCCTGGGCACACAGCTTACTTTCAATGTGTGCATTTGGGAGGTGTAGGTATGTGTTGTGAAGGGTGTGACTTTAGGGTAGTGTTGGTGTGTGTGTGTGCGCTCTGGCAATGTCGACTACACACATGTGTTACCCAGGGCCATGGTGGGTGTTTGTATCCGTGTTCAGATCTGTGAATGTGAGCACATGTGTGTATTGTATGATGCACAGTGTGTAGTGTGTGGGTGTGTCCTTGCAGTTCAGGATGACTCCTACTTGATATGTTTTGGACATTGTGGGTCTGCAGTGTGTGTGACTGTCAAGATTGTGCCTTGTTGAATTGGGCATGTATGTGAATTTCTGCAGTTCGTACTCACTGTGCAGACCTGCCCACCCACACTGATATCGTGTGTGTGTTTTGTCATGCATTGCTGTAGCATGCTTCTTGCGTGGCTCCTAATTTTGCTTGATGACTGTGATGTCAGACTGTGAAGGTAATTGTACACATATGTAGGACTGTGCTTTGTAGTGACCAGTCCGTCAGTGTTAATGTGATGATCTGTTGGGCCACGTCAGAGTCTGACAAGCCAAGGCCCACGACCTCTGGTATTTCACTAGGTCCACTGTGGCGGCAACTCATATGCATTGACATCCAATGACACTAGACTACATGGTCATCTCACGACTCTTGGTTACTTCACACACTCTCATCCTCTCTGATTCGTACTTGTCTTCGATAAATCATTCTACATAGTCACATATTTGCTTCAAGGCATGTATTTGAACTTACTTCCTCTGTGATGCAGTATAGTGGACACTACTGGCAGCAAAATGCATGTGGAGGATATACTTAGCATGATTACACATACAAAAGGGGTACAGGTAGATGTGATTGGTTGTTGACTGTGGAATAAAGGCTTCAGAGTTACATCTGCCTTGCCCTTGCTATGCTAAAGTACATTTGCTCATTACTGAAGAGCTCTAGACTTTGACACAGACAGTACTCATTTTGCCTACCAGACAGCTTGACATCATAGGCACAGTACATCTCAGTTCCATGGTACGGGATTACTACAATAGTGACTCCGACACACCTGCGTCAGAGGTGACATCAGAGCATGAACCTACATGCATGCAGCAGCGTCTCACAGGTTGTTGCTATGTGGTGGCTACTGAACATGACACAATAACTAGGGCCATGTTGTAGGGGGTTGCATTTGTTGTCCATGCAAAAGTCCTGGCACGGAAGTACAGACGATGGTGAGGTGACAGTTCTCACGTAATACAGCAGACAGATAAGTGTGCACTGACAAGTGCATGTGTCCAGGTGCGCAGAATACATATTATAGCATAGTTGTTCATGCAGTATTGGCCATGTGGTTACTGTACACAAGTCCCATACCTCTGCCTCCCCCTGTTCATGCAGAGACACGGGATATGGTGAGGAACAGAGTGCATGTCCCGAAAATGTCCGATGTCATGGCAGTGGAGTTGATGGTAAGGTGTTTGTTGCAGATTGTATGGTATAGTTGTTGTACAGCTAACTGCCCACTCCGTGCGAAAGCCAAGCACAGGTATGGTGTTGAACATCAATGTTCAATTGGGGGTATTGAGTCGGGGACCGATGAATTGACAAGTTGTCAGGTATGCGATACCTTCCAGCAGGGCATCCATGGCATTGGTGGTAAACATGGATGCCATCCAATGAAGCGGATGGTGGCTAGCAACGTGTTCATCGTAAGTTGTCCCTTGTAGAAGCCTGATGGGACATGTTGGATGACATTCGATGAAACTGTGACCCAGAATACGCTGTGTGGAGGCACACTGGTCCCATTGCAGTGTGTGTCCGATTGCAGCCACATACGCCATGCCCCCATGCACTGAACAGATCCTGTCGTGGGCGTCCAGTGGTGCAAACAAGTGTACCAAGTCCGCCTTTAGACATGCCGGGTTGGAGAGACATAAATCCACAGGACAGTGGAACGGACACCTCCGACAGTAGAAAACGGGGATGACGCAGCTGAACATTGCAATGCGGTAAGTTACTCGGTAACTTACGTTCAGCATAGCCAGATTTTCACAGCCCACTATCTGTAGCAAGCTCTCAATGTACAGCTGCATCTGTCCGGCGTAGTTGGGAAGCAGTGGTGCAACAGCCATTTTGCTACGGGGTGATGTGATGGCGTGCTCCGGCTGCCTGAGCAGTCAGCAGAGTGCAACCTCCGACGATGCTGGGAATTCTGGAATGGATGTTCGGCGGCAGGACTTGGGTTATAGCTTGGGCGGAGGACACAGGCCCTCATCCCACATGCTTCAATGAATGGTCAAGGCCAGTGGTGTCGGACTCTTTCCAGATTACTTGCATTTGACCCACATGGAGGAGTGGTATAATTGTATTTTGTGTTGTTATCTTTCTTTCATGTTAGGCGCTATCTGCCAGTGGACGGTTTACTCTGCATGGCTCTGTTTGGCTTCTTGTTGGTACAATGGCTCCATTCTCCTGCATAAATTGTTGCAATGTGATTTCAGAGTGGGAATGGAAGGCCATTCAGTGCTATCTGCTCGCCCGTGTGTGGGCGGGACACTGTGTTTCCGCTATACATTGAGGCTTCTGTGTGGGTGTAGTAATTGGAAACACCTGTTCTCAGGCAGCAGGGTTTTTCTATTTTGTACATTGCATGGCTTGACATTGCAAGCAGGATGGTATAGGTATTTTTGGATGAGACTGGCGTGCCTTTTACGGACAATGTCCATATTCTGCGCTGTTATGTAGCAGCCGCCGTATGCTTCTCCATTTTTTGCACACAAGGGTGTGTCCTATTTTGCCATCACATTACTCCCCTGTTCGGGACACTTGTGTGACATCAAGTTGACAACTGTGAGTTGTCGGTTGGGGACATGATTGAAGCAGGAAGGCCACGTGACATGTGCCTTCAGGGTGGGGCTGGTGTGTGGGGTGTGTAGTTGTGACCCTGTGGTGTTTGTGTGCAGACCATGCATGGCGCTGTCGTTGGCCTCTGCGTTGTGCGCATGTGTACCTGCGTCATCGCCGCTGCGCTGCAGTGCCGTGACGGGGACATCACTTCCTGGTCCCGGGTAGTGGGTGGCCAGGATGTTGCGAGTTGTTTTATTTTGACAGGTGGGACATGTGTGGGTACAGTGGTGGATGTGTCCTGTCCACAGAGGGGTGTCTGAGGGGGCCATGTACAGTTTTTCCACCCTTGCATTGTGTGCGGTGTTTGCGTGCCCTTGTTGTGTGTCTGCCTACCTGCGTCGTCGTGGCGCGTTCACTCCTAGGTGGTGCATCAGGTAGAGCATGGGGATGGCCTGGAGTGCAGGATTCATCTCTGGGTGGGCCGCCTTTTTGGTCTCCGTACTCTACAGTCGGGTTTCCGCCTTGGTATCTCGTGCGGTGTCTCTTTGCCGGTGAGGCTGTTTGGTTGTGGCATCGTAATTTTTACGCCGGGCGGTACGTCATTTCGTCGGACGGTGTGTCTCCATTGGCTCGCGCCGCTACGTAGACGGGCGCACTTTGATGGCGGGCGGCCTCGTAGGCTTACGGGCGGTGTTTGCCTGACTTTTCACATCCTAATTTTGCGGGCGTGTGGGCCGTTGCTGGCGGACGGTAACTAGCGGTTTTTGCCTCCGACAGCACGGCGGTTGTGCATCCGCCCGACATCGTAATGGGCCCCATAGTATGGTATTTTAATTATAATATTTGTATTTGTTTTAATTTAAAATATTTAATAAATACTGTAATAAATATGTAATTTATATATGTTTTATTTAATATTTATATTTGTTGTTATTTAATGTAGTTGTTAAAATTGATTATTTGTTTGAAGTGAACTACTCTCTCTCTCTACTGCCGCACAGACTGAAGTGGAAATAGTAAATGTTCCCCCTTCGCTATCCAATGCTTTCTCTACTGTTGCACAGACTAGAGTGGGAATAGTACATTTTACCCCTCCTGACTCCAACCCTTTCCCTACTGTTGCAGAGACTGGAGTGGAACAGTAAATTTTACCCCTCTGCAGTCCAACATTTTCCCTTCTGTTGCACAGACTAGAGTGGAAATAGTAATTTTTACTCCTCCACAATACAACCCCTACTGTTGCACAGAGTGGAGTGGGAATAGTACGTTTTTCCCCTCCTGAGTCCAACGCTTTCCCTACTGTTGCACTGACTGGAGTGGGAATAGTAAATGTTACCCCTTTGCAATTCAACACTTTCTCTACTGTTGTACCAACTGGAGTGGGAATAGTAATTTGTAACCCCAACGCTTTCCCTACTGTTGTACTGACTGGAGTGGCAATACTAAATTTTACCCCTCCATAATCCAACTCTTTCCCTTCTGTTGCAGTGACAGGAGTGGGAATAGTAATTTGTACCCCTCTTGAGTCCAATGCTTTCCCTACTGTTGCACAAACTGGAGTGGGAATAGTAAATGTTTCCCCTCCTGAGTCCAACAAATTACCTATTGTTGCAGAGATTGAAGTGGGAATAGTATATGTATTATTCCTACAATTTTATCAATTTGTTCATATTGTTTACATTTATAATATTATCATGTTCCTGTGTAATTAACATTATATTATTTTTATTTATTAATGTTTATAATAAGTAATACATTTTTAGTAAAATATAATATTTGATGTTGTTTACGTTTCTGTGTGTAATTAAATTGGTAGTTTCTTGAGATTTTTCAATTTATGTGTTACAATTTGTAATTTATTATGTATATATATATATATATATATACATATATACTGTTATTTTTAAAGTTTACATAAAAAAGTAAATTGTAACATAAATTATAATTATTAGTTTAAATTTATATATGTTTAAATAAACATACATAAATACATATGAGTTTTTTAAAATAAGTATAACATTTATATATAATTTTAAGTTATTTAACTATATTTAGTTTACATTATATTGCTGTTCAATGTTAATATATTTAGGGGGACATTACGATGGCGGGCGGACAAAGTCCGCCCGCCACCTTAACGGAGAATGGGACCGTCCGCCATAGGAGCGGCGGTCCCGCCATTGGGATTAGGATGCCACCGCCACGGTGGCGGTGGCATTCCGCATATATTGAATTGCAGCGGGCGGAGCTGTAAGCAGCACCCGCCACAATGCAATATATGCAAGTTGTGCTTTTGCATGCACACCGTGACAGGCACCGTGCGGTGCCTGCCACCTTGTGCATGCAAATGCAGGGGGGTACCATAGGTACCCCCATGTGCACCCCCATCCCCCAACATCTGGGGGGGCCCACAACGGGCCCCCAACAGCAAACACCGTATGCCTTTCCATGGCGGCAACACCGCCATGGAAAGGCTGCTCTCCGCCGCCATCCTAATATGGATGGCGGTGTCTAGCAGACACCGCCACCATATTAGGCCCCTTTACCGCCCGGTCCCCTGTCGGACCGGCGGAAAACCTGCGGACGGTCTTTCTGTCCGCCGGGGTCCCCCCGCCATTGTAATATGGCGGGGGGAAATGGCATGCGGGCGGTGAGAAATGGTGGGCGGATCACCACCGCCATACGGCCGGTGGAGATCCGCCCGTCATTATAATGACCCCCTTAATGTTTACTATGTATATATTAAAAACTATATTTTTGTGTTTGATATTCGTGTATAACTACTTTTCTATATTTCTATATTTTTTATTTACATCATAAGTATAGAATAACAATATTTTTGTACTCAATATTTTTGTCACAATATTTATGTCCCACAATATTTGTGGTTTCGATGTTTTGTCAATGCACCCCTTTTCTGATAATCCTGCTCCAGGTCACTGGTGGAGACCTTCCGATATTAATGTTCACATGCTTTAAGTTTGGGTGGCCGTTGCTGGGCTGCTCTGGGGATGGGGAGTTATCGGGCCAGATTCACAAAGATAAATCGAGACAAAAGTCTAATTTTACGACTTTTGGTATTCACAAAGGGCATTTAAAGTTAGACTTTTGTCTCAGTTTAACTTAACTTTTGGTCTAAAGTTTAACTAAGACCAAAACTTGAGTTAAACTGAGACAAAAGTCTAAATGCACTTACTCGTAAATGCCCTTTGTAAATACTGAAAGTCGTAAAGTTAGACTTTTGTCTCTGTTTATCTTTGTGAATCGGGCCCATTGTTTGGGGATGCTTGTTTTTGTTTGTTCTTATTGCAGGGATCGCACAACATATTATGGTTCTCACATCCGACACAGGAATGCTGAGAGTGGGTGAGGGGGGTTCCACACATTTTAGGCTTTCATGTCTAACACGTCTTGCTCACTAAAACTTATGTCTTGGATTATCCAGGGAATGGGCTCAGACACTAAGGGGCCGATTCCGATCTCGGCTGGTAGGGCTCCGAATTGGAATCGGCATAACCGGATCCGATTCGGAGCCCTATTTCCCGACCGATTCGTACGCGCGTCCGGACGAGCGAGTACGATGCGAATTCACCGACCGACTCGTTCGGGCATCCCAACCGTTCCGACCGACTCGTTCCCGGGTCTAACCGCACCGACCGACTCGCTCGGACACGACTCGCACCACGCAATGGAGACGTTCCCCGGCCGGGTAAGTGCGATGCGCGCCGCGAGCAGTCCGATCGACACGCGCCGTCCGGCTCGAAAGAGCAGTCGGAGATGTACTTCGGGGGTCTGTGTCGGACCCCCCTGTACGTGTAGCCGTGCGAGTCGCACACAGGGGGGACCCATGGGTCCCCCCTACCTGTGCCTGTACGGCGTGAGTCGCTTCGCCGCGTACCCGCTGTAGGGGGCGCCCTTGTTCGCCTCGCACCCATTGAGGCAATGGGAGCCCGCGTACGTGTTGTATGACCGGCTCCCATTGACTTCAATGGGAGACCGACCGACTCGAGTACGATAGCATACGGATGCATCGTACTCGTTCGGTCGGGCTGCACGGGTCCGATTCGGTCGGAAATCTCTCCGGGTCCGGCTCGGTCGGAGAGATTTCCGGCCCGAATCGGAATCGGCCCCATAATGCTATAAATACATAGATACTTGAGGAGACAAGGGATACAGGTGGCCCTGCTACAGGAAACACACCTTACTCAGCCAGAGGTGGAGCGACTATGTCGTAGTTGGCAAGGTCTATATTTGCTTCTTCCTACTTGGCCTTTGCACAAGGGGCACTGATCTGGGTAAAGGCCGGGATACCGTTCGAACCTATCCACACCTGCAAGAATAAAGAGTTCTCTATGTATTCCTCGAAGGTAGATTATTGGGCAGATACATTACCCTAGGATGCTTCTATGCCCCGAACCAAGATCAGATGGCATTTTTCCATACCCTCTCGGCCTCGCTGGCCCCCTTGGTGGCAGATGATCTCCTGCTCAATGGGGATTTTAATTGTGCAGCCGATGCATTGTTGGATAGTTCTAACCCTCCTTGCCAAGTGCCTCTACCTGCAGGGTTGCTGAAGGCTTTAGGGAGTGGCTGGGCCACTGGACCCTGGCTGATGCCTGGAGGACACAACATGGGTATACCAGAGACTACTCATATCACCTTTCCATCTATCAATTACACACAGGATAGATACATTTGTGTTCTCTTGTAGACTTAGCCAATACATAGTCAACACTCAAAATTTGGGTTGCACCCTTTTTTGAACACAGCCCTCTGCTGTTGGAGTTCAGACCGACAGGGGAACGCCCATTGATCTCCCTGTAGAGACTTAATCCATTGTCACTTGAAGACACTTGTTTTCGGTAAATCCCTGGGGTAGGTGGTTACTGGCTACTTTGATCTCAATTAGGACTCAGCATCTACAGGCCTAATTGAATGGGAGGCTTTCAATGTGGTGGTCCGTGGGCATTGCCTGGGTCATTCGATTGGCATACAGAGAGAATTGCACCAGGAACTGCGAGATTTGGATGGCAGGTTACATGACCTGGACAATGCATTAGGCGCAGATCCCACTGACCTTCATAAACTCAGGGAGGCTTGAGAGCTATACAACTCCACATTGGAGAGGCTGCTTTCTCGCAATTATAAAGCCTTCATTTCAAAAGTGCATGAAGAAGAAGTACGCCAAGGCCAGGTGTTGGCTGGGCTTGTCAGGCCAAAATCACATGGGCCTCTTATTACACATGTTCATAAGTTTGCGGGTGATTCCTTGTTTACCCCAAGGGACATCTACACCCTCATTAATGAATACTACAAAAATGTATACAGCAACACAGAACCTGTCCCGCTACGGGTACAGATGTCTTTCCTTGGCAATCTGACTAATGGGGTAACTCCCCGAGCCGTCGATCAAAATGGCTTAGTTCCGGCCTGGAATAGCTCACTCAAACTCCGGAGACTGTACCATGTCTTTTACTACCCAGAGGTGCAGTCTATACCACATACATCCTTGATGTCAGTGGATCTTATCTTGACTATGCTTTTACACAGTGTACTGGGATTTCCTATTTGAAGTCATGAGGATAATGGGTTTAGGGAGTGCTGGATTCAATGAGTCAGACTCCTGTATACTGCCCCCACTGCCTGGGTTAAGACAGGTAGGGAGGTGCCCCCGCAGTACAGAATATATTATATATAATTAACACTCATAAACTTTTAAAAAAACACTCACAGTCAATGAATGATGTCATCAGTGATGTAATTTGAGATTTCATCAGTGATGTCACTGACCATGTCAATAGTGATGTAATATGTGAGGTCATAAGCAGTGCATTTGAGGGGGCATAAGATATAGTTAGCTCAGGTGACTATAACTGCCGAATTTCAATGGTTTTGTATGAGTGAAACCTGAGCCTAACTATAAAGTCCCTGTAACCTTTTCATTTTTCAGTGAATTTCTAAGGTTTTTAATTCCTAACTATAACACCCCTGTAAACTTTGTTTTTTTCAGTGAAATACTATGGTTTTTTAAGTAGTAGTTGCGTTTGCAAAGTGGTGGAGAAAGAGGGCTGGGCCTCCAACCAGCTACCAGGAATCCCGCTGTGTAGGAACTACAAGAGGTACCAGGAGGGATTCTTGGCCCCCAAAGTCCCTCAGGAGTAAAGTAATCTTCATTCCCGAACTAGTAGTGCACCTGGAGGTGCATTTGCAGATTGTTGGAGAAAGGGGGCATGGCCTCCAAAGTTCTCTTAGTAATCACGTTCTGTGGGACTTACTGGAGGTAACAGGAGGGGTTGTCTGTCCTTAAGGACCCTACGGAAACAAGGGGACATCATCTCCCAAACAACAGCGTGCCAGGAGGCACATTTTCAGACTGGAGGAGAAAGGGGGCAGGGCCTCTTGCGAGTTGCCGGGCTTTTAAAAAATATATATATTTTTAGGGACGAGGCTGTGTAGCCCCCATTCTTCGGGTGAATTTCGGCCTCGGGGACCCCACCCCCCAGGCCAGGCATTTTTCAAATGGGGAGGGGTACTGCACAGCCCACTCCCATGCCTATTTAGGCCCGGGGACCCATCACCCAGGGCCTGCCCATTTTGTTTTAAAATAAAAAATGGATGGGGCATCGCAGCGCCCTGGGCCGATTTCCACACCGGGGACCGCCTCCCCGCGGCCACGCCTCTACTGTGGGTGCCTTGGTCCCACCAAGGTGGTATAGGAAAACAATGGTCCTAGACTTGTAATAAATCTTAGTTGTCTAAAGCATCATACGGTACATGTATAGTCTAAATCAAAGATGTACCATTAATTCATTTAAAGAGCATTCAAGTATATCCTCAAAAATCCAAACAAGGCACACACTATTGCTTTATAGGTGACTCTTATTTTATTCGGTCACTTTTCATAACATATTATCATCATATTCAATATTCAAGATAGAGAAATGGTTGCTCCAAGGGAAAATGTGAAGAAAGAAAGTGCTCGTGAAGTAAGATAGAATATGCAAGAGGGGATCCAATCAAGCAAAACAATGGTTCATCATTTTATATACATTACAATCTCATTAGCAAAACTGGTCGTGATTCATGATGGCACCAGTTCTACATAGGGGCCTGTCCAATGGTTAATTCATGGTTGTTCTTTTTGTTCTTTCACAAAAGTTTAGCAAACAACGTTTGTCTGTAAGCGGGTAGGACTGGGATGATATCGAGTACAGGCCCCGGGCGGGGGAAAGTGTCGACGTTTCGACCCTAGTGCAATGAGGGCAGTTTGTATCCTCTGCAAGCGGGTCTTCCTCAGGACAGAAAGGAGGGATGGGGGGAGCAACCTAAGAAGGTAAGTGATTTAACTAGTTAGAGGAAAATAACTCAAAACAGGAGTTTGCAGTTTGCAATGAAATAATAATGGTGCGCCTACTCACTGATCATGGGTGATGCACAATTAAGGTGCCGCCCCTAGGCATGGATATTAAGGTCTGTAAAGAAGAGGATATATGAACTGTGTATTAATACTTATACCATATATGTATAGTATTCATAATAAATCAGTGGACTAGTCTCCACTTACCCGCAATAGAATTGCAGCTTGATATCAGCAGTATAATTTCAAATTAATGGGTGAGAAAAATCGCCCACGGCGTCTAAAAAACATGAAATAGAACGACAATTGAAATCTCACTGTGGCACGGAGGGCCAACCAAGAGCACTCACTTATCTGTTGGGGACAGCGGGGGAGCTTGAAGGCACCCACTGTCCCTGCCGGCTCCCCACGCCTGTGGGAGCCGACATTGCTTTTGGACAGAGGGAGCTGCTAAACATCTGTCCAAAAGCAATTCTGCTCTGCTTCGAGTAAGTGAGAGCATTTTACATGCTCTCACTCACTCGAAGCAGAGCAGAGTTTGCTGTGGCTTGGCGGGAGTGGTGCACCCCAGTACATTGCAGAAGAGGGCCCTGGCGGGTGGCGGTTCCCAGGGCCATTACTGGCTCCAGAAGGGGGGCCATGCGGCCCCCCTCCCATGTTAATTTAGCCCCTGGGAGGTGGTGGTCCCATGGGCTGTGGGGGCCTAATAGCCCCCGTATTTAATTTTAAAGGGTTACTCCGGGGAGACAGCAGTTCCTGGGGCTGCAGGGGTTCCACATGGGCCCCCACTCTAATTTCATTTAAGCCCCTGGGAGGTGGCAGTCCATGGGGCTGTGGTAGGGGGCATGCGGCCCCCATCATTAATATTTTCTTTTGTCGCGGGGAGGTAGCGGTCCCCAGGGCTGCAGGGGGGCAGGCGGGCACCCCACATTAAAATTCACATTTTGCCCTGGGGAGGTGGCAGTCCCCAGGCCAAGGAGGTTGTCGAACAGGCAACCCCACAGTATTATTTAAATGAAGCCCTGGGAAGGTCGTCCCAGGGACATAATAAGCCCCAGGAGGGGAGGCTCATGTGCCCCCTTCCTTTATTTGTACACTGCCCCCGGGACCTGGATCACCGGAGGGGCAATTAATAACAAAGCGTGGGGCCATGCTTTGTTTGTTTTTTATTTTCAGCGGGATTTGCGGATCCAGCACAACTCCAGCCTAAAATTGTAAATAAAAAATACATTGTTGCCCCTGTGGGGTCCCTATGGCCCCCCTCCCAAGAGACCTAAGGGGTCAGGGTGTTTCTACCCTGCTCCTTTTCTTATTTTTAATGTTTTTTCCAAGATGGCTGCCAACACTTCCTGGTTTGAAGTGTTGGCAGCCAATCAGATCTCAGCACAAGATCAGGAGGGGTTGTGGATCCACTGCCTCCCTATATATACAATAGGAAATGTATTTTATAAACTCCAAAACTACTGAATGGATTTACCCCAAATAACAAAAAGGCACATCCCTGAATCAACACCTACCTTCTTGCCAAATTTGGTGTAATTCCATTTAGCAGTTTGGGCTGTAGCAGTGTCTAAATGTCCTATGGAAATTAACATGGGGAAAACGCGCTTTTAAGCACGCCCTGGTCCTCGACCCCTGCTTAATGAATCATCCTAAAACTTTCAAGATAGCAGCTGAAGTGAGCGCCATATCAGTTTTGAACATTTCATAAAGATTCGTCAAACACAGCCAAAGTTATTGGCAAATCAAAAAATGTTCTTCCTATGGTAACTACATCCCAAATATAACTACCAGTTAGATTATATATATATATATATATATATATATTCACAGAAAAAACCATAGGTTTCACGGACGTTATAGTTAGAAATTAGCATTTAAAAAACCTTAGAAATTCACTGAAAAAACCACAGGTTTCAGGGACGTTATAGTTAGGTGGACATTTCACTCATACAAAACCAGAGAAATTCAGCCGTTATAGTTAGTTAAGCTAGCTATAACTTGCGCCCCCGCAATGCACTGCTGATGACGTCACATATTACATCATTCATGACATGGTCAGTGACATCACTGATGACATCACTGATGACATCTCAAATGACATCACTGATGACATCACTGATGACATCATCCAGTGACTGTGTGTTTTTGTAAAGTTCAAATATGTTTTATATATATATATATATGCCAAGGTGTATTGAAGAATGAGTTGGTGTTTAAGTGTCTGAATGGATGATTTAGTAGGTGCGTGACTGACTGTATAAGTGAGTGATTAAATGTATCTTACTGAATGCATCGGTTAGTGACTAAACTGTATGAATGTCTGTATCAGTTTGCCAGTTGGTGTGTAAGCGGCTGCATGGGTTGGTGAGTAGCTACATGAGTTTCTATATGGGTTATTGATTGGTTGTCTGAGTACCTGTATGGGTGCTAGAGTGTCTGTGTAGGTGGGTGGGGGGTGTGACTCTGTGTATAGATGTGTGAATGGGTGATTCACTGGGTGTATGGGTTCAAGAGTGCATCCGTGAAGGGCTGTATGGGTGGGTGAGTGTGTGTATGGGTGTGTTGGTGAGTGAATGGATGTCTCAGTGGTACATGTGTGAGTAATTACATATGCGAAAGGCAGTATATGTGAGTATTGGAGTATATAAATGACTATATATGAGAGTGAGTGATTGTGAGAGTGGCTGTATGGATGAGTGTGTGCTTGTATCAGTGATTGTATAAGAGAGTAAGTATGTGTTAATGTCTGTATGAATAAGTGAGGTGGTGTGTGTATAGCTGTATAGGTGAGTAAATGGGAGTGTGATTGATTATTTGCATGACTGACTAGGTATGTGAGTAACTCTATGGATGAGTGGCAGTCTGTATAGGTGTATGAGTGCACATGATAGTGCTGTATTGATGAGTGACTGCATGTATGAGTGACTGTATGGGCGAATGAGTGGATGTGCATGTAGACCTAGGAATCAGTGAGTGGGTATGTAGTAACTGGTATTGGTGTGTCTATGGTTTCGAAAATGGTAGTGTGTATTTTAGAGTGGGTGTATCAAAGGTTATATTAGGGTATGAGGAGGTTCATCAGATTATCACATGGATGATGTCATCAGTGATCTCATCAGTGATGTCATTTGAGATGTCATCAGTGATGTCATCAGTGATGTCACTGACCATGTCATGAATGATGTAATATGTGACGTCATCAGCAGTGCATTGCGGGGGCGCGAGTTATAGTTAGCTCAGCTGGTTTTGTACGAGTGAAATGTCCAACTAACTATAACGTCCCAGAAACCTGTTGTATTTTCAGTGAATTTCTAAGGTTTTTAAAATGCTAATTTCTAACTATAACGTCCCTGAAACCTATGGTTTTTTCAGTGAATTTCAAAGGTTTTTTAAACGCTAATTTCTAGCTATAACGTCCCTGAAACCTATGGTTTTTTCAGTGAATTTCAAAGGTTTTTTAAATGCTAATATCTAACTATGCCCACAGAGGTGGGACATGTGCAGAAAGAGGAAGAAAAGTGCAGAAAGAAGCAAGAGAAATGCAGAAAGAGGCAACAGAAGTCCAGAAAGATGAAGAAAGGTGCAGAAAGAAGCAAGAGATATGCAGAAAGAACCAACAGAGGTCTAGAAAGAGGCCTTGTTGCAAAGTCAACCTGTGCCCCCAACTTTTTGCTGACTGGTACTGGTGGTAACTGACTATGACTAACCAGGCCCGGAGCCAGTGCTATGCTGAAAGACACTTAGAATACAGTGAAAACACCTACATACACTAGGGTAGACTATGGGTTGGGGTACCCCTGTGATTGGCATGACCTCCCCTGTAAGGCCCTAGTACATAATAGGGCAGGGGGATTAAAACTCCCTCTAAGTCAGAGGTGCAGAAAGAGGCACGAGAAGTCCAGAAAGAAGCAACAGAGGTGCCAAAACAGGCAAGAGAGGTACAGAAAGAAGTAAGTGAAGTGCAGAAAGAGTAAGAGAGGTGCACAAAGAGGCAACAGAGGTACATAAAGAGGCAGTACGGTTGCAGAATTAAAGAAGAGCAGTGCAGAAATTACCAACAGAGGTGCAGAAAGAAGCAAGAGCGGCACAGAAAAAGGTAGGAGAGGTGCACAAAGATGCAAGAGAGGTACAGCAAGAGGCAGGAGGGGTGCAGAAAGAAGGAAGAGAAGTACAGAAAAAGGCAAAATAATTTCTGAAAGAAGCAACAGAGGTGCAGAAAGAAGGAAGAGAAGTGCAGAAAGAAGCAACAGAGGTGCTGAAAGAGGCAAGTGGAGTGCAGAAAGAGGTAGGAGAGGTATACAAAGAGGCAAGAGAGGTACAGAAAGAGTCACGGGGGTGCAGAAAGAAGGAAGAGAAGTGCAGAAAGAAGCAACAGAGGTGCTGAAAGAGGCGTGAAGGGTGCAGAAAGAGCAAGAGAAGTGCAGAAAGAACCAACAGAGGCAAGAGAGGTGCAGAAACAGGAAGGAAAGGTGCAGAAAGAGGGAACAGGGGTGCAGAAAGAAGCAAAAGAGGTACAGAAAAAGAAAAGAGGGGTGCAGAAATAGGAGAGAGGAGTGCAGAAAGAAGCACGTGAGGTGTAGAAAGAGGCAACAGAGGTGCATAAAGACGCAAGAGACGTGCATAAACAAGCAAAAGAAGTGCAGAAAGAGGCAACATAATTGCTGAAAGAAGCAACAGAGGTGTGGAAAGAAGCAAGAGAAGTTCAGAAAGAGGCAAGTGAGGTACAGACAGAGGCAAGAGAGGTGCAGAAAATGGCAAGAGAACAGCAGAAAGAGGCAAGTGGGATGCAAGAAAGGGAGGAAGGGTGCAGAAAGAAGCAAGGGAGGTGCAGAAAAAAGCAAGAGAAGTGCAGAAAGAGGCAAGAGAGGTGCAGAAAGAGGCAGGAGAGGTTCAGAAAGAGGCAAGGGAAGTGCAGAAACAGGCAAGAGAAATGCACAAAGAGGCAAGAGAGGAGCAGAAAGAGGCAAGTGAAGTGTAGAAAGAAGCAAGAGAAGTGGAGAAAGAGGCAGGAGGGGTGCAGAAAGAAGCAAGTGATGTGCAGATAGAGGCAACAGAGGTGCAGAAAGACACAAGAAAGGTGCAGAAACAAGCAAGAGAAGTGCAGAAAGAGGCAAGAGAATTGCTGAAAGAAGCAACAGAGGTGTAGAAAGAACCAAGAGAAATGCAGAAAGAGGCAAGTGAGGTGCAGAAAGAAGCAAGAGCAGTGCAGAAAGAACCAACAGAGGTGCAAAAAGAGGCAAGAGGGGTGCAGAAAGAGGCAAGAGAGGTACAGAAAGAGGCAGAAGGGGTGCAGAAAGAAGGAAGAGAAATGCAGAAAGAGGCAAGAGAATTGCTGAAAGAAGCAACAGAGGTGTAGAAAGAACCAAGAGAAATGCAGAAAGAGGCAAGTGAGGTGCAGAAAGAAGCAAGAGCAGTGCAGAAAGAACCAACAGAGGTGCAAAAAGAGGCAAGAGGGGTGCAGAAAGAGGCAAGAGAGGTACAGAAAGAGGCAGAAGGGGTGCAGAAAGAAGGAAGAGAAATGCAGAAAGAGGCAAGAGAATTGCTGAAAGAAGCAACAGAGGTGTACAAAGAAGCAATAGAAGTAAAGAAAGAGGCAAGTGAGGTGCAGAAAGAAGCAAGAGCAGTGCAGAAAGAGAGGTACAGAAAGAGGCAGGAGGGGTGCAGGACGAAGGAAGAGAAGTGCAGAAATAAGCAACAGAGGTGCTGAAAGAGGTGCGAAGGGTGCAGCAAGAGCAAGAGAAGTGCAGAAAGAACCAACAGAGGTACAGAAAGATGCAACAGAGGTGCAGAAAGATGCAAGAGAGGTGCAGAAACAAGTAAGAGAAGTGCATAAAGAAGCAACAGAGATGTAGTAAGGGGGAAGTGGGGTGAGAAGGAGGTAAGAGGGATAGAGAAAGAAACAAGAGAGGTGCTGAAAGAGGGAATAGGGGTGCAGAAAGAGGGAAGAGTGGTGTGAAAGAGGCATGAGGGTTGCAGAAAGAAGCAACTGAAATGCAGAAAGAGGCAAGAGAGGCGCAGAAAGAAGCAAAAGTGGTTTACACACCATTAGTACCAATTTAATACCCACATTTAGTAATAAGTAACAGGTGACCATTCTTGGCTGGCACAGGGCCTTCCACCACGCTGTAACACTTGTTGCTGCATTTTTGGTAACGTTTGAGCTGTTTGAGCTAGAAACTATGGTTTTTTTGTTCAAATCTGCAGATTATGCAGCAGATGATGGATTATGTGGCAAATGCGGTAAATGTATAATTGTGCAAAAGTCGGTGCAGCCAAACAGTCACATAATTCCAGTGGCCCTGCTCATACCTCTGACTAGGTCCAGAAGTGCTCCTCAGTGGTTCCTTCTTTTTTTTGTCTCATTGAGTTCATAGTTTAGCTTCTATGGAAACGAGGAAGACTAAACCTGAGGTTACAACTCCACAACACAGACTATCATACCACACAATTACTCTCCATAACACATAATCTCACTCTACATAATTCCTACACACTAAATACCACATACTTTCTATCCACATAATTTCACTGCACAACATACCACATAATTCCACTACACACAACGTACATCCACTCCACTCCAAGAAACATTATTAAAACACTTTTACATTTACAACGCCAATAGCTCTAACTCTCGCAAATGCGAAACCTATTACATTGCAAATGCTTCTTTAACTAGTAGTCACGTTTGCAGAGTGGTGGAGAAAGGGTGCTGGGCCTCCGACCAGCGCTCAGGAACTCCCCTGCATAGGACTTACAGGAGGTACCAGGAGGGCTTCTTAGCCCCCAAAGTCCCTCAGGAGTAAATTGGACTTCATCCCCCATCCCATAGTCTGACAAGAGGCACGTTTGCAGAGTGGTGGAGAAAGGGTGCGTGGCCTCCGAAGACGTCGTAGCAATCCCACTGTGTGGGACTTACTGGAGGTAACAAGAGGGGTAGTTGGCCCCCAAGGACACCCTTGGGGGCCAACTACCCCTCCTATTACCTCCAGTAAGTCCCACACAGCAGGATTGCTAAGTTCTCATAGCAGGCCACACCCCCTTTGCCCACTACTCTGCAAACTCGCTCCCTGGCAAGCTCTTGGATGGGGATTAAAGTACCCTTTGCTGCTGGGGGTGGTTAGGGGCAACCTATCCTACCTCTTACCTCCAGTAAGCCCCACACAGTGGGATTGCTGAGAGGTGGACGCAGGCCACGCCCCTTTCTCCACCACTCTGCAAGCGCGCCTCCTGGTGCACTCTTGGTTGGGGGATGAAGTCCCCTTTCCTCCTGAGGGTCCCTGGGGGCCAACTAGCCCTCCTGTTACCTCCAGTAAGCCCCATACAGCTGGTTTGCTGGGAGTGCTGAAAGGCCGCGCCCCCTTTTTACACCACTCTGCAAACGCGGCTCCTGGCGCACTGCTGCTCAGGGATTAAGTCCACTTTAGTCCTGAGGTCCGCAGGACACAAGAGGACCTCATCGCCCCACCAGCAATGCACCAAGAGGCGCGTTTGCAGAGTGGTGTAAAAAGGGGTGTGGCCTCGGACCACCTCTCAGCAATCCCACTGTGTGGGGCTTACTGGAGGTACCTGGTGGGCTAGTTGGCCCCCAGGGACCCTCAGAATTCAAGGGGACTTAATCCCCAACTTAGAATGCCCCAGGAGGCGCGTTTGCAGAGTGGTACAGGGAGTGGGCGGGGCCTCCGGGGAGATGAGGGGGAGATGCAGCATTTTTTTGTGTTAGAAGGGGGCTGTGTGGCCCCCTTCTCTTAATATTTTGAGTGCCGTGGGGACCCCATCCCCAGGGCCTGACCCTTTTTAAAAAAAAAAAAAACGAGAAGGGGACCCCCTCCTGAGGCCAATTTCGGCCCCGGGGACCCCATCCCCTGGGGCATGTCCTCGTTTTTTAAAATTATTAATACAGAAGGGGGGCCGCGTGGCCCCCCTTCCCTGGGCCACTATTGGCCCAGGGGACACCATCCCCCAGGGCTTGGCCTCGTTTTTTATTTAATTACGGCAAAGCAGTGTTTGCTATGGCAGGGCGCAAGCCGTGCTCCCGACCTGCCATAGCAAATGGCAATGTCCCGGGGGTGGGCACCCCGGGACATTGCAGGAGCTGGCCCTGGGGGGGTGGTGCTCCCCAGGGCCATCTAGGGCTCCAGAAGGGGGGCCGTGCAGACCCCCCTCCTAACGTGCACATTGCCCCAGGGAGGTGGTGGTTCCTGGGGCCGGGGGGCCATAACGGACCCCTGCATTAGCATAAAGTGTGCCCCGGGGAGGTGGTGGTCCCTGGGGCAGGGTGAGGGGGCAGGAACCCCCCACTACACCTTTGATTTTAAAAAAAGCCCCAGAAAGATGGCGGTCCCCAGGGCTGCTGGAGGCCGCGATACCCCCCACACATAATGATTAAATCCCTGGGGAGGTGGCAGTCTCCAGGGCTGCGTAGGGGGCAAGAGCCACCCCACGCTTTTTAAAAAAAAAATAAAGCCCAGGGGAGGTGGCGGTCCCCGGGGCCGTGAGCTCCCCCGCATTTGAATAAGGATCGCCCCAGGGAGGTGATGGTCCCCGGGGCTGCGGCAACTAACTATAATGACCGAATTGCTCTGGTTTTGTACGAGTGAAATGTCCAGGTAACTATAACGTCCCTGAAACCTGTGGTTCTTTCTGTGAATTTCAAAGGTTTTTTAAATGTTAATTTCTAACTATAACATCCCTGAAACCTATGTTTTTTTCAGTGAATTTCTATGGTTTTTTAAATGCTAATTTCTAACTATAACGTCCCTGAAACCTATGGTTTTTTCAGTGAATTTCTATGGTTTTTCAAATTATAATTTCTAACTATAACGTCCCTGAAACCTATGTTTTTTTTAGTCAATTTCTAAGGTTTTTTAAATGCTAATTTCTAACTATGCTTACATAGGTAGGACATGTGCAGAAAGAGGAAGAAATGTGCAGAAAGAAGCAAGAGAAGTACAGGAAGAGGCAAGAGAGGTGCAGAAAGTGGAAGAAAGGTGCAGAAAAAAGCAAGAGAAATGCAGAAAGAGGCAACAGAATTCCAGAAAGAGGAAGAAAGGTGAAGAAAGAAGCAAGAGATGTGCAGAAAGAACCAACAGAGGTGCAGAAAGAGGCCTACTTTGACTGTACCTTACAACAGACTCATACAAAGTACCCTAATCACTAATCCTTCTCCTAAGATGTCTTGAACTGCACTTTAGTTTTCTCTTGAAGGTTCACTATTAATCGACTGCTCAGAATGTTAGGCCTACCAAATATAAAACAGCAATCCTAAGCATATCACTGTTGTAAGTCTGACCAAGTTTGTGAAGGTATGCATGCGTGTCTATGCTTTTACCTATTGACATGTTTGATAAAAATAAACATACAAACACTTGAATACCTGTGTCTCAAACCACATACCCTTTAAATTTGTGTAAAAAAGTGTATGCATTTCTTTCTGCTCTCAATGCAGGGCACATGGGTATTCAATAGTATATTTGAGGGGCTCTATAACACATATATACATAAGACATGTCTGCCTGTGCAACCGAATGACAGAGCAGAACTAAGAAGATTTGACCACCTATAAGAGAAGCTACCCACTTTTTAAGCTACCATCTTTAGATGCATAACACATGTGAGAATACATGTGCAAGTAGACATATACCTCAGTCACGAGAGCACGCAGACCTTTAAACTTGACAGCTTGCACTTCCCATTCGAATATAGAAACAGGCGAGAGAAGTACAGAAAGGAGCAATTATATATATAAATGAGAGCTTACAGGTACGGTATAGTTAAGCTCAGATTTCATTCATACAAAACCAGTGAAATTCAGCAGTTATAGTTACCTGAGCTAACTATATCTCATGCCCCCACAATGCACTGCTTATGACCTCATATATTACATCACTCATGACATGGTCAGTGACACCACTGATGACATCTCAAATGACATCATCCAGTGATTGTGACTGTTTTCTAAAAGCTTCTGAGAGTTAGACATATATACTAAGGTACCACAAAAATTACATTTGTATACTTTGTGTACTGCTAATGGCTGATTCAATTTTTAACATATTATGTGAGTGGTTGTGTGACTGTGTGTATCAATGTGTGAGGGGGTGAGTGTGGGGCTGTATGGATGTGTGAGTGGGTGTGTGAGTACCTATTTTAGTGAGTGAGTGGGTGTGTGAATGGCTGTATGGATCTGTACGTGTGTGTGAGTGGCTGTGTGGGTGCATGAGTGGGTGTTTGAGTGTCTGTATGGGCGAATAAATGGGTGTGTGAGTAGCTAGATGGGTGAGTGAGTAGCTGTATTGGTGAGAGAGTGGGTATGTGAGTGGCTGTATTGGTGAATGAGTAGCTATGTGAGTTGCTGCATGGGTGGGTGAGTGGTACGTGAGTGCTGGTATGGGTATGTGAATGTGTAAGTGAGTGGGTGTGTGGGTCTGTGTGTTTGAAAGAGAGTACCTGTGTTGGTCTGTGAATGGGTGTGTGAGTTTCTGTGCAGTTTCGTGAGTGGGTGTGAAAATGCCAACATAGAACTTTGTGTTATTGGTTGTATAGATGAGTAAGAAGGTGTGTCAGTGGGTGTATGGGTGAGTAAGTGGGTATGATAGTGGCTGTATGAGTGAGTGAGTGGCTGTCTGTATCCGTGTGTGAGTGGGTGTGTGAGTGGCCGTATGGGTGCATTAGTGGCTGTATGGGTGTGTGAGTGGCTGTCTGGGTGAGTGAGTAGGTATGTGATTGGTTGTATGGATGAGTGAATGGCTGTGTGAGTGGTTGTGTGGGTATGTGAATGGGTATGTGAATGGCTCTGTGGGTGTGTGAGTGGGTATATAAGAGGTTGTATGGGGCTCTGAGTTGATGTGTGATTTGTTCTGTGGATGATGTCATTAGTGATGTCATTTGAGAGGTCATCAGTGATGTAATATGTGAGATCATAAGCAGTGCATTGTGAAGGCATACATTTTAATTAGGTCAAGTAACTATAACTGCTAAATTTCACTGGTTTTGTATGAGTGAAATTGGAGCTTAACTTTAACGTCCCTGTAACCTTTCTTTTTTTCAGTGAATTTCAATTTTTTAACGTTATTTCCTAAATATAACGTTACTGTAACCTTTCGTTTTTGCAGTGAATTTCTAAGGTTTTTCTAATTCTGTTTCCTAACGGTAAGCTGTGACCTTTGGCATTCTGTGTGAATGGCTGTATGAGTCAGAAAGTGGGTATGTGAGTGGGTGTATGGGTGTGAGTAGTTTTGTGGCTGTGAGTGGCTTTATGGCTCTGTGAGTGGGTATATCAATAAGTGTTTCGGTCTGTGAGTGGGAATTTGAGTGGCTATATGGGTTGGTGACTGGATGGGTGTGTTAGTGCTAGATGATGTGTGAGAGGGTGTATGAGTGATTTTGTGGGTGTTTGAATGGCTGTATGGGTGTGTGAGTAGCACACTACTAGGGTAGATGGGGCAGAGCCAAATGGACAATGCCTGCAGGCCATTCTGCACTTTTGCATATTTGTAGTCATGAGCAGGGCCAGAAAGGAATATCACCTACCCGTTTAGCCACCAAGAGTCCACAGTTTTGCACCAAATGCCTACCCAGCTGGAGTAGATTATACTGATAAATTAATAAGTGCTATCTCATTTGGTAAATGCCAGGTTCATATTCTACACTATAACTGCATAATGGATAATGAGGAAATGTATCCAGCGCCCTTCTGTGCATTTTCACAATGTGATTGTTCCTAGTGTTTTCATTCAGAAGTATGCACTAACATGAATCCTCCTATAGTTAAGACAATGACACTCCAAAAAGATAAATCTTTAATAAACATGGGTACTTTCTCCAAACGGCATGAAGCAAGGGATTATTTGTTTGGTGAAGATGTCCTCATTTTCTTGGGCATCAAGAAAGCAGCATCATTTTCTTCTACATTAAGAAACAAATGTCCACAGAAAGATTTTCTTTTTTCCTATATTTGTGAATTTATCTTGAAAAGTTGCGATACGTATATTCTGCTACCACGGATATTCGCGAAATCACCGTGATTTTTTGGAAAGTCTAAAAAACATATATGCCCATATTGTAATTAATGTTTGTGATTAGTAGTTTATTAATATAAAATATAAAGTGAGATTTTCATAAGTAATTGTATGGTTCAACACTGTTTTATGCTATTTCCCATAATTGCGAATACATCAGTGTTCACAAATATCACATGACTATGGAAAAAAGGGATCACATTGGACAAGACACCCTTCATTATTCTAAAAAGGAAGTCCCCACCCAGTTATATTTTCTTCACACTTCCAGTGCTCAGATTAGAGGTTCTTATTTGCAGCACCTGCTCTTTTCCAATACTGGGAATTCATTTTGCAGTTTTTGGGATTTTTGATTTAGAAATAATATGGCATCTGGTGGCAGTGGAGAACAAGAGCCACATCCTGAGGATCAGAATTCGTCAGAGGAGGAACACCCCGCAAAGCGCCAGTCCATAAAATGGGAATTTTGTATGATTCCCTCAAGGGAAAGAAAATGGTGGCAAAGCATGTGAAGTGCTCTTTGTGTGAGTAGACCCTGTCCAGGGGTACGTCCAAGAAATACTCCACTGGCACAACAAGTATGCTGACCCACCTAAAGACTTGCCTCAACAGCCACTTGACCACAGCCCAGAGGGAGCACAGTACAGCAGCTGCATCAACATCAGTTGCAAGACCAATTGTGCCAGGGGATCCTATACATATTGAGGTTGAACAGCATCTCCCTAAGAAGTCCCCGGAGCTCCTAAGATTTGCGACGTTTTGTTTAGGCTGTAAAAAAGTCCTCACTGCAGGGGAGTAATTGGTTGCTGCAGTTCTAGAGGCAGCAATGCACCACATGTGTTATTTTTTTTGTTCAATGACACTTGTAACCCCAGTTTTTAGTTTTTCCAGATAATTATTTTTCCAGTTGCTATTTTAGTTCTGGAAAAAACATTTTTTTAATGTTTTTAAGAAGTCCTGAAAAATCAGAAAAAATTGTTCTCGTTAGACCCACCTTTCTTGGTTTAAAAAAAGATAAATTCAAAGTGTGTGTATGTTTAACAAATAGTATGAATGAGTGAGTTTCTGTGTTAGTGAGTGGGTGCATGTGTAAGTAACTGGATGAGTGAGTGCATGTGTGGGTGAGTGTGTGGGTTTGACAATGGCTTATTGGGTAAGTGGTATGTAAAAAAGAGGAGAATCTGACCACTTTACTTCATCCTGATATTTATTTAGCAGATTAAGGACCAATGAAAATATTTTGTCTTGGTCCTGGATTTCTCTTTGCCAATAAGTAACTGGATGAGTGAGTGCATGTGTGGGTGAGTGTGTGGGTTTGACAATGGCTTATTGGGTAAGTGAGCAGGTGTGGAATGGCTGAATGGCTGTGTGAGTAGATGTATGAGAGGCTGTATGGGTGAGTGAATTTGTGTGTTAGTTGCTGTCTGGCTAAATGAGTTGGTTTGTCAGTGACTATATGGGTTTGTGAGCGGTTTCATGAGTCGCTGTATAGGTGAGTGAGTGCATGTATTAGTGGCTGTATGGGTGAGTGAGTGTGTGTGTGTGTTAGTAGCCACATGGGTGAGTGAGTGGGTATGTGAGTGACTGTATGGGTGTGTGAGTGGGTGCGTGAGTGGCTTAATGGGTGAGCAAGTGGGTGCATGTGTTTCTGTATGAGTGAGTGAGTGAGTGTGTGAGTGAGTGCCTGTACAGGGGAGTGAGTGCCTGTGGTAGTGCCTTTATGAGAGACTGTGTGTGTCGGTCACTAGCTTTATGGGTGAGTGACTGGCTGTGTTAGTACATATATAGGTGACTGATTGGGGGTATAAGTGACTCTTTGAGTGAGTGAGTGGATGCATTTGTAGGTGTATGGGTGAGTGATTGGGTTTGTCAGTGGCTACATGGGAAAGTGACTGGGTATGTTAGTGATTGTATGGGTGACTGAGTGGATGTATGAGTGGCTGTATGGGTGAGTGAGTCATGCACGTAGGAAGCTTTATTCTCTATATAGTGTACTAAAATGAAGTACACTGTGCATAATCCAGTGGATCCCTTACTGGTATACAGAAGTTAAAGTAGATAATACTAGTGCTGTTTTTGCAGTTGTATGGACGAGCAGTTAGGCTTATCATAGGGTAGTGCTAAGCATTTGTTGTACTCACAGAGGCAATAAAAGTCACACACATTCAAGAATAAATCTGAAAACAATTTATAAAAATAATGCCAGTTTTTATGTATTTGTTAGGACCACAGTAAGTACTTTAGGAGTAAAGATTTTTAAGAGTTCAAAAAAAAATTCACTTTTGTATGCAATTACGCACCATTGAAGTCAGTGGCGAAAAGCAGGAATATATATTTAAAATAAGGCAATGCTTTCATGAAGTTCTCCTCATTTTATGTTGGCAGTATGACCAGGACTAAAGCTCCAACAGTAGAAGATCGGGGGCGTCCTGGATTTGGTTGGGAGCAGGGTGCTGAAGCCTTTGATAGCTGGTGCACTACAACGAAGAGGGCCACCTGGAAATACACTGCATGGGAGGACTTAGAGGTAAGTCCTGTGGGTCCCACTGGAGGGAGGAGGTCGCCAAGGTTGCAGGACCATGAGAGCACAGCTGGTTCATTGTTACCAGGGCCGGTGGTGCCGGGTGCTTAGTAGATATGTCAGCTGGGTGCTGTGCATCGAGAAGTCCTCGTGGTCAGGAGCAGGCAACTTGAAGAGGTGATTTCGGGATAGCTGGGCCACTCAGGGTGTGGGTCTCAGGGGTCTCAAAGTCCTTCGATGGGTGTTTGCTTCTGGAATTGTTGGAGTCTAGAATGGACTCTTTATCTCGCTGTTTGCTGTATGGGGTCCTGTACACCGGGTATTAGTACAGTGCATCTCCAATGGGTCCTGGTGTTTCCAAACTTGGTGGGGAGACAGATCTGCTCCTCTGGAATGGGTGTTGCATCTAAGTCATCGGGGAGCAGCACGTCTATGAACTGGACTCAGCAGGATCGGTACCTGCAGTGTGCAGGAGATTGATACCTTCACTTCAAGGGAAGTTCTTTGTGATTTTTCAAAGGCTGTAGGAACTCTGGGGTTCTTGTAGACTTCACAGGTGCAGGATGATACAGCACACTCTGATTGTTGAGTCTTAGAGGCAGCAGGTAGGGTTTGGTGCCAATTTCTTTTGTAGCAGGGCTTCAGTTCTCGGGCAGCAAGTCTTATTTTTCCTTTTCTTCTTCTTGTCCTTTGAATCTAAGTTTACAGGTCTAGGGATGCCACCTTAATACTAGATTTAGGGGTGTCAAAGGTAGTGAGAGGTAGTAGCCAGTGGACTACCTACCTTTAGGGTGTCTACAACCCTTAAGTGGCCACTTCCTGTGCCCTGATAGGTTGTTTTTCCGCCATCTCAAGATGGTTGATTTTCAAGCGAGGGTTTCACATTGCATGCCACACCATAGGGGTGGTGATGGCTGAATGTGGACACTCCTCCTCTTCTAATTAATTTTCCCACCTGTCCTCCCACCAAATGTAGGGCAAGACAGGGGGGTTGGCATCACCCACTATCTAGGGAAGCCTGGGCTGAACTTCAAAGGTGACAATGCCTTTGAAGCTTCCGGTTCTGGAAGGCCATTCCGGCCTGGAGGATAGCAGGCTTTGCTTCTGGCCTTTGAGCGTGCAAGCTCTCACCCCATCAGGTCAGAAACATGTCTGGTGGTGGCAGGCTGGCTATGACTATTCAGAAATATGCCAGTGCTTGGTAGGTTTTCAGGGGACCCGCTAAATGTTCTCCTGTGTGCATTTATTAATAAATCCCAGCTGGCATCAGTGAGGATTTATTAAGACAAGATGTTTGGTACCAAACATCCTAGGGTCTAGTGAAGCCATCACGGAGTTAGGAAATTCGTACTGACTAGTATCCAGCCCATGTACTCTTTATGCCTCTCTGTGCACTTACAATATCCAAGAATGAATCTGATATTCCAGGGGCATATGTGCTCCTACAGATATGTCCACACATGGGATAAAGCACACCCATAAATATAAGTTAGTATTATATTTACGACATTTCAGAAACAAAACAGCACATATTGCTTATGCTGTAACAGTATATCACATTATAGTAAAACATTTCATTTTCCCTTTTTTACTGTACTCAGATTTCAAACTTGTACACCATAAACGATGTACTGTATAAAGATTCATCCCTGAACAGTGGGGAAAAAACATTGCATATATTGTAGTAAATAAACTGCCCAGTATATTACTATGAATAAGTAGGCCTGGGCGGTGAACTCCGCTCCGTTTGCAGAGTTTGCGGAGTTTTTTGCACTCCGCGGAGCTCACAGAGTGCTTCTGCTTCGCGTAGTACAGCAGAGTTTTTTCTCTGCTCACGATCGCGAACTGTAAGTTCGCGAGCGTAAGCTGGTGCTCGGGTAGACTTTCTACCCGAGCGGCAGGAAGACCAGCGCGAACGGCAGTTCGCACTGCACTCTGCCACTTGCGGAACACCGCAGAGTTTTTTTGTAACTTCGCGGAGTTCCCCGTAGCAAAGCTCCGCAAACTACGCCCAGGCCTGCAAATAAGTGACACCATGCAGTGCACTCACTACAATTATTTATTAAATTATTTACCTACAGTTACTGAACTAATCTAAACAAATATATGTGAAAAATTACTTTTTTATTATTATAACTGGTACAATACTACTCATAGATATGTATATTTTGGAAATCCTTTTGAAAACATCACCCCTGGTAGGCTGAATGATGTCGCAAACACTGAAGATCCACTTAGAAGAAATACTATACACCACTTTTTTTAAATCAGAAATCCTCCTTAGAACTTTGGTTGAAGAAACAAGAGGTAAGAATTTGGGAGTTTGAAAGGCATTTTTTGTTTGAATTTAAGGTTGCTGTCATTACACTCCATCCATCCAGTTGCACTCTTTTAATGGTATAGTGCCCAGATGTTACATTAAGTCCTTCATGAAAGATGATAGCCAAAGTAGTATAACTTCTTCCAGAAATTAATATTTGTCCACAGTTTGAAGTTTGTAGTTTCAGTTTCCAATTTAGATCCATCTGCTCTGCATCCTAGTAGCATTAATATAAGCTATTGTCCACTCTTTTGTATATGCAATGTAGACATAACATCTGATCTACAATTTGGGAAGGTCATATTTTGGTTAGCCTTTTTGACCAAGCTATCAAAAGATAGTTAGTTTTGGAATCTGGATGTGCTAAGTACAGAAATAGTTCAGAATGTATTTTAGTAGTAGACGTAAAATAGTAATCATTACAGCCATGGTTCCATGTGCAACTCAGTTCAAATAAGGCATCTATATTTAATTCTTCTTCTATTAAAACTGTAAGGATGACCATTATAAATTCCTGTGCATCTCGTTAACTGTTCTAAGTAAATAGTACCGATCCACTACATATTTCTACTAGATTTCGAATGCCTGAAGCACAATGTATTACAGTCCTATCACTTTATAAATGTTGCAGTAAACCACACAATCCAAAACATAATCTCTTCTGTATTTTCAGTTCAATTGCATTTATCAGATGTGGTAAATGAAAGAGCACATTGAGAACAACATTATCATAGCAGTTGACAACAGAAAGATTTGACAGCTGGTAACCTACAATATCTCCCTCATTCTTCAGTTTTTTCTTCATAACACCTTCCTTGTTCTCTTTCTTTTCCTTCTTTGCAGCAACATCCGTTGATTCTTCTGTAAGTTTCTGCTTTGGACAGATTATCTGTTTTTCATAAATGGGATACTGTCCTAAATGAGAAGCGTATATACTTCTTAACCGATTGTACTCTCTGATACAACTTGCATTGACACTAACTTTCCCGTCATCAAAATCAACAAAAAACAAACCAGCCACTGTTCTAACTTGAGACAATGCTACATATGACATACCTTCTTTAAATACTGTACTACCAATATAAATAAAAGCTGTGTCTACACTTAAACCTTGTGATTTATGGATAGTTACAGCATCTGCTAGCGAGAAAGGGAAATGCCGCAGCCTGACATATAAGCCCTTTACAAGCAAAAAATGAACAACACATCAGCCAAACTGCTTCACACCATTAATGTGATCACATTTTATGGCTAATTATTCAAACTCATCTCTATTTGGAAAATTGATTAAATCAATCACTTTACTCATTGCACCCTTTACTAATCCTTCCTTCACATTTAAATTGTGCTGCAAAATTACTGTACATCTTTTACATGTGCATAAACACTTTGCTAATCCGGCACTCCTGAATACAGATTTCTCTAAAGAATCCATTGTTGCTAGTAGATTTTAACTTAGCAGTACTGTCAACTTCTGGTGTTCCATGTTGTCGATTGCTGCAATTCCCAAAATGTGTTCTTTCTCCAGTTTTAGTAATTCTTCATTAAAAGTGGAGCACTCCTGGGGGCGTGGCCAAGATGGCGGCCAGGACGGATGCATTGTAATGACCTCAGTGAAGGCACGGCTAATTCCTGCCAAAATACTAACTCCCCGCAACTCCTTATATCATGGTGGGCTGCTCTCCCTCACCTGGTCTCCCCTTGGTGGGGTCTGAGATCGGTTTGGAGAATCGAGGAAACGTCAATCTGTTACACGAGAGGAGAGGCCGCGCACACCTCACCACGCAGGCCGATGCAGCCGAGGCTCGGGATGTGTATGTCGGCCTGCGGAGGAGGATCCTGGCTCTGAGGTAGTGGGATGGAGCTGTGGGGCCGGAGGTGGGGTCGGGTGGCTGAGTCCCCCACGCTTCCCACTCCGACCCACATACAAACCACAACAATGTAAGACCACCAGAGCTACTTAACCAGCACACCTACGCAATGGCTGAGACACTGGGCGCCCTGTAGAGGAGCAATGAGCACTGGAAGAGATGCTCCAAGCCGCACCTTCAGCAGATCTCGGGAGTATTTGAGGCAGACGAGTGTGGGCAGACACCTCACACAGAGATCAAACCAAAGACTGGCCACTGTGGCCCACAGGAACTGGGAGCCGATGACAAGGGTGAGCTGCTGAACCCCAGATGATAAGGCAGGGGAGGAACTCTCCTACCCACTCGGTCTCTCCCCCTCCCTGCTCCACCCTCCCGAACATAGATACCCGCACTGCCTTGGACTGAAGGGATGAGAGACACACATGTAGAAGTACAGCGCTCCATTGAATCCGAGACGCAGAAAGCCCCAGACACACGGAATGATCCAGAAGCTTGCCACATCTACCTCCCTTCGACTTAGGCGAACAGGCTATATATTGTGAAACCAGCATGAAAAGGCAGCTAGAACAAAATAGCAGCCATTGGGTATTCGCTACAACAGCAGGAGCTCTCCTACAGATAGCTATACTGACAGCCTGTACCCACCTAACAAACTGACTTGGTGGAAATGGGAAAAGGGCACCATCGGGAACAGAGCGCCCCTCGCTCAGCGCTGAACACGAGGTACAGACAGCAGGCACAACCTGCCAAGTATAGCCGACACCTTGTGCCTGACTCTTTCATCCACCCTCCACATCACAAAGGATTGCGAACTGCTTTGACAACAACAACTAAAAGAAAAACCACACAGAGTGGTGAAATCTAAAACAGATAGGGTCACCGCACCACAAGGAAACACGCAGGGAACAACAACTCGTCTCGCTGACGATGAAGCTACAGATAAAACGTTGATGACCATACTGTTGGCACACTCCCGTAAATTCGAAGAGCTACTTATGGCTGTGTTGGAGATTAAGTCAATGCTGGAACCCAAACTTGGCTCAATTAGCATTGACATGGGTATCCTTTGAGAAGACCATAAGAAACTAAAAGAGCCGGCCAAGGAATCTGAATCCACTCTAGCAATACTGCGCCCCACAGTGAAGGACTCCAACCAACATATGCGGGATTGCCTCAAAGACCACGATGGGTGGTCCTGGTGCAACAATGTATGCATAGTCGGCCTACCTGATCGATCGGAGAGCCACAACATGGAACTCTTCCTAGAAGACTGGTTTGTGGGAACAATACTACAGGGTAAACAATCAACCTTTTTTTCGGTAGAGAGAGCGCACAGAGTCCCAGGTGGACCACCCTGCCCAAGCGCAGCACCAAGGACTGTGGTGGCACGCCTATTCAACTATAGAGACAGAGACAGACCACATCCTGCAAGCATCGAGAGCAAAGCGCCCGTGGTTAGTTGAGAATGCCAAAATACAAATTTACCCTGATTACACTTTGGATGTCCAGAAACGCAGATCTTCCTTTGCAGCGGTGAAGAGGGTGTTATGTGAGCAGTGAATAAAACATGCACTACAGTTCTTGGCCACTCTACAAATTCAACACGACGGCAGAACACAATTCAGGAAAACTCCACAGCCAGCCTGGGACTGGCAAGAGCAGTCTGGTCAGGCACCGAGGAGGTGAGTCAACCTCAAAGCAAACCTGGCAGAAACGGAAGAAACACACAAAACACCAATCCAAAGGCCTCACCAAAGAACAAGCGATGAAGGAAAGAGCAAAAACAGTACAAAAGGAGGAGAAACATGTGGTTCTTCCTCCTCTATGGCCTCTGGATCAGAACTAGAGACTCAACAAGATGAAACATTGCACCTCTCTGCCACCCAGATAACCGCGACAATAGGCGATGGCCCGATAGTCAAGCCACAAACAGCAGAAGATTTGGAGTAGACTCAGTTGGGCGGGCGAGGTGAGCATACTTAAATCATGAACATTCTGGGATGCTATCCCTCTTTTGGAATGAGCACAGGGAGGCATTATTCACCTGAAGGGCCTAACCTGACCACCTGATAGCCCCCCTACCAAAAGTTTTGTATAGACCATTAGTTTCTTGATACACAGACTTGTGTTGTTAACATGCATTTCAGTGCAAATGGCCTGCCGCCCGTTGGCGTACTAGCTAGGATTGTTGTATTCCTCTTAGGGTGTCCGTATATAGGTTTTCCTGTATCATGTCCTTATATAGGCACAATTCGCCCTGCCCTTATATAGGCATAAAATCCCAGTCCTTATTTAGGCATTAAACCGTGCACTCCAAATACAGGCATGGTCTCAGACATCCGTCCACCCTAACGTCACAACGAGTTCTTGAAGAACAGACCCTTAGGCTTCGGGAATTTCCCTAGCACAGGACTATTGATTTCAAAGACTCATTTATTATGCATGAACCGTTATACCTTAGGGGTTCATTCATGACGTCTTCCGCTGTCTGATCCACGTCAATGCTAACATTCTAAGGTACCTCTCAGGTATAAATATACCTTCTCTAGCCCTTGTAAACTAGAGGAGACCTCGACTTCAGAGGAGCCCGTTTCCCGGTCTGACGCACTGAGAAGACGCTGCCATTCCTGCACGCAGAGAATCCAGCTTCCAGTGATCTGACTTCCCTTGCGGGGGGTTGGAGTTCGAGTCTGGTAAGAGATTCCTACCTCTCTCATTCTCAAGGTATGGAGCTGACTAGAACCTAGAGGGACTCTTGGCATACTAGGCATACTAGGCTTAACATACTCTTAGTATACCATAGTAAGGAATACTTCACCTACTTCATACCTCTCCCTACACCTAGGTTAGGTTAGGAACATTGGGGTAGAACTAGCTTAGAAACGCATCGTATGAGTACTCACATTTTTAGTCTGTGTTATTTATGTAAATGAATAGCTGCTAAAGATCATGCTAGCGCAGTATTATTTATTTCTACTGCTTACGCTGTACATTATTTATCTTGCATACTGTCTTGTGATCATAACAGCACATATTACTTACACAAGAAATAAGACTGTTCAATAAACGTTTTATTGAAAACGCCCGTCTGTTCTTTCCGTGTAACTTTGAGGAAAACTAAGTAAGCACGAGTGAGCTGAGTGAAATAGTTATCTATTGTTTCCACGACTCTGGGACACGTTCTGATTCTAAAGGGAAACAAAGTGGTCATGTTTTGCGGCTGACAGAAACTACTCCCTTCTTGTTTGACAAGGAGTTTCTAGTGGCCTCTGAGCTAGCTGGCACAAGTAATTAAGTTTAATATACTCGATAGGGACATACTGACCTTAGTCCTATGTCAAACCTATAGGGGATATTATTCCAATGCGCAGAGCCTATTAGGGAAATAGGAGCTACACTACAGGATGTGAGAGTTGGGCTAACATGAGACGGATGCATACGTTCTAATTACGAGAATGGAGATCCTGCCTAGAAAATACTCAGTAGGGTTTAAGGCCTGGATGAGTGAGGATATATTACGCGTGATAAAAACACAGTCAGTTATCATGATATGCACCCACAAAAACACGATAGACCCCAATGATAACACTATTAACATGGAATTTCTGTGGTTTGGCGGATTATACTAAATGATATCGAGTTTATCAATACCTCAGAAGGTGGAAAGTCAAGATAGCATTGCTGCAAGAGACACATCTCACAACACAGACACTCGAGGCAATACGTGAATGCTGGAGGGGAACATTGATTGGTACTACTTACTCTAGTTGTGCTAGGGGGACATTGATATGGGTGGCACCAGGGACACCGCTGGAGATTAAGCGCACCCATACCAACCCAGAGGGCAGGCATGTGATACTGGAAGGAAAGTTGGACGGTCAACTGCTAACACTAGTGTCAATTTATGCACCTGACACCAATCTGGTCATGGACCATTCCTGTCCCCCAATCTCTGGCTCACAGCCTATTGCGTTGGCCCGCAGCTTACAAGCTTGGTCGACAGATTTGCAGATATGCGATTCCTGGAGGCGTTTGCACCCAGAGGACAGGGAATACTCTCACTGCTCAGGTCTACATGACCTGCACACCAGAATAGACCTAATATACGGTTCACAAAAAGCCCTTGCAAAGGTCTCTCGGGCAGAATATCTTGGCCGGACAGTGTCAGATCATAAACCACTGCAGTTGTGGCTGACTTGGGGCAGAACTAGGTCTGCTATACCTACATGGCGATTACCTGTGGCAGCACTCAAAGATGCACCATTCCGCTCTGTCAAATCAAAGAATATAGCTTCCTACTTTCAAGAAAACAGAGGCTGTGCTCGGGACCAGTGATAGAATGGGATGCATTTAAGGTAGTTCTGAGGGGAAATACGATCAAAACTGTATACAGGACTAAAATGGTCCTCCAGAAAGAACTAACCCGATTAGAAACAGAAATATGACACCTGGAACAAAGGAGTGTAGACTTGACATCGCAGTCAGGGCAATTATCTAAGGTGCGATTAGACCATAAAGAAACATTAGATCGCCTAGGAGAGATTGATTACAGCGAGTATGCGGCTAAACGACACGCAGAAGGCGATAAAGCAGGTAGGGTTCTAGTATAGTTACTACGCTCTGAGACAACAAGAACCCCGTTCCTAGCTATCAGAGACGAATCAGGTAGCATAATCAATACACAGAACCAAATAAACGCAGCCTTCCACTCTTACTACGCAACATTGTATAGCGCCCCCTGGGAGGCAGATATCGCAGCACTACAATCGTTCCTAGCCCACAGACCTTGAAACCCCCATTACCCTAAGCGAAATTGAAGATGCCATAAAGCAACTGGCAAGAGGGAAAACACCAGGAGCAGATGGTTGGCCTCCAGAATTCTATATACCTATCAGACCCAGTTAGCCCCACGTTTGCACCGGATGAACATGGATGCTTATGACAAAGGAATCCTACCTCCCTCGCTGCGAGTGGCAGTACTGGTGGTACTCCCTAAACCAGACAGGGACCCATTACTCCTTGGCTCATATCGACCTCTGTCCCTACTTTATACTGATCATAAGATTTTAGGCAGAGTGCTAGCAAACAAATTAATTGCCCTAACACAATTATTAGTACACAAAGACCAAAACAGCTTAATACCAAATAGGAGCATGTTTCTGAACCTGCGTAGGTTTTTTATGAAAATGGACTGGGAGAAAACAAACGGGGGAGTCGTTGGACATAGAGAAATCATTTGATACACTGAAATGGAAATACTTACAAGCAGTACTATCGTGATATGGAATAGGCCCACACTTCCAAAAATGGGTATCCCTGCTATTTAATTACCCAACTGCAAAAGTTCATACAGTTACAGAAATATCAGCTCCGTTCAATATAGAGTGGGGCACACACCAGGGCTTTTCATTATCGTGGATTATATTTGCACTAGCAATGGAGCTACTGGCGGGTATACTGCGTAAGCATGCTCAAGACCGGGGCCGACAAGTGCACAATATGTGGCACATAATATCATTATATGTACACAACATGTTAATATATCTGCAAGACAATGCAACAAATCTACCAGAACTAATGAGACTATTAGAATGGTTTGGTAAAATCTCAGGTCTAAAAGTGAACTGGGACAAGTCACTCCTATTCCCATTGACAAACTTGAACCCCGAACAGTGGAGAACACTCCCAATCACCCCGTTACCCTGGAATTGCAATACAATTAAATATCTAGGTCTCCAAGCCTACCATTCACACACACACCTAATGGACAGTAATCTGGGTGAAAGTGCTGACTAATGCCAGATCCTCCCTATAGTTCTGGACAGGTCTGCCACTATCCCCTATGCGTCGTATTGCCATATCCAAGATGCTCTTACTACCATGACTGTTATATTTCTTTGAAGCCCTCCTGGTTCAAATACCTCCAAGATATTTCCAGGACTTAAAGTCACTACTAACAGCGTTAATATGGGGCAACGGCAGAAAGGAGGTCGCCCTGACGAAATTTTATGCACCACTATCTGAGGGAGGTCTTAGAGCTCCAAATTATGAATACTATTATGCTGCTGCACAATTTCATTGGCCAATGCGGGAGATTGCAGGTCAAAAGGTATTGGAATTGGGACATTGGGCAACCATGGCCCATCCCAACGCTGTTTTAGAATGGCTCTTCGGCACTGAGACCGTTATACCTAAAAGACCAGGTAACTTACTAATGACCGTGGCCAAGCACTGTTGGCACCACTATGTACATAAAATGCATCCCCCACTTCCATATGCAACTGCACTTCCACTGTGGTCTACCCTGGGATACACGAGACACACCCACAGGCCAGAAGCGACAGATTGGACTAACCCAAGTCTTATGACCTGGGAGGACATGTTCACAGACTCTATACTTATTTCATTTGATACATTAGTAGATGATTATGGAATACCCCTAGGATCCTTCTTATTGTATGCCACGTTAACGAACTAGCTTTGGGTGATGTGGAACAAAAAACACGCGGAACCAGAAATAACTAAGCTCCTCCAAATTCTTCTCACTCACGGCACAGCTTGCCGAGCAATCACAATGCTCTTCACCTCTCTACCCAAAGACAGGCCATCTCAACTGAGTACACTACGGACATACTGGGATGAGGAACTAGCACTAACATCAACTGGCAAGCAATGGACACAATGCTTGATGAACACTAAGGGGCTCATTAGGATGTTGTGACGTTCGCCACCGCCAAGCCGGCGGTGGCGACCGCCACGACATCATAACGAGTGAAACCCCCGCCATATTACAATGGAGGGGGGTTTCGCGGAGGACGCAAAGTGCGTCTGCCGCTTTTCTGCTGGCCGGCAATCGTTCCGATTACCGGCTGGGCAGAATTGGCCCCTAATATGGTGGCGGTGCCTAGCAGGCACCGCCATCCATATTAGGATGGTGTGATGTGAAGGCCTTTCCATGGCGGCTTTGCCGCCATGGAAAGGCTGGTGGGAATTGCTTTGGGGGCCTGATGCGGGCCCCCGGGGTGGGGGGGTGGGGGCTGCACTTGGGGGGTACCTATGGTACCCCCCCTCATTGCAATGCACAAGGTGGAAGGCACTGCGCGGTGCCTGCCATGTTGTGCATGGCAATGCACAACATGTATTTTTGGTATTGCTGCGGGTGCTGCTCACAGCAGCACCCTCCGCAATGTTAACAATACGGAATGCGACCGCCAGGGTGGCGGCCGCATCCTAATTGGTGGTGCGGGACCGCCGCACCACTGGTGGCCGGTCCCAACACTGCTAGGGTGGTGGGCGGACTGCAGTCCGCCCGCCAGCGGTACTGGGACCGGCCGCCAGCAGTGCAGCAGTCCCACACCACCAATTAGGATGCAACCGCCACCCTGGTGGTCGCATTCCGCATCGTTAACATTGCGGCGGGTGCTGCTGTAAGCAGCACCCGCCGCAATGCTAAAGAGGCATGCTGTGCATTGCAATGCACAACGTGACAGGCACCGCGCGGTGCCTGCCACCTTGTGCATGGCAATGAAGGGGGGTACCATAGGTACCCCCCAAGTGCAGCCCCCCACCCCCCCAAACATCCCGGGGGCCCGCAATGGGCCCCCAAAGCAATTCCCGCCAGCCTTTCCATGGCGGCATCGACATGGAAAGGCCTTGACAACCCGGCATCATGATATTGATGGCATCATGTTAATCATACAAGATAATTCTCTACCTGTAGGAATCAAAAGACGCTATAAGTTGCTGATAAATAAACACCCAAGAAGCTGGCCTACTGACAAAGGCATGCCACAAGCGAGATGTCAAAACATATTAAAATTTATTAGAAGATAATTCACATTATAATTTATTAAATAAACAATAAAATAGAGATAAGGCACATCCCAAACCATGCTCTCTCAATCATTCAAACACTCAGATTCATACCCACACATCCTCATGCGTCCTAAAAATCAAGAATCAAATCATACTCAAAACACACAGAGAAGAAAACAATAATGCATGGACCAAAACATTCATTGATGGCATCATGCCCCAGCTCCGCCCGGCCGGCAATCGTAACGATTGCCGACTGGTGGAAAAGCGGCGGATGGACTTTCCGTCCGCCGCGGTACCCCCCGCCATGGTAATATGGCGGGGGGTAAATCATGTTGTGATGGCGGATCGCCACCGCCGGCCGGGCATTGCCGATCCGCCCGCCATCATAATGACCCCCTAAGACTATTTCAATGAATGCAAGGCTTAAGTATACCCAATTCAATCATTTACATCACACTTACCTCACACCTCACAGATTTGCTAGGATGTACCCAGGCTCCTGGGATAATTGTCCACGGTGTGATACCCCTATGGCCACATTCATACACATGGTATTGTCATGCTCGAAAATAGATGCATATTGGGAAGAAGTGGCAGAAATCTTGACCGAGGCTACAAAAATAACAAGCACTCAGGCAACATTTCTTGTTGGGAATTACCAAGCACACATCCAAATGCAAAACATTAAACAAATTCCTAGATCTGGCCTTGATAACAGCAAAACGCAGGATAGCTATGTGCTGGAAGGCAAGGATGCCCCCTCCTACCTCCCAATGGCTTAAGGACCTGCACAGAGCCCTAACGGCCGAGATAGACATTTTGCAGGGAAAACATACAGAGGCACCAACAGTACCTAGCACCCCAGATTGGTGGACATACCTCACAGTCATCGAAGCTAAACTGGCAAAAAAAGAATCATAAAATACTCTAGACACCGTCAAGTACCACATAGTCTTCAATGCAACGGAGTATCCTCACATAAAGACGGCGATCAATACAAGATCCCCCCATGATAACCCACACACACTTTCTACTCCAGAACCAGACACCAGACACTTTCTTGAAAATGGATGCATTGATATACAAAACATACAACTCCCACACACAGATATCATATGATAATCTGACAAATAAAGCAAGTAAAGTATGCAAAAGATACTCCATACATACTATCCCTCATTATTGTTTATTGATATCAAAGTTATACTAAAAAAATGTTCCTTAGTCTCTATTTCAGCAATAACTTGAATAATTCTGTAGGACTGGGGCACAGAGCAAATTCCACCTATATGTAAAATTGACAATCACTGGATACCTAAACAATGACATTTGTTGTATATGATATGGCAAAAAAAAATTATTGTATTCAAGCATGTTTTGCATAGTGATGGTAACTGAAATACTACAAAAATGTTACGGATACTTATGTGGAACCCATTGTGAAATAAAAAAATTTAATAAAGAATTATAAAAAAAAAAAAAATTGTAGCACCCCTGAAGTGTAGGCATTAAACAGACTATGGATTTCCCTTCTTCAAATAAATTGAACATGAGCTGTGCTGCTGTGTTGTTAGAGGAAAATAGTTTCTTGATAAGACTACTTTCTAAGGAGCATTTCCACTCCTTTGTCAGAACTCCTACTCTAAAGTCTTTCAGAATATTTCCATTTTCCACGTCAGATGCTTGATGCATATTTTTAAGTAGTTCCTTGCATTGAAATTTTAGCAAAATGTTTACATTGCCAATACTTCCCGAAGGGTTCACTGACAGAATATTGAGGGAAAAAATATAGAAGAAAAAATATTGAGAAATAAATATCGAATTCAAAAATCTCGACTGCCTATACTTAAAAAGTTAAGTACACAAATATTGAAAAAAATATATTTTTCAATATTATAGTTGTATTAAATATCGATTTTGAAATACATATAATTTAAAATATTAAAATTAACATATATTAAATAATAACATTAATTTATAAAACATAAAATATATTTAAATGTATATTTTAACAAAAAACAACAAATAAACTTATTTTTACAAATGTAAACACACACACCTATATCTATATTTTCTCCAAAGTCTGGTGCCTCTGCAACAGAAAGCAGGAAACGCACTCATGGTCAAGTTATTTACTTTTTATATTTGCTGTATGAATTCAAAGACCCATTACGTTTCCGTCTGTTCTCAGACCTTGTTCACTGGAATGTTACTCGATATGATCAGATGATGTCTTACGAGCAATATTTTCATATCCAATAATGTGATTTACCAGCAATTGCAGGGGACTTCGATGGGCACCTGCTTCGCAACCAGTTATGCAAACTTGCATATGAGCTGGTGGGAGGAGCAGGTGCTACATGGCTTGGACTTACAGGAATGGGCTCCACACATTATAATGTGGACCAGGTACATAGATGATCTTTTTCTATTGTGGAAAGGCAGTCCAAAATCCGCAGAAGATTTTGTAGAGAGAATTAATACTAATTATCTTAATCTCTCATTTTTCCAGCCGCATTAGTAATAACTGTGTTGAATACCTTGATGTAAAATTACAAGTACTAGGCTCTAGCCTGACATCCAATGTATTTAGAAAGGAGACATTAGGCAATAATACACTCTGTGCCAGAAGTTGTCACCCTGTAGCATTGAAAAATAGCATACAGTACTGAGAATTCTTGAGAGCGAAGAGAATATGCAGTACTCAAACACTCTTCAATCAAATAGAGGGTGACATGTCATCAAGACTGAGAGAGAGGGGATATAGCACTGCTATACTAAGCAAAGCAAGGTCTAGAGCCAATGCCTGTTCACGAGCTGAACTACTTTTTAAAAAACCAGATGATTTGTCAGTAGCAGAGACAGACTGTAGGTACATTACCACCTATAGTGAGCATCACAGTTTGGTAAGAAAGGCTCTATTAAAGCACTGACATATTCTGCGACAAGATCTGACAGTTGGGCAAGAGATTGGCTCGAAGCCTTATATTACCTACTGCAAGCGCAAGCCCCAATTCATCAGGGATACTTTAGTGAAGAACCAGATTGGCACTGGAGAATGTTGGCTGAAACAAAAGAGTCTTTTATAAATGCAGTAAGTGCAAAGCCTGTGTACATGGTGTTAGCATCAGTGAATTTAAGACAGAGATTGGAGAAAAAACTAAAAATTCACAAATCACTGGACTGCAAAACAGACTATGCAGTATATGTGATTAGATGTCTGTGCCCAAAGAATTATACAGGCAGCACCAAACATCAAGTCCACAAACGTATCCTGCAACACATAAGGGCAGTGAAAAATGTAGATGACACCTACCCAGTAGCGAGACATTTTAGAGTCTTTCATGACAGCAATCCCATCCAGTTGACTTATAGTGTACTTGACCAAATAAAAAAATCACCTTGAGAAGGGGATAGGGAAAGACAACTGAGACAACTGGAATGCAGATTCATCGTTAGAATAGGGACAAATGAACCATTCAATTTGAATTCCGATGAAGAAATGCATAAATATTTATACATTTGTTTCTACAGTCTCAATATTGAAAATGTAATTTCATTTTTAAATTATGCACAATAAGAACACTTTGTTGTTGACATGTGTTAGAGTTTTCTAGTATTTTGCACTAATTGTGTTTTTGTAACTTTTTTCAGGCATTTGAGACAGTGTAGTCTGCTGTAATGGAGTAACTTGAGAGATGCAAGAGAGCTAAGATATCTTGTCTTATCTCAAATGTGATATTGTAAATTGTGTGGTATGCCCAATTGGGCACAATTTTGTCTTTCTGTCTTTGTTTCTTCTTCTCTTTTTTTCTTTAAATTCAAATTCTCACTTTTTCACTGTTTAAGTTATGCAAACTAAACAGGTGCACTAAGCTGCTATTCACGCTTTTCTGGCCTGTGTTAAGAGCCAGCTGCCCTAAAAGATATTCTCTGGTGATATTATTGTAACCAAGCCCATTTGGGCCTAAGCCATTATTAGATTGTTTGCATTATAATTTAATTACGCAAAATTCAATTATATGGAATAATCTTAGTAAACAGTGACCATGTTAGTTTGCAATTTGGTAACATTGTATATTCAATATGGCTTTATACACTCCAATATGGCTGCCAATTTTGTGAATTTTTGGGAGTCCATTATTTGTGTCGCTACGCCTATTGAAATAAGGAAGTGTTCCAGTATGCAAGCGTCATGTTAAAGGCTTTGCAAGACGAAACGCTCCTGACGCTATACGAAGTTTTGTTCTGCTAAGCTGATTAAATCTTTTCAACCCGACTCGAAGTGCCATTTGGTGAGTGGAGAGTTGCGAAAGTACATTGATTTATACACGCTCGGGCGCAGGCATCTTACGAGCACCTCGATGTTTGGGCAGCACGCCATCCGCATGCACTAACTTGGATGATATATATATATATATATATATATTATCTACTGGCGGTCGCCAGTAGATAGTTATAGTTACAACCTATTATCCATAGGAAATCCGCGACATTCTATTTGAAATAACTCTCTTGCCGGTTGACGTATCTTCGCGAAATTTTCAAACTTCGTGGGGCGCTCCGGTCCGCTCCTACCCTGAAAGTCCCGGGGTGATACGTCAAGTGGGGGCCGAGAAAAACGCGTTTTCCCCATGCATTTTTCCATAGGAAACTTTAGACACGGCTACAGCCCGAACTGCTGAACGGAATTACACCAAATTTGGCAAAGAGGTAGTTCTTGGTTCAGAAAGAACCCTTTTTGTTAAATGGTGTAAATCCGTTCAGTAGTTGCTGAGAAAATGAAAAGTAAAAAGTTAGTGATATCTATGGGCACGGAGGATTCGCGCACCCTCAGCGCACCCTGCGCGCACCGTCCCGATCACGAGCTGCATTTTAATTGGCTGTCAACATTCCGATTCAGGAAATGTTGGCAGCCATTTTGTCCCTCGGTAGAACCGAGGGACAGAAACAAGTGCGCAAAGCGCACAAAGGGGGCAGGGTAGAAACACCCTGACCCCCTAGGTTTGCTCTGGGGGTCCCACAAGGACCCCCTGGGCAAAAAAAAAAGTATTTTTTTTTAAAAAAATCGGCAGGATGCGCTCAGGGTGCGCGAATCCTGCCGAAAAAAAAAAAAATCGAAGCGCGGTCTCCCGCGCTTCGATGTTAATGGCCCCCGGGTGGCCCAAGTCCCGGGGGCATGGTGGGGGATAATTTAATGTGTGGGGGGCCTCAAAGGGCCCCCAAGCCCGGGGACCGCCACCCCCCGGGGCTTTTTAAAAAATGGTGCGGGAGGGCTCTGAGCCCTCCCGCAGCCCCGAGGACCACCACCTCCCCGGGGCTTTTTAAAATTAATGACAACCTGTGTGGGGGGCTCCAGCCCCCCACACGCCCGGAGACCGCCACCTCCCCGGGGCACTAAACATTTAAATATGGGGGTACGTTACGGACCCCAGAGCCCGGGGACCACCACCTCCCCGGGGCTTTGAACTGAATTGGAGGGGGGCCGCGCAGCCCCCTCCTGGAGCCCTTGATGGCCCTGGGGACCACCACCCCCAGGGCCGGCTCCTGCAGTGTCCCGGGGTGACACTGTAGTTTGCTATGGCAGGACGGGAGCCTCGCGGCTCCCGTCCTGCCATAGCAAACTGCTTTGGATATTGGAAGAGAGAGCAGGGAAACCTGCTCTCTCTTCCAATATCCAAAGCACATTGCTTTTCCACATGGGGAGCAGCATGTCAGCTGCTCCCCATGTGGAAAAGCAATGCCGGCTCCCAAGGGACGCGGGGAGCCGGCGGGACTGTGGGGGGATTGGGGACCCCCCCACAGTCCCCAACGGAGAGGGCCAGCCCCGGGGGATGGGGTCCCCGGGGCAAGTAGTGGCCCGGGAGGGGGGCCACGCGGCCCCCCTCCCCAAAAAAGAAAAAAAAAAAAATTAAAAAAATAGAAAGGCCAGCCCCGGGGGATGGGGTCCCCGGGGCCTTAAAATGGCCAGAGGAGGGGGGCCACGCTGCCCCCTCAAAATAATAAATAAAGAGGCCATGCCCCGGGGGATGGGGTCCCCGGGGCCAATACAGGCCAAGGGAAGGGGGGCCACGCGGCCCCATTCCCGTTTTTTTTTTTTTTGGTAATTAAAAAAAGGGGTAAGGCCCTGGGGGATGGGGTCCCCAGGGCCCAAAAACAGAAAAAAGGAAGGGGGTCCACACAGCCCCCCTTCAGGGGACAAAAAAAACAAACAAAAAAAAAAAACGATCGGGCCCGCAGGCCCCGCCCCCTTACTTCACCACTCTGCAAACGCGCCCCCTGGCGCGTTTGCAGAGGGGAACAAATTCACCTTGAATACTGGGGGTCCCTGGGGGCCAACTAGCCCACCAGGAACCTCCAGTATGCGCCAGGGAGCTGCCTTGCAGAGACGTGTAGAGAGGCCACACCCCTTTTACACCTCTCTGCAACGCAGCTCTGTGGCGCTTTTGGAGGTATATGGTGGGCTAGTTGGACTCCGGGGACCCTCAGGATTCAAGGGGACTTAATCCCCCAAATTAAAATGCGCCACGGGCGCGTTTGCACAGTGGTGAAGGGAGGGGGCCGGGCTTCAGGTGACATGTGTGCAAACAGGCCCCGTGGCGCGTTTTAAGATGGGGAATTAAATCCCCTTCAATCCTGAGGGTCCCTGGGGGCCAACTAGCCCAACAGGTACATCCAGAATGCGCCACAGAGCTGCGTTGCAGAGAGGTGTAAAAGGGGTGTGGCCTCTCTACACGTCTCTGCAACGCAGCCCCTAGCGCATATTGGAGGTTCCTGGTGGTCTAGTTGGCCCCTAGGGACCCTCAGGATTCAAGGGGACTTAATCCCCCAACTTAAAACGCGCCACGGGGCGCGTTTGCAAAGATGTCACCTCAGGCCCCGCCCCTCCCTTCACCATTGTGCAAATATTCCTCTAAAATCAGCCGAAATAGGAATTCCGATTTACTCACCTGTTATAAGGAGAGACCTCAGTGCTGTATCTTTCAGCCCAGTACTGGTCCTGAAAAGTAATTTTAACCGTACTTACCAGTAACTTGAATTTCCTTCCATAGGCTAACATTGACTGGTTTCACTTGGAAATTCTTCTAAGTGTGGAGTTTTGGAACTTTAAAATATTCCTCTAAAATCAGCCGAAATACGAATTCCGATTTACTCACCTGTTATCAGGAGAGACCTCAGTGCTGCATCTTTCAGCCCAGTACTGGTCCTGAAAAGTAATTTTAACCGTACTTACCGGTAACTTGAATTTCCTTCATAGGCTAACATTGACTGGTTTCACTTGGAAATTCTTCTAAGTGTGGAGTTTTGGAACTTTAAAATATTCCTCTAAAATCAGCCGAAATACGAATTCCGATTTACTCACCTGTTATCAGGAGAGACCTCAGTGCTGCATCTTTCAGCCCAGTACTGATCCTGAAAAGTAATTTTAACCGTACTTACCGGTAACTTGAATTTCCTTCATAGGCTAACATTGACTGGTTTCACTTGGAAATTCTTCTAAGTGTGGAGTTTTGGAACTTTAAAATATTCCTCTAAAATCAGCCGAAATACGAATTCCGATTTACTCACCTGTTATCAGGAGAGACCTCAGTGCTGCATCTTTAAGCCCAGTACTGATCATGAAAAGTAATTTTAACCGTACTTACCGGTAACTTGAATTTCCTTCATAGGCTAACATTGACTGGTTTCACTTGGAAATTCTTCTAAGTGTGGAGTTTTGGAACTTTAAAATATTCCTCTAAAATCAGCCGAAATACGAATTCCGATTTACTCACCTGTTATCAGGAGAGACCTCAGTGCTGCATCTTTAAGCCCAGTACTGATCATGAAAAGTAATTTTAACCGTACTTACCGGTAACTTGAATTTCCTTCATAGGCTAACATTGACTGGTTTCACTTGGAAATTCTTCTAAGTGTGGAGTTTTGGAACTTTAAAATATTCCTCTAAAATCAGCCGAAATACGAATTCCGATTTACTCACCTGTTATCAGGAGAGACCTCAGTGCTGCATGTTTCAGCCCAGTACTGATCCTCAAAAGAAATTTTAACCGTACTTACCGGTAACTTGAATTTCCTTCATAGGCTAACATTGACTGGTTTTCAGCAAAAAGTTTCAAAGTGTTGATTTTCACAAACTACAAATATTCCTTAAAAATCGCCTGTATGACTTAAACGCATTCTTTCAACTGTTTACAGGAGATGCACCAGTGCTGGATCCAGGATCCAACACTGAGTAAGAAAAAGTAACGATAACAGTTTTTACCTGCTAAGTGAATTTCCTTCCATAGGATAACATTGGTGATTCTATGAGAAAAAGTTTCTAAGTGTCAACTTTTAAAATACAATAATATTCCTTAAAAATCACGACTGTAACCAAAACGCTTTTACTCAACTGTTTACAGGAGATGTACCAGGACTGAATCTAGGATCCAGTCCTGTGGTTAGAAAAAGTAATCCATAAAGTAACTAATTGCATTTAACTAGAAATTCACATTGAGCTGAATGTTGCATTGTGTTTGAAAATGTGTTGCCCATTGCAACAACTGTAACTACTGTACTTAAAAGTCTATTGCCTATCTGCAAAGTATTTAAACTAAAGTAATTCATTAAGAGAAAGTATTTTTTGTAATGTAATGTATAATGTAATTACAATGTAATTTAAAAAATAAAATATGTAAAAAAAAATTGTTTCTAAAAATGTACTAAATCAGTATGAAAAAAATTAATATAACAATTAATACATTTAAAAATTGTCATTTACAAAACCTTTGAAATTCACTAAAAAAAACGTAGGTTTCAGACACGTTATAGTTAGAAATTAGCATTTAAAAAACCTTTGAAATTCACTGAAAAAACCATAGGTTTCAGACACGTTATAGTTACAAATTAGCATTTAAAAAACCTTTGAAATTCACTGAAAAAACCATAGGTTTCAGACACGTTATAGTTACAAATTAGCATTTAAAAAACCTTTGAAATTCACTGAAAAAACCATAGGTTTTAGGGACAGTTATAGTTACTTGGACATTGCACTCGTACAAAACCCGTGAAATTCCCCCGTTATAGTTAGTTCAGCTAACTATAACTCGCGCCCCGCAATGCACTGCTGATGACGTCACATATTACATCACTCATGACATGGTCAGTGACATCACTGATGACATCACTGATGACATCTCAAATGACATCACTGATGACATCATCCACGTGATAATCTGATGCACCTCCTCACACCCTAATATAATCTTTGATACACCCACTCTAAATTACAGACTGCCATTCGCAAAACCATAGACACTCCAACACCAATAACCACATACCCACTCACTGATTCTTAGGTCTACACACACACATCCACTCACTCACCCGTACAGTCACTCATACTTACGGTCACTCAGTACAGGACTATCATATGCACTCTTACTCCTATATAGACACTCAAACAACGCCACTCATCCATAGAGGTACTCACACACCTAGTCAGTCATGCAAATAATTAAACACACTGCCATTTACTCACCTATACAGTTATACACACACCAGCTCACTTACTCATACAAATAGTAGCACATTGTTACGCTCTTATACAATCACTGATACAAGCACACACTCATCCATACAGCCAATATCACAATCAATCACTCTCGCTTATAGCTATTTATATACTCCAACACACATATATACTGCCTTTCACATATGTAGTTACTCACACATGTACCACTGGGACATACATTCACTCACTAACACACTCTTACACACACTTACCCACCCATACAGTCTATCACAGATGCACTCTTGAAACCATCCACCCAGTGAATCACCCACTCACACATCTATGCACAGAGTCGCACACACCCCTCCCACACAAACACTCAGGCACCCATACAGATACTCACACAAGCATTCAATAACTCAAATAGACACTCATGTAGCTATTCACAAACACATGCAGCCACTTACACAGCAACAGACAGACGGATACAGACATTCACCCAGTTTAGTCACTAACCCATGCATTCAGTACGATACGTTAAATCACTCACTTATACAGTCAGTCACGCACCTACTAAATCATCCATACAGACACTTACACACCCACTCATTCTTCAATACGTCTTTTCCTATATATATTAAAAATATTTAAACTTTAGAGAAACACACAGTCACTGGATGATGTCATCAGTGATATCATTTGAGATGTCATCAGTGATGTCATCAGTGATGTCACTGACCATGTCATGAGTGATGTAATATGTGACGTCATCAGCAGTGCATTGCGGGGGCGCGAGTTATAGTTAGCTGAACTAACTATAACGGGGGAATTTCACGGGTTTTGTACAAGTGCAATGTCCAAGTAACTATAACTGTCCCTAAAACCTATGGTTTTTTCAGTGAATTTCAAAGGTTTTTTAAATGCTAATTTGTAACTATAACGTGTCTGAAACCTATGGTTTTTTCAGTGAATTTCAAAGGTTTTTTAAATGCTAATTTGTAACTATAACGTGTCTGAAACCTATGTTTTTTTCAGTTAATATATATATATATATATATATATATATATATATATATATATATATATTTATATATATTTATATATATATCCACAACACCAAACCAACTTCCAAAAGAAGAGGCACGCACTCCGGTCTGTAAGTATGGGGCTGATTTAATGAAGTTACAGGTCACCCACGACCCCTCAGTAAAGAGAGAGACGCGTTTCGCCTGCGCAGCAGGCTTCATCAATCTGAATGGCGCCGACATTTCCAAGGTATAAATAGCCCTTCCCCTCCTTCAACCATAGGTAGACATAGAAAACAGATTGTGCAAGAAACTCCGCTGTATATATATAAAGCTCCGCTATATATATATATATAACGATGACCTCCTTCCAAATCATAAATTGAGGCGCACACTGGCGGAAAGTTTTAAAGTTTAATCACCACTCGTCAAAACAACCGATAGACGCGTTTCGGCTACACGCCTTCGTCAATGTCGGTTAAGCCTTCGCCAATGTCGGTGAAGCAAACGAAAATCACCATTTTTAAACTTAAAATGTAAACATAGAGAAAGGAAAGCGGCACATATGGCTCTTCATAGACATAAAGAAAGGGTTATGTTGAGACATAAGGAAATTCATTACTCCTCCATGGCAGACATCTTTGCATGAGCAAATTCATTCTCTATGAATCTCTAGGATACATTTTTTACACTGTTAGTTATGTTGATATTCAGCCTCAAATAGGCACAGTATATATATAACACATTTTTTTAAATAATAATATAATTAAAAAATAGTAAATTATATATTATCAAAAATATATGTATACATATTTACAAATACCAAAAACATTAAATATTAAAAAAAGAAAATCAATGTAACTTAAAATAAACAGTATACACATATTATAAATAATTTGCGATCGAAAAATATTTACATTTTTAAATATTATTATTATAATAAATCAAACACAAAATTATCTACATTACAACATAAAATAAATTATTAAATATTGAAATAAATATTACGATTTTGGGCGAACTTAAGTTTGCCCGACACCGTTTCGGTCCTGGGACCGACCGATCTCTGGTCGGCGGTCCCCACTGCCTAATTAGGATGCGATTGAACACTGTTCGGTTGCATTCCTACATTTCCATATGGGAGCATGCATTACGGCCGTAAACCGGCCGTAATACATGCTCCCATACGGAAATGGGAGGAGCTGTTCATCCCTGCACTCCATGGCAGGCACCTCAAGGCCCCCAACCAGAGGCCATGCACCCAAGGGGACCCTGCTGGGGGCCCCCAAACACGCTTTCCGACATGGTGTCCATGTTGGACAGGCCAGCATGGAAACCATACTGGAAACCGTGCATCGTAATCCCAAGGGCCAAAAGGTTGGCCCTTTGGGAATACGAGATGGTTCCTACTGGCCGATGGGCTCTTTGAGCCCATCAGAAACCAGCTGGAATGACCGGACGGTTTAGTTCCCGACCACCAGCATTGTAATGCTTTGGTTGGAAAGTTAACCGAGGGGCCAATTACGACGCAGCCTGGAAGGCTCCAACCCTCAGTCAGAGCCTTTACGGGCAGCATCGTAATCGGCCAGTCAATAAATATAAAAATAAGTTCTCCCACCTAACACAACACAACAATAAATAAGATTTACTACTCTAACTACAATAAATATAAAATAATCTAAATATAACATTGGCAAATACTACAATGTACTATTTCCAGTACAATTAACACAACAATAAATAATATAATTAACAAAAAAAATAATATTCCCACTCCAATCAGTGCAACTGTAGGGAAAGCGTTGAATTGTGGAGGGGGAAAATGCAATATTCCCACTCCAGTCAGTGCAACAGTAGGGAAAGTGTTGGATTGCGGAGGGGTGAAATGTGCTACTCTCACTCCAGTCAGTGCAACAGTAGGGAAAGTGTTGGATTGCGGAAGGGCAACATTTACTATTCCCAATCCAGTCAGTGCAAAAGTAGGGAAGGTGTTGGATTGGGGAGGGGTAAAATTTACTACTCCCACTCCAGTCGGTGCAACATTAAAAATCAAGTAAATATCTTAAACAAAATGTAAATAATTTTAAAATAGTAAATAAAATAAAAAATATGTTGAATACAAAATAGAAATATATTTAATATTAAGAATGTAAAATTATATGACTTCCCACCCCATACTCCTACAAAACCCACAACCCACATCTACATTTTAAAATATGTACTTGCACAATTAACATATTTATTTATCAATTAAACAAATATTAATTATGAAAATCAAAATCTAAATTCATTAAAATTAATAAACTTTCCACCCTTTACTTGTATAAACTCCACAACCATAACCTAAAATTAAACTAAAAAAACAATTAATAACACAATTAAAATAATTAATTTACAATTAAATAATTAGTGTTTCACAAATAATTAACAAATAAAATAATATAGTTTACTCCCCATCCTTTACCACTATAAACCCCACAACCCAAACCTAAAAAACATTGAATTAAACAATTAATATAATTAATCATCAATTAATTAATTAATATTTATTAACAACAAATTATTAAAAATTAAAAATTAATTGCTTCCCACCCTTTACCCCTACAACCCCACAAACCACACCAAAGAATAGCCATTACACAATTAACATAATTAATTCTCAATTAATTAATTATTATAATAAATTAACAACTAATTATTAATAAATTAAAAATAAATACTTTCCACCTTTTACCTCTATAGCCCCACAACCCACACCTAAAACAAATAGGAAAAATTACAGAATTAACATAATTAAATATCAATTAATTAAATAATAATAATTTACGACTATGAAATAATTAATTAAAAATAAATTACTTCCCCCTTTACCCGTATAAATGCCACAACCTACAAAAAACATTTACATAAATAAATCAATAACACAATTAACAAAATTAAATATCAAGTAAATAAGGGGCTCATTACGATACCCGGCGTAAAAAAATCCGCCAGGCATGGAAGCGGCAAAAATCCGCCCGCACACACCGCCTGAACACCGACCACGCCATTATGAGTACACAAACCGAAAACCGCCATCGGCGGAAAAATCACACAAAATACCGCCCGCCATCGTCCGAGTCGGAGTCAAACCGTCCGCCACGGACGGAAACACGCACGACAACACAAAACCGCCCGCCCACACGGCCGACACACCGCACGTGAAATTACGATCGCACTGCCATGAGCGCGGAAAAACAACAAATATACCGCCCGCCAGCGCAAACAACGCCGATGAGAATCGACACGGCAGAAGCCATGGCGCCCACGTACCTGCACAGAAACCATCCGCACACAAAACCAATAGCACACAACATGGCCAACAAGTCCACACAGCAAGGCACACACAAATACACAAGCACAGTACACATCCCGAAAACACCCCCGGACAAACAAAAAATACAAAGGCCAGAACCCCAGACACAACACACCTGAAAACAACAGACCATGAGGACACACCCACATAGGTGAGTACAAAAGCAGCACTCCCACAGACCACAACCCCTTGCTACATTGCAAACCAGAGAGGAGAGGAGAGGACACAGTGACACAGCAAGGACAGCAACACACCACAGAAACGCACACATCACAACCACCACCACCAAACACCGGCACCACAAACCCCCTGCACATTACACAACACACACCGCACCAGCACCACAAACACCATGGCACCACAAAGGATGCCCAAGTTCACGCCCATGGAGCTGACGGTCATGGTCGACGAGATCATCAAGGTGTACCCACAAATCTATGGGAACATGGTCCAGCACACACCACTAGCCACCAGAAACAGAATGTGGACCCGGATCGTAGACCAGGTCAATGCAGTCGGGACCCTGCCCAGGAACAGAACCGAGATAAACAAACGTTGGAATGACGTAAAGAGCCTGGTCAAGAAGAAGGAGGGCAAAAACAGAGAGCTGGCTGCCGTCACTGGCGGAGGGAATCCCGCGCTCTTTAAGACCTTCAAAGCGTGGGACGAAAAGGTGCGAGTCGTAATCCATCCGGAGATCCTCGCCGGATTAGCAGGGGAGTGGAGGCTGGTAAGTACAAACTAATGTATACCAGCACACCGCTATGTACTCACATGCGCAACTACCATGCCACAGCTCCCAGGGACAAACACCCCCATGTCCAGCACACAATACACAACACATCACACACACATGCAACAGACACTACCACACACAGCCCAAACCGAACAACTGTAAGATGCGTGGGGACATGTGTACACTAAGCCAGCCACATAACCACCAACAGGTCCCCAAATATGCCAGAAGCGCCACAACGAGCACCCACCACACCCATGTGTCCGCCACAGCTGCACTAACCGACAAGTAACAGGTAAGTGGCAGGAACACAAAGTGCAGTGGGTGGGACGGTGGACAGCCCAAGTACAACACACACCAGGCCCCAGTCCCACAGCACAGCAAGGAGGAGCATCCCCCACACCCCACAGCCACGTGTCAGCCACCGCAGTGCACAACGACAGCCGAAAGGCAGACATCACGGTCCACAGCAATCGGTGTCAGTGGGTGTCCAGCCACCCCACGACCCACAACACCCCCCACCCCCACAGACCTGCAACATGGAGCACCCCCGCTTAGAGCCATGTGGCATCCAGTACAGTGCACGCACGAACAACTTGCAGGTGGGAAACTGGACAGGGCTGGATTACTGGAGGCATGAGGACCATAACACCACCAACACATGGGACATGTCACGTAGCACACGGACACGCAGCACCGCCCACCGTCACGAACAAGTGAACAATGTGCACACGGACATGAACAGCAGACTCACACCCCACATGACCCATCACAGACATAGCAACACCCAAGGAGCCACGTCTGCATGCACAAGCCACACTGAATATAGTCCCACACGGCAGCCACTGTGCAACTCATCACACACAACCGAAACACCATTGAAGTCCTGTCCATGTAGCCCCCACTGCCTGTCAACCCCACACCCCACAACTACGCCTATGTAAGACAAACAACACTAGACGCAACAGAGCGGAACAACAGAAATGCACACGAACACCACTGAACCCATCAAACTCACAGACACACCATGCACATACAACATACCATCCATCCCATCCGTCAGCCCCAGTCACATGAAAGGCATGTCATCCGCACAGCTGCCACACATACAGCAGTCACGCTAAGACACATGCCCATGACCAACCATGTGCCAGAAGTCAATTAAGCGCACGACACACTGTGAGCAACAACACACAACATGGGCCACACCCCCCGAGCACTGCAGTGATGCACATGGCACAGGGCAGCACGCACACCAAGGAGATGGGACAACTGCAATACGTTGGCTGGCACACAACTATCACTCACTCATAACGATGCGTCCAATGCCATGTCCAGTAACCACAACAGACAGCAAATATGCAGGGCATGTCAGGCATGCACACACCTCAGACCATGCACTGTCATGCTGCCACAACACATGTCACGTTCGGCACCCATGGCTCACAGCATGTACCCCAAAAGCATATCCCCTCCCAAATGCGAATCTGGGGCATGGCCCCCATGTTGCCATATGCGTTCCTAAGCGTTCCATTTGAACCCCAAAAGAATATCCCCTCCCAAAATGCGAATCTGGGGCATGGCCCCCATGTTGCCATATGCGTTCCTAAGCGTTCCATTTGAACCCCAAAAGCATATTCCATCCCAAATGCGAATCTGGGGCATGGCCCCCATGTTGCCATATGCGTTCCTAAGCGTTCCATTTGAACCCCAAAAGCATATTCCATCCCAAATGCGAATCTGGGGCATGGCCCCCATGTTGCCATATGCGTTCCTAAGCGTTCCATTTGAACCCCAAAAGCAAAGTACAAACCAGACCCAGGATGGGCCAGGAGCCCGCATACACCAGAGTCACAATGAGTAGGGGCAAAGCAACACACCCATCGGCATGGCCAATCCGTCCCATGCCACATGTGCACAGCACACAGTCCCATTGCCTAGCACACACAACTACAGATGCCACAGCCACACACTCGCCTCCGGGAAACCCATGTACGAGATTGCACGAACTGCCAATGTCAGACGACTAATACATACTTCGCCAGGTGCAACACAATAACAAATCTCATTCTCTCCACAGGTGACGAACTGCTGGACGCTGGGGATGGAGACAGCAGCCAGCACAGCCAGCCTACAAGCCCCCAACGAGGACACACGGATCTGGAGGATCTGTCCACCTCTTCGGACACGGACCACCAAGCTGGCCCATCTGGCGTGGCAGGGCCCAGCCGCTCCCCAGGACCCCTCCTACCCACCAACCCATCATCCAGGGATGCTGGACAGTCCCAGTCCCCTGCTGCCACTGTCGTTGCGGCCACACCCACGGTCATTGCGGCCACTACCACTGCCGCAACCGCCACCATCGCCGCACCGACCACCACCGCCTCCACCACCACCACGTCTTCGCTGGCACCAGCCCCAGCGCAGGTGGTGGCCCGGCCGACTGGATCCACCCTGGGAGCCACAGCGAGGACCGTGGTGAGCAATGTGGCTAGTGGGCAGGCCGGTGGCAGCAGGACTGGTAGGAGGAGCAGGGTCAGGGAAACGCCAGCCTCCCTGGGAGCCATGCCCTGCCTCAAATGGCCAGAGTCCTTGGGGCCTATGAAGAGGCCCAAGGACAATGGGCCAGGTCTGCTACTGACACGCGGGAGGTGCTGGGGGTGCTGAGGTCCATGGACGCCCATATGGGCTAATTCGTGTCCCGTATGGACCAACTCGTGGACCTCATGGGCCAGCTGGTGGTGGCGGTGGGGTCACAGGCAAGGCCAGCAACACCACCTCCGCCACCACCTGCTAGGGCGCAGGGTCGGCCAGCAGTGTCCACTTCCCCTGCGTCCACAGCCAGTGAGCACACCTCACCCACCACCAGCAGGTCGCCACCACACACCCCCTCCCAAACGTGGAAGGGGCCGTCCGAAGAGGAAACAGATCTCCCGGGAGGACTTCGCACGCTCCAGTCGCAAGTGAGGCAGCCAGCCAGCCTTCCGCCAGCCTTCCTTGACCAGCCACTGCATTGACTTGCTCTACGATCCCACTCCACACAGCCAGCTGGATGGCATGTGTGTGTTGGACTATGGACATAGAACCAGTGGGTACACCCTGATCATCACGCAGCCATGACCGACAGCTCATTGTCACTGCACGCACCACTTTTGTCATCACCTTACACACAATCACATGTCACAGTTCGTAATAAATGCACCTTTTTCACTAACTGCTGTTTGTGCCCTGTGTTTTATTTGTACGGAATACAACGGCCACCTTGGGCGGAAGGGCACCTGATGCGTGGCATGGCAATGGAATCCGGAGGGCCTGTAGGGACCTAGGGGTGGGAGACAGAACAGGAGCACATTCAATGAGTGTGTCACACACCCATCACACAGTACATGTCAACAACTACAAGCAATGTTCACACATCGCACAGAGCAATAGGGCACAATGCCACAGTCACCAACAGTGGCATACTACCCTGGCCATGGAGCGTTGACACACTGCACGCAGTGAACATACGGCCACCCTGACACAGCACACACACACCTGCATAGATACAGACACATCATCCGTCGTACATGGACACTCACCGTCAAGTGAAGTAGCGGGCGATGAGCTGCTGGCGCACATTCCCAGCTTCCTCCTCTCCGCTGTCCACCTCACTCGAGCTGTCCTGGTCTGCGGGCTGGGGCCCTGGTTGATCTCCGTCATCCACAATGAGGGGGATCTGCTTCCGAATGGCCAGATTGTGCAGCATGCAGCACGCCACCACTATCTGGCACACCTTCTGTGGGGAGTACGCCAGTGCACCCCCGGTGCGGTCCAGGCACCTGAACCTGGACTTGAGGAGGCCAAAGGTACGCTCGACCACACGTCTGGTCCTCCCATGTGCCTCATTGTATCGATCGTCTGCTGGGGTGCGAGGATTCCTCAATGGACTGAGCAGCCATGCCCCATTCGGATACGCAGAGTCACCTGGGTGTGAGGGACACAGAGAACCGTTGCTATTCCAACTGGACAGGGGACAGCATCGCACAACCAGCACGCTACACCACTCCACATACTCACCGACAATACAGCCACGATCCTGTTGCAGATTGGCCATCAGTCGTGGCAAGATGCTGTTGCGCATTATGTGTGCGTCATGGGCCGAGCCTGGAAACTTGGCACACACGTGGGTGATCACCATGTCCGCAAGGCACACCACTTGCACATTCAGGGAGTGCGTGTGCTTCCTGTTGCGGTACAGGTGCTCAGTGGCCTGTGGTGGAACAAGGCCAACATGAGTGCAGTCAATGGCTCCCACGACGTGTGGGATTCTGCCAAGGGCATAGAATGCACCCTTCACTGCCGCCAATTCACGAGCCCTGGGGAATCTGATGTACCTGTTCCGGTACAGCATCATGGCTGCCAGTACATCCCTCAGCACCTTGCTGAACATGGGCTGGGACATCCCTCCTCCACTGCCCACTGTGTGCTGGAATGACCCAGTGGCGAAGAAATGCATGGCGGCCATCACCTTAGCCGTGGGGGTGACAGCAGTCGGATACACCCTGCGGGGACGGAGATGGGGCTCTAACATGGCACACAGTCGATGCAGAGTTGGCCTGTCCAGCCGAAACTTCCTGATTACCTCTGTATCGTCCATGTCCGCCAGCAATTGGTATGGGCGGTCAATGTTCGGTCTCCGCCTGGGTTAAATGGCAGAGGACACATGTCAAAGCAACACGGCACATAGCAATTTCGCATACACATCACTGACATGACTGAGCAAGCACATGAGCCACAGCCCAGCTGTCAAGCTGGGACGGCACGGCCACAATACACTTACACAGGTCTCCCAACAATGGCAACGGCAAGTGAGACATACCACTGCCATGTGCATGCACATGGGGATCTAGGCCCCAATGACTTGCGGGGCGTGCTGATGGGGACTGACTGCATATTCGTCAAGCGGCAACGCCACGGCAACATGAGTGTCTGCTGAGCATGGAACTGCTTCCGAGGCTGGATGAGTATGGCACACGACGACGACGATGTGGGCACGGGCTGAGCGGCCAATACAAGTGGGACCTGTGGCACGAGGGGATATGAGACAGTAGTAGGTGTCAGCACTGCACCCTATGTACAGCACTGTACGGATCACAGCTCCCGAAACATTGACTGGTGTCCACATTGACAGCCCCATGCCAAGACGGCTGTGTGCTTGCAGTCACACGTCACAGGTGCGAGGTTACATTGCACGTGCCAGGTGGCAGACGTACATAGTGGGAGCTGGCATGTGTGTGCATGTGTCTCCTGTTCAGGATCCACCAGATGGGCGCTGACTCTGTACTGACCATTGGACACAGCATGTTCCGTGGAAGGCTTGTGTGTGTGGGATGGTGGCACTGGATGTGCCTCCGTTGGGTGGGGGGCCATGCACAGGGCGGGTACGTCGATGATTGCGCATTGTTGGTCACGGTGGGTGCACCAACTAAGATGTGTTGCCCTGTGTTCAATTCCTATGTCCGCATGATGATGGACTGTGGATGTGGGCAGACTACACATTGGTCGATGTGCTGTCTATATGCATGTGCCTTCACACCAGGCACAGCTGCCCCTGCACATGTGACCCCTGCTGGACTCGCTGCTGGGTCTGTGGAGCTGATGCACCTTCTGCGCGTGGGGCGGACAGCTCTCCTCACTTCCCTCATTGCGCATGTCATGTCTTTGCCGCAGGTGACATGGATCATGGAGGGCCCACATGTACGCGTGGGTAGGCTACACATGATTGTTCACTGGTCGCCACCCCCAGTCAGTGTTTCGAATGGGAAGGTTGTCGTGCTGGTGGTATGTTCGATGTGGCGGATGGGCGGGCCTAGGTGCGGGCTTACATTCCGGACATGGGGGGTAGTTGAATTGGCGACTAGTTGCAGTACACACGGGACACGTCTCTTCCTTTCCACATCTGGGTCATCCCTTGTACTAACTGACAGTGATACAGTCATCTTCGCCCCAGCCCTCATGTCCTCCCCTCGCCCCCCAATATGCATGCTCACCTGCGAGGCTAGCGCTTGCACAGGCAGCCCCAAGCTCGCACCAGAGAGGGCAAGGAGTGTATGTGTGGGTCCAGTTGCACGAGTGGGCTGTCTCAGGGTATGATGTGTGGCGGGACGCCGTCCACCTGCGTGGTGCCCCAAATGGAGACCCGGCCTGCATGGACTATGCATCACAGTCTTCGCCTTCCGGATCCGCCACCTGCGACACCCAGTGGCTGTGGCTGCCCTTGCGGCCAGGCCGCGTCCGTCTGTGGCTGATGGCCCACACATTCACTCTTTGGCCTCTCTGGGGAGGGCTCGGGGGTGGTGGCGCACGCGCTTGCACTTAGTCGCAATGGCATGTGGCGTGGTTGGTATGATGGGCAATGGATGGGATGGTGCGAGCCACCTCCCGTGACGTCAGTGCTGCTCGTGCTGTGGTGCGTCCCCCTACACTTCCATTTGACTTGTGCCATGCTAGACGTTGAGGTTCTATTGCCTGCGTGATATGACCAGGAGGAGTGCGAGGAGACCTCTCACACACCATGCTCCACTGCCATCCCGTGCCCTGTATCGCCTGTGCGGATTGACTATGTTGGGGTTACACCTGGTCGACTGGGGCTGTGTGTGCCTTGTCAAGGGGCATGGCGGGCGCACAACAGGATCCAGCTTGTCCACAGAGGGTGGGCTGAGGTGCGCCTGGTACCGCTTTGTACGTGTGCCCGGCTGCTGTGCACACACGTGTTCACTCCCCCCGACAGGTGTCCTCTCACAATGCCCAGGGAAGCGGTGGTGTACTGTTCATGACCCCTCCCAACACGGCGTGCTCCAACTTGGCATGTGCGCATCTACCCGTCGCACCCACCCACCTGAGCACTGCGTCCATACGACTTCACACGACACATGTGTGTCTTCCACAGTAGTGCTACTCATTTGCGTTGACATCCAATACCAGTGGACTACATGGTCATGTCACGACTGCCGTGTACTTCACATACTCTCATCCTCTCTCATTCGTACTTGTGAAATGAGTCAGCGGAGACAGTTTTGGTTTCAGACATTATATTGAGTCTTCTGTCCTCTGTGATGCAGTATAGTGGACACTACTGGCAGCGGAATACATGTTGAGGATATACTGAGCATGATTACAAATGGGATAGGGTGTGGGGTTACATCTGCTTGGCCAAGGCTGTGCTAATGTACATTTACGTATAGCTGCGGAGCTGCGGACTTTGACACAGACGGTATACATGTAGCCTACCAGACGGCTCGGCATCATGGGCACAGTCCATCTCAGTTCCATGTGACAGGTTTGCTGCGGTTGTTCCTCATGCACGCGTGCATGTGAGATGACATCAGGGCATGTGCTTGCGTGCATGCAGCGGCGTGCCACTTGTTGTTGCACTGTGGTGGTTACTGGACATGTCACAGTCACTGGGGTCGTGTTGTTGTTGTATGCACTTGTCGTCCATGCAAAGGTCCTGGTATGGGATTCCCGGGGCGGGGGTGGGAGGGGTGCAGCACCCACAGACTCCAGGCGACCTATTCATGTCCACTGAGCGGTGTGTGTGTCCATGTGCGCTGGATCCATGTCGTGTCCTGGTTGTTCGTGCAGTTCCGTCCATGTGGGTGCGATACACAGAGCCCATGCCACTGCCTCCCACGATGCATGCGGTGTTCCTGGATGTGATGGGGAACAGTGTGCATGTCCCGGTCATATCCGATGTCATGGCGATGTCGTTGATGGTGTGGTTACAGTTGCCGGTCGTTTGGTATGGCTGTTGTGGTGGTGACTGGCCAGTCCGTGCGGAAGCTGAGCATGGGTGCGGGGTTGGACTTCATAGGTCACTCGGGGAACCTGCGTTGTGGTCCGACGTATTTACAGGTTGTCAGGTATGCGATGCCGTCCAGCAGGGCTTCCATGTCATTGGTGGTGTACATGTTTGCCAGCCAATGAAGCGGATGGTGGCTGTCAAGGTGTTGTTCGTAGGTTGTCCCTTGGAGGACCATGATGGGGCATGCTGGGTGACATTCGATGTAGCTGTTCTCGATGATCCGTCGTGTGGAGGCACAGTGGTTCCATTTCAGTGCGCGTGCGATGTTGGCCACATACGCCATGCCCCCATAGGCAGAGCAGGCCCTGTCGTGTGCGTCCAGAGGGAGGAGTAGTGGTAGCAGGTCCGCCTTCAGACATGCCGGGTTGGAGAGGCATATCTCGACGGGATGCTGGTAGGGACACCTCCGACAGTAGAAGACGGGCATGACGCAGCTGAACAATGTGATGCGGTAAGTCAGTCGGTAACTTACGTTCAGCAGGGACAGGAGATCGCATCCCAATGTATGTATCGTGTTGGTTTGGTACAGCTTGAGCTCTTCGGCGTAGTTGGGTAGGTGTGTTGCGGTTGCCATTTCGCAGCGGTTCGTAGAGGTGGCGTGCTCCGGCTGTGTGTGCAGTCTGCAATGTGCACGCTCCGGGGTTGCTGTGAGCTCTGTGTAGTCGTGGGGAGACAGGACTTGTGTTCTGTTGGCTTGTTTGGAGGACACGGGCCCTCTTCCCACATGCTTCTCAGACAGTTCAAGGTCGGTGCTGTGTGACTCCTTCCAATTAACTTGCATGTGGCCGACATGGGGGAGTGTTTTCTTCTTTCTTCCCCGTCCGTTGTGTGCTTCTGTGATATGCGCTATCTGCCCTGTGGTCGGTCTCCTCGGCATGCCTGTGTTGGTCTATTCTTGGACAATGGCTGTATTCACCGGCTTCTGTCGTAGGGCTGTGGTTTCGGTGTTGGAATGGAAGGTCATTCAGTGCTGTCTGCTCTCCCTTGTGTGGGCGGCAGGCTGCCTTTCCGCTCTGCGTTGGGCCTTGTGTGTGGATGTAATTCTTGGGCCACCTGTTGTCGGTCACCGGGCTCTTTGGTGTTCCGTTTCATGTGTCTTGTTCATATGTGCAGGGTGGTATGGGTTTTTCAGTGTGGTACTGGCGTTCC